>OX388308.1:29805358-30284370 GCA_947579605.1 Athripsodes cinereus | reverse complement strand
TCTGCATTTCTTTTTTGTTTCACCACTTAGATCTGTCGAGCGCTAACTTATATAACTCTCATATCTTGTCGACCAACAGTATTTGCTTACCGTTTATCAGATTAAGTTTGAATACACAAAACACTGAATCGATACCATATTTGGCTATTATTAAAATTTGAACTTCGAGCATTTTTATTGCAAAATGTTTTACAGATAAGATACATACTCGAATAGGTATATACTCGTACATATCAGTTCGTACGAATGATTAATTTTTAGATTATGATCGATTTTAAGTTAACGACGAATTTTTTTTTAATACCTAATTTATCTTTAAAAGTATTTTTGTAATGCGTAATTATTTATTACTCATCTTAATTCATTCTTATCATCCGTGTGCCATTTATTTAGCACTTGGAATCGTCAATATATACCTTAATTTTTATCACAAACAATAAAACAATCATAAATCTTTTCATCAACAAGGAAATAAATAAAGAAATTTTATTGAATCTAAGTTTTTTTTTGTAAAAAATATATCGACAATAAAAAAATAATTATTATTAAAAATAAATAAATGTATTAATCAATACCTATATATAATGAGTTACAATCCATTGGATTGGTCTGCAACGAGTTTTGACTTATTTCTCCTCTCCTCCCTATTCTCAGCCAGTCTCTTCAACTCCATATATGAGCCACAGCTCATGTCCCTCTTCAGTTGGTCCATATAGGCGTCTCTCGGTCGACCTCTGCCATTTTTGCCTTCGGTCCTGCCCTCTGCGATTGCGATGAGCAGTCCTGGGTGCCTGATGTTGTGGCCACATCAATACCACACTGAGAAAAATACTAACGAAATTTCACAACGAATCATTGGTACGTACTATCTAGGGATTGCAATCCCGCACCGTTTTCAATCCCGCGGGATTTTTGCTGGATTGGCTCCAATCCAGCGGGATCCCGCGGGATCCCACTGGATTATTAAAAATTGCAAAAATAACAACATCTTACTGTACATAATTAAATATAACATAAATAACTATACTATCATATATGAATTTAACATAATTAACTATAGGTACTATTAGTCTTTAATTTTTCTTACTAATTCATTATCTAATCAATCAAGTATTATCGAACAAATTTTGAAATATTAAATGAAAAGTCACTTCTCTTTTTAGAAAAATGATCTTAAAAAAATAGCATTAATTGGTTAGATAGATACTTAATAAAAAGTCGTGCAACAAAGTCAAATACTTTTCTTTAACTCCATCACTTTCAAATGCTGCGATGTAACATGTTTTTCATTTCTTGACGCAAATTATTCTTTTTTGGCATTACAAATATTGAATTGCACGTTTTCAACCCTAAGTCATATTTTTTTGGATGCGGAAATTAAATCAACATAGCTGTAATTTCACTGCATCTTTCTTTCACTCTTGCACGCAGCGCCCCGGATAGTACATCGCTTAATACTGTCTCTAGCTTCTCCAAAATAAATCGAAATGTTATATCTGCCGTTATTAGTGTAGACTCTCTTCTGCATAATACTTTACGACCAATTTAAAGGGCTGCAAGCTGTCAATCACGTTTTTGATTTTGTGCGTAAATTTTATGTCAGATGCTATGTCGATGAGAGCCTTCTCAATGCAAACTTTGAGACTTAAATCTTTCTTACATATCAAGCAAGCTGTTCTAGCGAGTGCAGCAATCTAGGATTAAGCATAATTTTATTCTTTTCCTGTTTCTTCTTTAAGTATTTTTGAAAATATGTAGTTTATGTACTTTTGGCAACTTTTGGAAAATTTTCAGTTTGCGGATTCGCACTTGCGGATCCGCAAGCATTTGCGGGATCCCGCAGGCCCTAAAATTACGCGGATCCCGCTGGATTGCGGGATCCCACTTTGCTGGATTGCAATCCCTAGTACTATCAGATTAGGACCAGAGATCGTACAAACGATTCATTAGTACGAATCTATAATATTAACTCTTCGCAAACAAGTTGTTGGTAAATTTACCAATGATTTGTTTGCGAAGAGTTAATATTATAGGTTTATACCAATGAATCGTTTGTACGGTCTCTGGTCCTAATCTGATAGTACCGTACCAATGATTCGTTTTGAGTATTTTTCTCAGTGCAAATAGGCTGAACAGTCCCATTTAGCATTTCCTCTATATTGTAAATGGCTTTTCCAACAAGATACATTTTCACTTCTGTCTGATACTCTACATAATCGAGTGCCTTAATATTATTGGGCAACTTATTATCATATAAACGTTTGCTAAGACAAATAAAACTTTTTGAAACTAGGCATAAAAACTCTTAGTAACTAGGCATGACTCGCGACAAAATGGGTGAGTCTTTAAATGTGAATGCAAATCATGTCATACAATAAACCACATAAAGGGATGTCCTTTAGGTCATCGAGAAAGGATCATCTAAGCTGTTCATCGAAAGGTAACATGTCTATTCACATTTTTTATCATATGCTTTCACTTCCACGTCTATACCAACCTACTCATGATGATAATTTTTTCTATAATTTGACGTATTTTCGTAAAAAAATAATGAAAAATAATAGTCAATTCAATTAAATTCATAATATTATCGTAAGCACACAAAGATGTGACTGTTTTGTTTATGATTCTAACATTCGATACTTATTCAAAGAGAAAAGTGACAAATAATAGAAAAAATCTTGTTTATGGCCATTTCAGTGAAAGGTAAATTATTCTACATATACAAGGCAAGGTTTCAAGGCAATGGTGTTTTAATTTAATTTAATTTTTATATTTCTGTTTTAATTTAATTTTAATTTGAATAAAATTTTAATTATTATGGGTGTCTTTCTGCTTAGTTATTTTTTTATTACTATTTCAATAATATAAAATAAATATCTCTCTCCCTCTGGTTTCAATCCTGGAGTTGGTTTGCAGCAATTATCTTTTTAATTCTTCTCCTCCACTCCTCCCTGTCTTGTGCGGTTCTTTTGAATTCTGCATATACTTAATGAGTAGCGCATGTCCACCAACAGGTCCTCCAGGTACTCTCGGCGTGGGCGTCCCCTAGAGTTTGTCACCTCGGTCATACCCTCCATTTCGGCATGCAAGAGGCCTTGTTGTCGTATTACATGGCCGATCCACCTTGCATAATGAATTATGTTTAAATAAATATATTAATATATTTAAACATAATTCATTTCCTCCAATTTGAGCAGGGGCCTAAAATGGTCACATTGAGCAATTCATCTACAATTCATATTTGGTGAAATGTTATCTACTGTTAAATCGTTTTAGAATTCCTATTATGATAAATATAAAGAGGCCTTTTTAACCCACGCCCCAGAGCTCGTGCTTTGAGGGATAGTTCTATTAGAACTGTTATTAATCTGTTATAAACGAATTATATTTAATTTGTATATGAAAGGGTAAAACTAATAAAACACAGCTCAGTATTGTTTATTTATTTATTTATTTACATATCCACGGCGTGAACCTTTTACATGTTTAAAATACACAAAAAAGTTAACAATCAAATTTCTCATTCACCACAACACAGTTGGAGCAAGATAAGAACAGAAAACTGTCGATGAACAAAACACAAATGGGAATCAATTTATAATATCAATAAATTTAGTCAAATTACAAAATTATTACATGGGATTTATTAATCAAATACTACTACTACTACTATTACAAATGTGCATTTTTTATTTGTTTGTTTTATGAAATAGAAGTTTTATATATAATCATTATAAGTGGCAAAACAGATTGTATAATAGCGAAAGTAAAAAACACTAAACAACCTAATTTCTAAAAATATAATAAATCAACATTTAACGAAAAGGCAAGTAAGATTGTTTTCACCGTGTAGGAAATCATGCAAAATATATTTTTGTAATAATTAATTTTAATATTTTACCCTAATTTTTTTTTGTCTTTATTTAATTTATTTATGAATAGAAATATAACATTTTAGTTTTACTTACGTTGAAACCATAATAATAATTATTCTTTTTATGTATATATTGATTCAAATAAATAAATAATAAAAAAAATGAGTGTTTCAAAGTTAATGCGAATACAATCAATGAAATTTACCATTTTTTTTCATAGATAGGTTTCGACAGATAATATTTTCGTCAGGCTGTTGGTAACATAAGTAACTGAAAATAAAAGCTTTTGAATAACTCAAAAATCATATTTTCATTCAAAAATAAATACTAACAAAATATTATGTACGTAATGAACCTTATAGTAAATATGTATATATGCTTGCCTAAAATACATAAAGTACTCGTAACAAGAAAGAGTAATAAAAAAAACAACAAAAAAAATATGCTGAGTCCCCTACTAAATTTGAAACAAATTATTTGTTTATATAAAAAAAACCTTTTGGATCCCTTTGATAATTCTATTAAAGTGGATGGACTTAAGAAGAAAAGGATTTAATCGTTGTTTACCATTTCTCAAAAGAAGGGTAGCCAGCTTTATATAAACAACCTACTTACTTGTAATAAAAAGGCAAGTTTAAATTATTAAATAATATTTAAAAATATATTATTGAGCACTGTTTAATCTCCACTATGTTAGGTTAGATACCGAACGTTTTCGCCTATACTTGTAGGCATCTTCAGGGAAACTGAAATCTTAAAAATTGTGAGAGCTGTTGTTCACGTGGTGAGTAGGGTGCAGGTAGTGGGAGGGATAATGGTAGATAATATGGGGGCGGGATGGTTGATAGGAGTAGGATATACTAAAAAAGAAGATTAGGGTGGGATTTGTATATTTACAATGTTAATCTTATTCCTATAAATCTCTAAAGTATTTTTTAGAATTCAGTTTCCCTGAAGATGCCTGCAAGTATAGGCGAAAACGTTCGGTATCTAACCTAACAAAGTGGAGATTAAACAGTGCTCAATAATAAATTTTTATATTTTAGGACAATTTTTTTCTTTGGACAAACGTACATAGGTGGATGTATATACTGACTTCAGTAAGGCCTTCGACAGGGTGAACCACGCTGTTCTCCTGTCGAAGATGGGTGCAATGGGTATACATGGCAGGCTACTTGGTTGGATAGGATCGTACCTCCGTGACAGATCTCAATATGTTGTGGTTGGTGGCTTTGAATCTCCCCCCTGTCCGGTTACGTCTGGTGTGCCTCAGGGATCACACTTGGGCCCTCTGCTCTTTCTCGTCTTTATCAATGACCTTCCTCCACTCCTTTGATGTCACACACTCATGTATGCTGACGATCTAAAGATATTTTACCCAATTAACACAGAGGCGGACCACCTACTT
Source organism: Athripsodes cinereus (assembly GCA_947579605.1). Lineage (NCBI taxonomy): Eukaryota > Metazoa > Arthropoda > Insecta > Trichoptera > Leptoceridae > Athripsodes > Athripsodes cinereus. The sequence continues at coordinate 30,279,084 of OX388308.1, read as the reverse complement.
CTACAAAATGATCTTAATACCTTATCTCAGTGGTGTCAGCTTAACAAAATGTCATTAAATATCAAAAAGTGTTTAACTATCACATATACCACTAAAAAACAAGTAAAATTATTTGATTACTCTATAGAAAATCAGAAATTAAAACGGGTTGATGAGATTCGCGATTTGGGTGTGGTTCTTGATTCTCAACTGAGTTTCCGAAGCCATTATGAGAGCATTATAAATAAAGCAAATAAAATGCTAGGTTTTATCTGCAGAATAACCAGTGATTTCAAAAGAACGGAAAGTCTTAAGGCCTTGTATGTGTCGCTTGTCCGAGGTGTTCTTGAGTATAACTCTCAAATATGGTCACCATATTTCAAAATCCATAACGACAGCATCGAGCGGGTTCAGAAGCACTTTATCAGAATTTTGTCATACCGTGCCGGTCAAGCTAGAAGTCTAAATTGTTACCAAGATCGCTTAACCTACTTTAATCTTGACAGTTTGCATGACAGACGTATAATTGCCGATCTTTCTCTTCTCTACAAGGTTGTAAATCACAGCGTAGCGACTGCATCACTTGGCGATCTTGACTTCTACACTCCAAATCCACGTCTCCGTAGTACCAACACATTCCGAGTAAGAGTTCACAACAACAATATCGGCCACTTTAGCCCAGTATCGCGAATGTGCAGATTTTATAACATCTTGTGTGAGAAAGGGGTGGAGGGGGTTGATATATTTAACGACTCGTTGGCTACATTTGGGAGGGAGGTGAAGTGTAATGTAAAATTGTTGACATAGTTTGTTTCGAAGGTTTCATTTTTCGTCCTTTGCCTGTGGCTTGTTGTCGTAATAGGTGTGCGATTCGTCAAGAGCCCGATTCGGGTTAATTAAACTAAAATAGTTGTGTTGTTGTTCTATGATTATTGTTACATTATATTTTGTTGTTCATTTCTTTTGTTCTTCTTGCACATCATCGTTCATATAACAAATCAACAGAGCAGTTTACCTAAGAAAAATGCGATGATGTGCATTAGCAGGATTATCTCTACATACATAGAGATTATCATTATCGTGGCATTATGAATTACGCTTTAATTGAATTCTCTGATTGTGCATGCTGTAGACGCTCTTAATTGGGGAACTGGCCAGATCTTGTTGTATGTTTGTAATTTATGTATTGTGTTGTCAGTTTTCTGTGAGTGTCTCTATAAAATAAAATAAAAAAAAATAAAAAAAAATATAAATTCTTTTCTTACCGGGCGATTTTTTAAAAATTTAAATTTTATGTTCCCGTACCGGCACACTGGTAACAAAAGGGTTAGTTCGCGATCGATTTCGGTAAACCTTACCACAATCTTTGCACAGTTCGTCAATGGTAAGGTTTACCGAAATCGATCGCGATTTAAATAATAAAGTAATGGAAATGCATTGTGGAATACTCAAAACATTCAAAATTAAAATAGAGTTTTATATTATTGATCACAAAACATTTTGAAAATTGTCCACAACATTTTCAATGTTCCCATCTGGTTTTGAAATTTTCATTCAATCCTCTGCTTGTGCTGGTGAATATTTATGTGGTGTCGTGGCACTGGATCTATGGCTGTGAAATTCAAGTTCTTCAGGGTCTTTAAAGTTTCTTGACACTTCGCCTCTGTCACGATTTCCCGGTTGTGAGCAACTGTAATAGTATATTAAAGCAATGTTTTCGTGAAATAAGTAGTAGGACTCCTGCATCCTGTTGTCTAATTATCCTGTTATCTGATTATCAAAACCCTCGGGTCAAATAATCAACGGATTTTTTTTCCCTTATCAACAACAACAGTGGCAAAAAATTTCAAATAATTATTTTATTTATAGAAAACGTTTATGCAGAGGGAGGCCAAATTAATGTGCTCATTCAAAAATCTAGTTTACATATTTCTTGCTATAGTAATTTTGATACTTTGGTCTCTTCTTGGTCTCCAAATGAAGTTTGTTTTGTTTATTTATATTTCATTGTGCACACATTGTAATGAATTACAAATACTGACAAGTGAATAATTAAATTTAACGTAATATGTTTAAAGGTATTGCTTCAGAACAGATAAAAAGCTTGGGAGGCAGTAAATTCTTCCATTTTTTATTAGTCTATTTTAGAACACATATGTTAGGTTAAGAAAAAACTAGTTACCTATTAGGTTAAGAAAAAGTTTTGTTAAGTTACATTGATTTTTGTAGTATTTTAAACTAATAATATTATTCTTTGTAGCGAACTGAATCTAGTGTAGTTTTTAATTTGTATTTATTGTTGGCTCGTCTATTCAGTTTACCTGGAAGATGAAACGACTGGATGTTGAAGGTTATTAATAAGAGTTATAAGTTCACCACAAACTTCTTTTCTTATTCGTAGCTTCAATACACTACTTTCATCGTGAACGACTAGTGGAACGTTTTCATTCCTTCTTGGTAGATGTATATTAGAGGTATGATTGCTGAAACAAAATATATATTTTTTTTTTTTTTTTATTTATTGGTATCAATTAAAGTCATAAAATAAACATGGTCCTGTTAAGTCATAAGTTGACTTGTCAACAGGTTCTTAATATAAAACAATTATTAAATTACTTTACAATAATACTTATTTATACATACTTATACATACTTAACTGTTTTGAGTTTTAACATGAAAGAAATATCATATGTTTTTACGCAGTAACACTATAAAATGCTATAGTCCTCGTGTATAAATTCTTCTGTAATCGGCATTGTCTTAGAGCTTTAATGATGTTTGCAAGATATTTGTTATTGTTTATAATTATATAATAATATTAAAAAACTTACAGTGATGTCTTCCAAATAGCTGAAGGGTCACATTTGCAACAACGACAGATTATCTTAATAATTTTATAAATTGCACACAGAAAAACCGGAACAACCAGAGCAAGCACTGCGATTAATATACCCTTCTGGAAAAAAATAATCAATTACCAAGTATCTCAATTAGTTCGTAAATATATGTATAGTCCTTAAGAATTTGATCCACGTCATCAAACCACATGGTTTTTGGACGTCCGCGCTTCCTCACACACCCTCTTTCAGATAAGTACAACCTCTTCGTCATCCTATCATCGTGCATTCGCTCAACATGTTCAAACCATCGTTTGTTTACACGCATACTGTCCACATTACTCTTCTCACATCCGCTCATTCTCCTGATTTCCTCATTCTTCACTCTATCTCGCAATGTTTTAGCGACCATTCTTTTTAGTGAACGCATGTCCATAGCATTTATTCCACTCACGTCCATCTTTAGCGACGTCCAAGTTTCGCTTGCATACATAAGTATCGGTTCCAGAATGGTATTGAGCTAATATTTCAAAAAGGAACTTTTCCTTTTTTACTCATCACAGTTTTAATTAGTTGTAATATTTATTTATTTATTTAAAAATTTGGCCAAAAATCTTTCATCTTTCAGTATTGATACATCAACAATAAAACTGTATAAAAAAATAATTTCAATCAAATGTTTTTTCTACTACTACTACTGCACAAGTGAGGTAGCCAGCAGACCAGCTGCATGTAACAAACATGCAGGCCGTCTTCTCTGTGCCAATAAATATTTAAGACATTCAGGATGGGTGGCAAACCTCATCACTGAATTTGAGATGTAAAACGTCCGAAAGAATAATGAGTTTTATTCGTTATGTATTTAAATTATCACTTATGATTTTTTAAATAGGTCTGCGACCGGTTTCGATACGTAAATATCATTCACGAGAGTTTTAAATCTGCTTGTGAATGATATTAACGTATTGAAACCGGTCGCAGACCTATTTTGAAAATTATAGGTGACAATTTAAATACACAGTGAATAAAACTCATTATCCAATCATCCTTTTTATTTCATTTAGAAACCACGTAATTTTTACATATTTGATACAAATTGAGCTGATCAACTTGGCCAGTCAATACAGAAACAACACAAATCAGTGACTTATGCTGTTACTATACGATGAAAATGCATTCATGTCGATTCATAGCTGACACTTGACTCCAACCACTAACGTGGGTGAAAATGATGAAAATTAGGGATTTTAGGATGTTGAAAATGGGATGAAAATGTTGATTATTGTTCCCTGAAATGGTGTTGATTTGAGAAACAACATTAGTCAAAGGTTTATTAAAAAATTAATACACAAATATTTTTTTTTCACAAAAAATAAAGGTTTATAGTTACAAAATACAGTGTAAGTCACATTTTGATTTGAGTAAGATATCGACATTTCATTCAAAATTTTAAAACATTTTTTTTAGATTTCTGAAATGTTTATATTGACTGACTTATGGGGTTTCTCAAATGACCGATTCGAATATTAATTAAAGGGAATTCCGAAACATTGAAAAAAAAACGAAAAACACAAAAAATTAGGGTCAATTTCTACTAAAGGTTATCCAATAGTATCCAGTTTGAAAATATATATTGATGATCACTGTATTTATTTTTAAAACCTCTCACTGTACACTGTTACAAGATATCATGGGGCATCCAGATATGAGATGGGGGAGGGTAAAGTTATATTTATATAACGATTTATTCATCATATAGTTGAATTTCATGGCATAATTATGCATTAAAATAGTATTGCAATCACTGGATAAGATACACCCCTTCGCCCCCATATGTCTTCTGTGATATCTTGTAACGGTATACAGTGAAAGATAATAAGAATAAATACAACTATGATCATCAACACATATATATATATATATATATTTTCGTAATGGAATGTGAGATGCTAAAATGTCAAACACTTACCATACTTTCTACTATGTTTTTGATGTTGTATAACATTTTTTCGTTCACAATACAAGTCGAATTCATGATGGAAAATTACAATTATATTATTTGATAGCGATTCACACAAAACACTTAAGTTGTAAGGTAAAATGCGTGTTATACGCCCAGTTGCCAAAATTAATTTAAATTGATAAAGAACGATTACAAATCTTATCATTTAATGGATATTCATAAATAATTTCAAATATATTATTAATCTTATCTATCATATTGTGCCTCGTGTAATGTGTCGCAGTCATTTTGAAGAATCTGTCCGTTTACAAACGGCGGGCATATTATAAAATGATGAAACGTTTTATCCAGGCATATAACAATAGGGCCAATTCTGAATCTTAATGAATTAACTAACTAAAAAGTTGATTAATATTAGTTATTATGTAGTATTCAGCATTAGTTATGAACTATAAACAACTATAAACTCGAGAACCACCAAGTGCAAACGGTAAAATCTATGGGACAAACTAATATTAGTCAGTGAAGCCGCAATACAAAATGTTTTTCACGTTCCGATTTACACTTCTGGCAAAAATTTGATAGTTGTCGCGCATGAAAATTGTGAAATGTCAGATTTGCCGATATTATTTTGGCGTTCGTATTTGCGTCGGTGGTGGTGTAATTTTACAATTTATACATGCTTATAGTTACGAGGGCCCTAAAAATATAAATTATACTTTTAATTGAAAAAAACAACTTAACACTTCCAAAATATAGCAATATTCTGCGGTAAAATGACAGCAACTAATAATATTCGCACATTAAAAGTCGCGAATAAAATTCTGCCAAATCCAACTTATTTTAGTCGTCGGCTGTCAACTAAAAATTCATTCTGAATACGAAATCCATAGGTTCTCGAAATTTATAGTTGTACTAAGGTGTCAAAATGAACTAATGACCTAAATTAGTACGGAAAACTGTGAATACGAAATAGAACTAATTATCATGACTCAACTATCTCCTCACACTTAGTTGACTTAGTTAGTGCAACTTAACTATTTTATGATTCAGAATTGGCCATAATATTATAATTATGACTTGTCAAATTGTAAAATTTTAGTTCCATTTCTCACCGTAATTATAATTATGGCGTTGTGTAAAAACATATAGGCATTTGCGTGTGAGATTGCCCGGGATATATTCTATTTTTTTTAATGTCCTTTTTATGGGACGGAGAAAAATAGACGATTACAAACAGCGCCATTATTTTACGACTAACTCCCGTACAATTTCACATACTAATGCGTTTATGAAATCGTTTTCTTATACAACGCCGTGAGACTGTGAGAAATTGAACTAAAATCTTACAATTTGACTACCTAGTCATATTGTAATATGTCTAGACATATTGTTTTTTTTTTTTTTTATTGTTGGTTTTGTGTATTTGTTTTAGTTGCTTTGAATTTTTTAAACTGTGGTAATATAGGGGGACTCTTGTGGTCTATATTGCATTCAATATTAATTTTTGTAATACTTGTTGTGCTGATTGTTTGTTCCCTTCGAGAAAATAAATAAATAAAATAAATAAATAAATGCCTGAATTCGTTTTCTTCATTTTATAATAACGTCTGCCGTTTGTAAACGAACTGGTTCTTCAAAATGACTACGACATAAATTAGCACATATTATCATAAATAAATATAAACTGGGTAGGATAGAGTCCACAAAACATTTTAAATAACTTCAAAAAACATTTTAAATATCAATGATATACATATTGGAAAAAAAGTAAATAAAGCCAATTTCTGGTTTGCAACAGCAATTGCTGATTTCCAACAGCAAAGTGTATGGTTATATTATCACGGTTATATGACACCCTTTATACCTGAGAAATCATACAAATACCTTTACAGTATAAAAAAACTATGAATATCCTTCAAGTTCTCTTCAAGTTCAAACTGGTTGATATGAAATTTGCCGCAAAATTTGACTGGTCGCTTCACCAGTTTTTTCTCATATTCCAATCTGTATAAAATATTTAGATTTGGCTTCTTTTTTATGTATTGTCTATGTAAATCAGGACCAACTTTTTTTACGATATGGTATATTGTGTAGTGCCTTACATTTTGGTGTAAAATATGAAAATTTATTCGATGTCAAAGCAAATTTAACCTATTTAAGGGCTAGCTCGGGTGTAAAATATTGTAAGCATCAATTTAAAAATACATTGGAATTTTGGGCGCTAGTACCGTCGGTCAACGATATTGACCGTAATTTTTATCAGATTGAGTTATAATTCGAGAGATGTTGTATTGGTACCATAATTGGTCAAATATTTCTAATAAACAAGGATCAATTTATTAATGAGAAATTAATTTTAAAAATACCAGTGACTAAGTTCGTCGGTAGCCTGGGAATAGAGTCTCGGTCTCGTGAACAAGGGGTCCGCGGTTCGATCTCAGGTGTCGGCAAACATCCCTTTCACGACACAAGCTTTTAACTTACTGTGAAAGGTGTATAAGGTTGTATTTGTGTTTATAACAAAACCCAGATATATATTTTTTTTCTAAAAAAATGAATCATCTATTTTTCTAATGAAATGAAATTATTTATCTTTTATGTATTGCGAAATATGTATTTTGTACGTTTTACAGATAAGATAATTTTTATCGGTTGTATATGATTAAATGAAAATGGATTATTATTCGGACATATTTAAAGAACTATCTTTTATTCAATTATGATGAATTTTTTAACAACTATTTCTGTTGAAAAAATCTTTTCGATAATCGGATGTCGGGAACTGAATTAACTTACACATAAGTGGTGAAGTGGTGAGATCAGAAATATCCTCAACAGTAAAACGATGACCTTCCTTCAAAGCTTGTTGCACTAAATCGACGGCGATTTTCAGGCACGTTCCTCATCAAAAATGTTCACAAAAGTTCTGTACTGGTGTAGTTAGGCAATAATGTATAACGTTTTTTCACATTTAAATATTTTTCTTTAGTTTTTGATTAAGCTTACCTACGTTTATTTTTTTACATGGTACACAACAGATGAAAGACATAAATATAAACATGTAAGCGACAAAAACATTGGACGGCATATCAACAAAACTATGGAAGAGTGCTTCAGAGTATATCATACACCCTCTTACACATATCATCAACATTTCTATAAAAAAAGGACTTTTCCCAGATCAATTGAAAATGGCTCATATAATACCAATTTTCAAAGATGACGATAAAGATAATCCTAAGAATTACCGACCTATTGCGTTGTTAAATAGTATGTCTAAAATTTTTGAAAAAGTAATTAACAAACAGCTTAGCAAATACCTTGAAGAAAATTGCATTCTTTCGGCTAAACAATTTGGTTTTAGACAAAAAAAAGCACTCAAGATGCGATAATTGAAGTGACTGAATTTATTACAAGAGCACTGGACGAGAGAGAAAAATGTGTGGGAATATTTCTGGATCTGCGAAAGGCGTTTGATTCAGTGAGCCATGACTTGTTGATTGAAAAGATTGGAGAAATATGTGTTGATGCAGCTACAGTAAACTGGTTTTCGTCATATTTATCAAACAGAACACAGGCAGTAAAAATGACAAAATGTACTAGCGCGCCTCTTCCAGTTAATTATGGGGTTCCTCAGGGTAGTATCTTGGGACCAACACTGTTCCTGCTATATATTAACGACCTATGCTCCCTGAATATAGATGGAACTATAATCTCATATGCAGATGATACTGTTTTGCTCATTAAATCGTCAACGTGGAGCAAAGTTTATGAAAAAGCCGAAAAAGGGCTAAATGTAGTAAAACATTGGCTTGACTGTAACCTACTAACTCTAAATGTCGACAAGACTAAATACATGACTTTTGCTATTAACAAAAGATTACAAAAGGAATCAAACGGCTTTCACATCACAATACACGATTGTCAAAACCAAGGCTTATCATGTACATGCCCTAAACTTACAAAAACCTCGCAATACAAATACTTGGGAGTCATCATTGATGACTGTCTTAAATGGAAAGAGCATATATCAAACCTCTCCAAAAAAACTAGGCAGCTAATGTTCATATTCAGAAATCTAAGAGAAATATTTGATTTGAACTTATTAAAATCGTTATACTTTGCTTTAGGACAGTCCATACTGTCTTATGGAATAGCTGGGTGGGGTGGTATGGCTAAAACAAACATTTACCCTATTTTAATAGCCCAAAAAGCATTACTCAAAGTCATATCCCGGAAACCATACAGATACTCGACGAACCTATTGTTTTCTGAGTTCGGTGTTTTGGATATACGCCAGTTGTATATCAAGACAATTGTTAAAAAGCTGCACAAAGACCCGGAAAAATACCTACCTAATTATGTACACGCGATAAATACCAGAAACAAAACTTTATTACAGCCCACAATAGTACACACTACTTTTGCACAAAGACATTACATTCACTTAGCACCACGAATATACAATAAAATAATCCCAGACATACTTGACTTACTATTACCAAATAACAATAACCTAAATAAATTACTCACGAGGTGGTTGATGGACAGGGGCAGAGAGTTGTGTGAGAATGATCTTATCCATATTACAAAATAAAGCCTTAATGTAATGAGCGAGTATGTGTAGTCATATTATAATTTGTGTTGTTTATTCTTAATTATTAAATTATCTTATTTTTTATACTTTAAATTCTTTATTATGTTATTTTGTTTTATTATTCTTTTGATTATTTTATAGTTATTGTGTTGTAAAATGTAAAAAAATTTTAGTATTGCCCCAGAACAGATTTCGATCTAGTGGGGCATTATATTCCAATATGATTTTTACTGTTATTTAAAAATGTAAAATTTTGGAAATAAATAAATAAAAAAAAAAAAAAAAAAAAAATTGTCTTACACCTAAACAGTGCACACTTCAGCAATAACACGCAAAACAATTTCCTATAGAAAATCTTACACACAATACATACATTCACAATACATCCATTCACCCGATTTCGCACACATAATACATTTCATTCGCACAAACACATTCACACTTCCCAAATGTATGCAATAAAAATACAAAAAAAATCTCTAAAAATTAGAAAAATCAAAATTTTTAAAAACATACTAAAAATAAATACTATCCCTAAGACTTAACATTTTATCAAACATATATGTACATTAGTTTAGTTTGCTATTTAAAGTTTTACCTCTTTTTTTAAATTAGTAATACCTATCTACTTAAAAAGTTCATGTTTTTTTCTACATATTTTTTTCTTGATCTTTTTCTAAAATAAATGAACTTTGGTTTGAAATAAAATCAAATGTACTCCAAATGCCTTCAGAGTAAAGTGTATTAATTAAGTAAGCGGTGGCAGGAATTGAACCCCAGATTCTTTTTTCGCTTAAATTTTTGGGTGAAACGCAGCTTAAATCGTGGTAGGTATTATGATACTGCGGTATTTAATCTGGTGGACAATATAACAAACATATCGCATACATATTATATAATGTAACTTGGACAAACGCCAGACTGCCAAAGTTGTAAACTACACTGAAGTATTTTCAGTTGAGAAATAATAAAGTTTACAAAGTTTATAACCTGATTCTGTGAGCTTTTACATGCCTTATAAAATTTGAACTTAATGTTTCAGAATCAATCAGACATTTCGATTTTAGAATCATGTTTACACAGTGTAACATTGTTCAAAATCTAATCGGTAAAAATTGAGAAAGACGTTCCAATCTGAACAACGTTCGTGGACACCGAAAGTAATCACACTAGCCAGCATAGAGTTTTTTAGGACGCCTTTCTCATTTCTTCTGATTAAATTTTGCACAATATTACAATTGCGCAAACGTGGTTCTCCAATCGAGATGTCTGAGTGGTTTCGTCATTTGCGCGTTGTGCTCAAATCCGGTTAAACTATAAAAAAAATAGTAAATATTAAAAAAAAATGTGTGTCAGTGTTAACATTGTGAAATAACACTTAAAGTAATATAAAAAAAATTAAATATAAAATGAACACTGTTTTTTGTTACATAAACGACTATACAACGTATAGCACAAAACGCTTTGCACTTTCACCAACGATTTTGCATCATCAGGGCTGATTTTAGAGGTGCTCTTTCGATTCTGGACGCTGAGTGCAATATTTTACACATCGAAGATAAATCTTCTGGTTATTTTCATCAGGCTAGTGTATCTAATGTAGAGTTATTTTACATAATGCTAGCCTGCTAATGAGAGGTGAAGCTTCTGAAGACACTTTTGTAAAACGTTTTAACGGAACTTTATTTATCTCTAGCCAGCTTTCAACAGCTCCCGCTCTCGTTATCAGAAAAAGCGTAATATAAAGTAAACATTCATTTCATTAGCCTGACGATGAGAGCAAAAGCTTCTGAAAACACTTAAACATAGCACTTAAACGGGGCTTTATAGATCGCGAGTAGGCTTTCAATAAAATTTTCTGAAATTATTGTATTTTCACTTAAATAAAAAGTGAGCTTTTTCGAATTATTCTCTTGAATGCCGATGTTTTTCTGACCTTTTCTTTCAATAAATTGTTTAAAAATAAATTTAATAGTATTTACTCTAGTCTTGAATTCATTTGAATCATAGTAAGTACAGTAATAATAACTGTTCATATTAATAATATATGCAGTGTCACGCCTGTAAAATGAATTATATTAATGCTTTCAATCTCTTCTGGGATTATGTTATTTGATGGGTATGAAAATACTTACACTCGTACTTATATCACTCTCTAAATAATTGCATTTCCAATATATCGACTATTCCAATAATTTCGACTATTCGATATTCATGTTATTTCAACATTTTGGCTTTTCCTATATTTCGACCAATATAGTGACTATTCAACTAGGAAAGGTTTATACATAAAAAATTAACAATAATGAGGATATAAATGTATTATGTCATATTTTATCCCATGGAGCACCCGGTAAAGAATTGGTCTCCCACTCTTCTGCGTAAGTTTTCAAGTGTCCTGTAAAAGGCAGGTGTTCGAAAAAATTAAGACATTTTACATCTTAAATTCAGCGATGAGGTTTGCCACCTATCCTGAATGTCTTAATTTTATATTGGCACGAAGAGGACAGTTTGCATGTTTCTTACGTGCAGCTGATCTGCTGGCTACCCCACTTGTGGGATATGACGTGATGGTATAGATAGATAGATAGATAGATAGATAGATAGTGACTATTCCGATAATCCGGATCTTCCAATATTTCAGCTTTTGCAATATTCCAGCTATTCCATATCTTCCAATATTTCAGCTTTTCCAATATTCCGGCTATTCCATATTTTGGCCATTCTAATATTTTAGCTATTCCGATATTTCAGCTGTTACAATATTCCGGCTATTCCAATATTTCAGCTTTTCCAATATTCCGACTATTCCTATATATCTTCCAATATTTCGCCTTTTCCAATATTCCGGCTAATCCATATTTTGGCCATTCTAATATTTTAGCTATTCCGATATTTCAGCTGTTACAATATTCCGGCTATTTCAATATTTCGGCTATTTCAATATTGCGGCCACTCCATTGTTTCGACTATTTCAATATTCCGGTTCTTCTAATATTTCAGCTAATTCAATATTTCTGTGATTCCAATATTTTGGCTATTCCGATATGTCGGCCATTTCAATGTTTCGACTATTGCGATATCCGGCTATTCCAATATTTCGAGCCAACTTTTGAAATATTCCGCTCTCATCGTCAGAATGTCGAAAAAAATGTAAAATATTTTTTTGGAAATTCCACGGACATAAACTAAGATAAATCAAATTAAATAAAAAAAAGTGTCTAAGAAAGTCTCTCACACTCTCCATATTACACAAATTTTCTAAAAAACAAGTGAAATAAAATCTTTCTCTGAAAGATTAAAGTCCTAGTTATTAAGAACATGTGAAAAAAAAATGTAGAAGTCTGCATGGTATTGTAGTATCGTATAGTATGCCGGAGCGAAACTACACTATGTCATGTGGTGTTCACATTTGGCGAATGTCAGCCATTTGACCCGTGCGAACAAAATGACAGATGGTCTGAAACGATATCGTCTTAAGTTGATCACCATTCAATATTTTAATTCGGTCGAGCGATTTGCGCATGCGTAGATGTGCGCGGCGTCCTTATCTATGGTAAAAACTTTATAACCTATTAATTTTTCAATGTTTCCCGCTTCGTGACAGCTATTATCTTTGTTGTTATAAGGCACCTTTTAATTTCCTTAATTAAAAGGTGCCTTATAACCTCTACTATAACATTTTCGACTAAAAATAAACACTTCGCGATCTCCATCTCGACGTCCGCCATATTGAAAACAATTTCAAAATCAAAGCGCATCTGACAGATCGTTTCTATATCGGTGGGCTGTGTGAACAGGTGTGACGATCAATGGGTGTCCGGCGAATTTTGTTTTTTCGCCTGGCAATATATTTTGAAATTCGCCTGGCGATATTCGCCAAATGCGAACACCCCATCATAGATGCTTTATTTCGGAATGACCGTTCAAAGGTTTTTAAACAAAATTACATTTATTTCTCTCATGTCTTAGTAAACACGAAATCACTGTAAAAAAAATGATTGTGGATAAGACTGCATGCAATCATACTTACTTTTTTTGTAATTTACATAATTTATTGCTTAAAAATAATAAAATAAAGTCACTTTGAGCAAAATTCGACATAGTGTACAGTTTCGCTCCCACATACACTTAATATGTGAAATGAATTGTAATGAATGTGACAGTGTGAGAGCTTTCGCAGTAGGATAAATGTATAAAAGCTTTTAGGAACATTTATGAATGATTTAGATGTTCTACATGTAGGACAAATCGTTTACACATTACAATATTGCTTTACAAACTTCATAAATATTATTTACTAGAAGACCCAGCGAACTTCGTGGCGCCTAACAATCATTGAATGATTAATATTTTTAATCTCTTTACAAACTTCCGTAATTGTGACATCTTATAGTGTAAAAAATAAAATTTATTTATGTTGAACAATTATAGTTAACTCAGATTTGTTTATAAATTATTTGCTATTATGTAGGTTCTTATTTATTTTTTTAGGTAGATACCTATTCATTTAAAATTTATTAAAATATACTCAATGAATTTTTCAAAATTGAAATTTTAGAACCACAGATGTTAAATTGTTTACATAACGGTTTTAATTTGAAAATGAATACAAAACTTAATTCTATCAATAAGCCAATCTATAAAAAAACTTCATCGTTGATTTTGTATAACTCTCTTTATTGTTTTTTTTTTATTGAAATTAAAAATGAATGGCTTTAATCATTTTCTTCGTAATTTTTCTTCACACAGATCGAGCTAGTCTCAAACTAAGTTGAATCTTGTATTATGGAAACTAACGCGACGATACACATACAATGCACTTAACACATATACCTAGACCCAGGACAATTTGAAAAAGGTCACTCTTCATTTTGTCTTTGCCGGGAATCGAACCCGGGACCTCGGGATTCAAAGGCAAGAACGTTTACCTCCGCGCCACACCGGCAGACTTAAATATTTAAATATTTTAAACGACTCGGCGAATAACTTTCCACCTGATTTTTTTTAATAAAACTGCTTTGTCTGTGGAAATGAAGAACATTCTTTATTAAGGAGAAAATCCTCTTTATACATCCTGTTACAAACAGTGTTTTTAAAATCATTTTAATTATAATGAATTTCCAAAGTGTTAACACAAAAACATTTGATTTATTATTGATAATATTAATAAAATTGAATATTTTATGAGATGTTTTACGACTTACAATATAAGGAGTAGCTTATTATGTAATAAAATTTGCTCCAAATGAGCGCAGATTCGCGTAATAATATTATATTATTACGAAATTATTCGCAAGCGTACAGTCCCAAAATAGAATACGTCTCCCACTCTTTTTTGTAAATTTTCGTAGATATTTACTAAACATCGCGTAAAAGACTTACGGGCTGTTTCACCACCTCTGGATAAAGTGCCGGATAGCCAATCCAACACAAATCTAACGGATAAAACGAAAAATGCGTTTCACGAGTCCCTGACAGCGCTATCCTATAGATAAAGGTCTAGATAAGTTATCCGACGGATAAGTTTGATTTATGAATATTCCATGTTGTAATCTAATTGTTTTTGTAATATTTTGTATAAAAAGTTTATTACTATTAATAAAATAAGACATTTTTTTCTAAATATCGACTCAGTTCCTTAACTTTACAAGCAGAAATGTCTTATATTCGACAAATCTTCATTTTTGTAATTTTGGTATAGTTCGTCGGTAACCTGGAGGCAGAGTCTCGGCCACATGAACAAGGGACAGCGGTTCGATCCCAGGTGCCGGCAAACTCCCCTTTCACGACACAAGCTTTAGTTTCCCGTAAAAGGTGGATAAGGTTGTATTTAGGTTAATAACAGAACCCAGATATATATTTAACCCAGAAATATTGATAAAATTAAAACCCTGTGTTTTTATAATATTTTTCACAAACTTTCCTCTTCAAAATTAAATAAAATATTTATTTATGGAATTGAAAATAGGTACCTACTACATTATTTTTATCCCCCATCACTGAATATTTAATTGAGAAAGAGTACCATGTGATTTTTTTATGGTTATTTGTCCGTGGAATTGAAAGAGTGGCTTTGATTGTGTTGCTTGTAATAAATATGCAGGTCGTCCTCTCCGTGTCGATAATGTCTTAGACATTCAGGATTGATGGCACAACCCACCATTTAATATATTGAGTTGCATGTCCTAAAACGTAAATTTTAAGAACACCTGTTTTTTACAGAACATTCGTAAATCTACAGATAAAAGTGGGAGATCAATTATTTGCAGGTTCCTCCACGGGGAGTTGATTGTATCTAATAATAAAAGTTTATTTTATAAATTCGTTAATTGCTTATTTATTACCAATAAATAAATAAGTAAATAAGTATCAACCAAAATAAGACAATAAATATATTTATTGCTCCTTGAGATACAAAATTCGCTTACTGAAAGAAGCATGTAAACGTTCAAAAATGTTTGACAGTTTTTTTTTTATCAAGGCGTGTTAATAAATTTCATAAAGGTTAATATTTGGGTCACGTGTTGCATGAAGAAAAGTATCTTCTCTTCCGACTTATTGAAGGGCATGATAGAAAAAAGACGGGGTGTTGGCAGAAGGCAGATGTCCTAACTGCGCAACGTAATTGGCCTTATTTTTTTTTGTTATTGTGATTTAAGTTACGTATTATATGCTGTTGTGTTTGAATTAATAAAAATAAGAGAGTGGACCAGAATGAGGACAGTAGATGACCTGTTCAGAGCAGCACAAGACAACGAGGTTTTTGCCGGAGTGCTTGCCAATGTCGGGGGGACCTGATATGGCACAGGAAGAAGAAGAAGATTAAATTGCACTCAAAACACTACAAACAGTCTCACAATAGTCAATATGCTTGTGTCGTGAAGGTAGAATTGAACCCGGATTTCTCGATTGAATATCCGAGACTCAACCATCAGGCTTCTGACAATCTGCAGTTTTGATGGTTTGTAGTACATGTGGAACTACGACGACAGACAAGAAAGTCTGCTCAAGAAACACGTGAATTCTCAAAGACGGTTGCATGTTAAGCTAGAGAAATCAAAAGAAATACACAAAAATAGTTCAAATTGGTGTCTAACCCAAAAGGGGCGTGGCGTAGAGGGGATAGGATAAGACAATAATACTCATTGCCATTTTTTACAAACCTGTCACAGAAAATGTTTGCAAAACTTATGGGCAATTCAAACAGATCGAACTAGTACCAAATTTAGACTTGAATCATGGGTACCTACTAACGGAATGATACACATACATGGACGAACTACAGACTGACCACAATAAACAAATTAAAGGCACAATACAATGATATATCGTATACTATTTAGACATCGGAGGTACACCAGTACATCACAAATGTTTACAGAAGGTAGGACAAATGACTTTAGGGCGACTTACTTACTTTACTTATGCAGCTATTACTGTCCACTGCTGAACATAAGCCTCCCCCATGTGTCTCCAGGCATCTCTGTCTTGGGCTTTCTGCAACCAGTCACCGGCGATTCTTCAAATGTCGTCTGACCAAAGTTTCTGCCCCATAGGTCAATACTGGCAGCACACATTGGTCGTACATTTTCCGCTTTAGGGCGACAATGAGACTGAAAATTCACGGTTTTAGGATATGACTAATGTTCATCAATAACGCACTTTTACGAGCTGCTTCTGAAAGACAAGTACAACAAATTCAACATGTAATTTTTTAGCATTACTTCCATGCGTCACTAGCTGACAAACAATACGATTATGTTTGATTGTTTCTGTAAACCATTCTAACGATATTATTAAAATATTAATCTTAATGTTGTTATTATAAACTTTATTGTTTTCCACAAGAGTGTCTGGAGTGGCACTAAACTTATTGCGAAGCTTTCGGGGGTGTAATTACAGTATTATTATAGGAGGCTTCTTCAGTGGTTTATAATGAACGCAAAGTATCAACAGTATATAGCGGTGTATAATAGGGATAATAATAATGAAAAAAAATCCATTCGTTTATGTGTTTATATGTATAAATAATCATTAATAATACATATTAACAATTTGTATATGGCTTCATTTAATTCTCAAGGGCGCCGTGACTTATTCATCACATTTTTACAAACAGTTATATACAGGTAATACTAACAGAATGGGCCCCTTGCAGTTTTTTTTTTATATTACATAAAATTATAAATTCGTATGTAAGAAACACAACCACAACTTACTTTAATTTTTCTTGCACTATTTTCTCAGATACAAGCTTTTAAAAATTGGATTTTCTCAGAGTGATCAAAAACGATATGGCGGCACTGCGACGTCACGGAGTCCAGTGAATCATAATAGGTTTCGCACCACAGATTATAATCTCGTACACACACGGGACTCCGTGACGTCATCAGCTGCCAAAAGCCAATTAAGGTGTTTTGCCAAACGTCAAAAATTTTGGATTTTATTTATGGAAATTCTCCATAATTTAGGTATTTAATTTTTTTTTTATCTGACATGATTGTGTTTTCCGATCTCAAATTTACTTAATTCGATCATTTTTATTAAAATCCCCCACGACTGCAAGTGGCCCATTGTAATACTTTACAGAATTGCAGACTTATAATTAACAGTAACGTTTTCGACTTGCTGTTGAATGTGGTGGTAAGTCGTTCGTATCGTTCACAGTAAAATTGTTCTCGGCTGTTGTGCCGGCGATGCTGAAGTTCCTCTTTATTTATATGGAAGTATTTATATTATATTAAGCTTTATAAAGAATATTTTGGACACTGAGCAACCTGGATTTTGTTTGTTTTATGTATGATGTTTCATTATTTCTTGCTCCATTTTGTTCATTTAACTGCTCAAAAAGCATTTGAATTTTAAATATCAAATTCGACACCTGCCCTTGCCAGCTACTTCTAGGGCAGCCCACCGGTCTTCTGCCCTCTACCACAGACTCCAAAGATCTACTTAGTGGTTCCCTATTCTAAAGACTGGTTATATTCTATGTCCCTATTTTTATGCGCTTTGTGCGATCTTTCTTTTGTATGTATGTGCTCAACATAATAATGCCTTCACATTAGAAATCACATCAGTTCATTTGATTCCCAACATTTGCCGATGGATTCATATTCTGGGCGTTTGATGATGCCAATATTATATTATCTCCAAGTATAAATTTGTTATGTTTAACTTCCTGTAGGAAGTTGAGTAAAGCTCCACTTGTAATGATAATAATAATCATAAATGATTAGCTTGAAAGTGTAGTACATACAATTTAATATCGGCATAATTAAACCATCAAACAATGCTTAAATATAATACAACGGTACTTCGAACAATGTATTTAAGATTATAAAAGGACTGACGTCAAACACACACTTGAGCTTAAAAGCACACAGGGCGGGAGGAAAATTTATCAAAGAACAAAGATGAAACATAATATGGCCAACTTATTTGAATGTTCACGGAGATAGTGAGCTCTGAAACACTGGAAGCAAAAATGCGGTTCTTTGGAATAGTGGCTGAGGTGTCATTATGCATATTATTATATTTGATGAGATTTATTCAGGAGGGCCCAAACTGCGATGAATGGACTCTGTCAGCGCCGAATCATCCACACTGGTAATCACAAACTGGAAAACAATAGCAAAGGACAGACGAGAGTGGAAGAGACTACTGAATTCAGCCAAAGTCCATCCAGGGCTCTTGGTGATGATGATGATACTTTATGAAGCAGTTCATTGACATTATTAATATAATTCTGGCTTAGAATCTCAATTGATCAATCTTATGTTTATGTACATAAATTTATTTATTAATTACTCATATTGTCATGTTTTGTCTCTGGTTTAAATAATTATATTTTAATAACACATTTGCGTCTATGGGAGTCGTCACTTTAATCATTTCTGAGAAATCAAATTTAAAATAGTATGAATTATGCTAGTACCAAAACAGTGTTTATAAGTGAATAATAGGTATTCACAATTTACTTGCTTTTTGTATGGCTTGATGCGTATGTAAATCTTCACCCGTGTCCTTTAATATGGTCTTGGTTCCAGCGCTGACAGCCAGTCCACCGCTTCAGGTCTTCCTTCATAGATTTCCTGCAGGTCTCCGTTGAATTTTTGAGATGGCAGTCCTGCACAATGTATCTCACTGTCTGTACATCTCCACATTAACAATCAGGACTATCTCTTTTTTCTCACCTCCAGAGCAATTAGTCATAGCATCCATTTTCTGCCATTACTCTGTTTTGCTGTGCCCAAACCTTTATCGGCAGATTATTTATTATTTTATTTTGATACACGTCGACATATTCGGAGAACCTCTGAATTGCATGATATATTAAGAGGCAAGTGTTCAGAAAGCTTACTTTTCTATTTTAAATGATGAATCAAAGGATACTCATTAATCTCCCCTTCATTTTGTAATTTACAAAGAGTGTATTGTGCTAGTGCGATGTTTGAGTGAGCGAGCGAGAATACTGTGTATGTAGGTATGTTTGAGTGAGCGAGCGAGAATACTGTGTATGTAGGTATGTTTGAGTGAGCGAGCGAGAATACTGTGTATGTAGGTATGTTTGAGTGAGCGAGCGAGAATACTGTGTATGTAGGTATGTTTGAGTGAGCGAGCGAGAATACTGTGTATGTAGGTATGTTTGAGTGAGCGAGCGAGAATACTGTGTATGTAGATGTAGGTATGTTTAAATAATCAGAATGCAAGGTGAAAAAAAAAAAAACCAATCAAACTCATCTCCAGTACTGAGAAACGTACAACACGTGGAGATGTGTCAAAAATATTCTCCATAGTGCATGTGGCAGGACACAATAATGGAGACTCCAACAAGTGTGGCATGGTCTGTGCTGCACCATAGTCACACACTCCAGATTCATCTTGTAGGAAGCCCCATCGTTGTCTTTTCTCACTGCAGTTTCTTACACCATAATCTTAGACGATTCAGGGTTTTCCATGTGATATAGTCTAGATCGCCTCCTGCAGCAAGGTGTTCTTGGGCTAGGAATGGTTCACATTTTTGCATGGTATTGGATGATAACTTTTCTTTGAACCGTTTGCTTTTATTCCTTATTTTATTTATGTGGCTATTGTTTGTTTTACGCTTCTAAATACATTAATTAATGCTCATTATATTATGAGTCACAGTATAATGTTTAATGAATGACATTGTGACTTGCGAATCTCTATACAAAAGCAACAATGAAGAAGAAACTAATTTCACAGGGGATACATAGGTAAAATAATGAGAAAATGTTCGAAAGACAAAACACGTTTTTGAAGAATGAACGAAATGGAAAGTCACTTTGTACCATCGACCTAAATCATAGAATATTTTCGATGTTTTTATTGCTTAACTGGATCTGGGCACAACGCACGGAGGACTAAATCAATCAAAAACATGTTTATTCAGTGTTGCGTTACGCAAATTCTACTCGGAAGAATTGAGAAAGGTGTCCCAACTTTTAAAACTCGGCTCTAGGCTGGTTTAAGTGAACACTACATAACATTAAGATGCATTTGGTCTTTCTCGCACTTAAACTTAAGCATTGCACACCCTATGTACCTACTAGACTGAAGTTATAATAGAACCCCTACAATAAAAAACAAATGAAAATAAGCAGAGTAAGCAGACTGATTTGACTGATTGACGTGAAATTATTTTCGAACCACGAATTGATTGGACTCGTTACCAATTTTCCGCTCGATTTTCTTGTCTATATTCGTTAGTCTATGCTCAATACGCACGTAGTTGCTAGCTACATAATGAATAATGATTCCATTGTTTTTATTTTATTCATTCACAAAGTTATATATTTCATTTTTTTTTATTCGAATTTCCTTTATCTAAATTTCTAGTCATTTTCGATCCTATCCTACCCTATCTCTTTACGCCGCATCCCTTGTAGGAAAGGCAGAATTATGTTGCCAATTTGATGTAGTGCTGCCAGCCATGACACTGTCACAGTAAGCAATATGCTTTTATCGTGAAGGTGAAGATAGTTGTCGGTCGGTGTGGCGCGGAGGTAACGCTCTTGTCTTTAAGTCGGGTTCGATTTCCAGCCAGGGAAAAGTGAAGAATGACTTTTTCAAATTGTCCTGGGTTACGTGTACATGTGTTTAGTGCATTGAATATATGTGAATTGCCCATGTTATGTTATGTTGAATCTTACTTGGGTCGGTAGTTCAACTGACCACCTCATTGTTTTGTTTTGCATTGTTTATTTTTTTGGTGGTTTTGGCTGGTCAGCACTTCAGGCTGGCCACGATGTGGCATACCTACCCCGTGTGGAAAATTTTGTTAGTGTATAAATTAAAAACGAATAAATGCAAGCCCCCAGATTTCTCTACTATCCAGGTGGTCTGTGGGTTCTACAATATTTGTTTATTTTTCAATTTGTATTTGTAGCACCTTCTGGCATGTGTGTTTTATAAATGAATTGATAAACAAGCTACGGTGGCTTGGACATGTTGAACGAATGAACGAAGAAAGAATGACAAAGAGGTTATACTTGTCTGAGAGAGGGGTTGTGAGGAAGCGCTGACATCCGAAAACCACGTGTATCAAATTCTCAAGGACGGATCTGTTTGATTAAGAGGAACAGACGTGTGTGTATAAAAATTGTTGGAATGCAGAGGAAGCGAAGGAAGTGTGCAAGGATAGATATGTTTGGCGTTCCGTTCTCTCTGCCTATCCCACTTGGGACAAGGCGTGAGGGTATAGTTATAGTATAGTATTAAACATTTAATTCATTGGATAGTGAAAAATTTAATTAAATAAATAAATAAATGAAATAAATAAATAATTAAAGCTTCATACAAAAAATAATATTATTTATCTACGTAGTAATGAATTTTGCAACTTGTCCATTACCTAATGTGAAATTCAAAATAATATTGTAAGCTTCACTATATATGTAGGTATTTGTACAATATCAAAAGCTCATATTTGAGGCATATAGTTCCAAACTCCGTTAAGTCCACTTTTGGCAGTTTTGAGTAAACACTATTGTGCTATAATTATATATTTCACTTCGAAATTTTTCCTTATTTATAATATTTTAGAATATCGCTTAAAATTCTAATTTGCGGCGTACAGACAGCTGGATGCGAACGTCAATCATCAAGTATCAAGCAAAAATCTAAAATCTTTTGGTGACAATTCGGAGCATTCTCCGAAGAAATATTCGAATGAATGCCTTCGTTACGTCTAATGGATGGGTAACGAAAGCATTCATTCGAATATTTCTTCGGAGAATGCTCCGAATTTTCGCCAAAATATTTTAGATTTTTGCTTGATGCTTGATGATTGTCGTTCGCATCCAACTGTCTGTACGCCGCCATTGATCAATAAATAACTACTAAAAGTAGTGTTTAAACACAAAATATATTTATTTAGAGTTCTGACTTAACGTTATTTGAAATGTCCATAGGGACTTCATGGTTTTTCTAACAAGCAAATGGCAACATAATGGCAGCCATATTGGAATTCATTATTATAATTCGTTCTCTGATTGGTTGATTCAACGACCTTGTGGACTTAGCTTAGTTTGAAACAAAATCATCGGTGGATTTAACGCAGTTTGAAACAAACTGTTATTTCATTTTACATTTTTGTACAATATTTTACTGCATTTAAACAGAAACGAAAATCAATTTTGGTTGAATATCAAATGCATTATTTATTTATTCATTCTTTACTGTACATTGATTACAAACAATTACATAAAACGTAAACATTCAAATTAAATACAATCAATATACAATCTTACATGCAGCTGATCTGCTGGCTACCCCACTTGTGGGATATGCCGTGATGGTATAGTAGTAGTAGTAGTAGTATTATCGGATTGCACGAAAATCTCAAAATCCATATAAGTATGTGGGACTTAACGGAGTTTGGAACTGTATGCCTCATATAAGCTTAGTGTTCTAATATTGAGGTTTATAAATGAATGCACGTCGTGTTAGTCACGTCGGAATATTAATTTAGATGTTTGTGTATTCAGGGCCTTTTCTGTATAGAAAAGCGTACCCTCATTCGAATGTCAAACAGAGATAGAGGGATGATTGAACTTTGAAAGCATGCCAAATCCATTTCAATGATTCATTTAGTTATTCATATTTTAATCTTCATGCCACGAAATTATTGACTTGAGAGGGTTAATTCATCCAACCACATGCGGATAACATGCAAATCGTCCTCTCTGTGCTAATATAAAATCATTCAAATCGTTCATATTATCATTTTGGGTTAGATGGAAGAGATCGCGCCTGTGCGATAAATTCGCCATCTGTAGGCATATTGATTGTATCTTAATTGTTTTTTTTTGGTAAGATATGTTGATCTTTTGTTTATTATATATTATTTTTTATACCCAGCACGCCTCGACACAGGGCAACCTTGTGAGGCTACTGCAACTTAATCGTAGCCATATTGGTGATAAAATGTCTCAACATTTGTACATTTTTATTTATTTAATTTATTTATACATAAATCCACGGCGTGAGCCTTTTACATGTTAAAATATAAAACAAAAACAAACATAGTTCTCATTTACAACACAGTTGGAACAGAACAACAACTGGCGAAGAAACAATACTATTGGAAATCAAACTGTAACAATTATAAAATGATTCAATACAAAACAATTAGAAAAGTCAAAACATTGTGGTGAGAGTGTAAATGTCAACAAAGGTTTGGTAAATGTCAAGAACAATTATTTTGATACAGTAAGGAGATGTCAAGTAGATAGAAGAAAAAAATTAATATATATGAATTGTAATAGATAATTAAAATGTCAAAAAAAATAAATTAATAAAATACATTGTTATTGATTAAATGAAGTATTTTTTTTTTTATTTATCTAACTTGAATGCTAACCTTTTATGTAATTGTTTGTAATCAATGTGCAGTTAAGAATGAATAAATACCTAAATATAAGTCAAAACATTCACTTCATGGTTTGGAAATGATGTCCTAGAATTGATGAATTGAACAGTGTCCTTCAGGTGCTTTGGCAGGTAAACGACACTTGAATGTATTGTCCAATAATAAGTAAATTAATTAAATGTTTCGTGGTTGGTGGACCTTATGCAGAAACAGTGAGAATTGCAGAATTGGTGAACGTTGTCTTCGGACCAAAAGTATCACTTAAGCCAACCTTAAATATAACCTATCCTAAAAACCAACCTCTATATGGGTTTTCAACCTGTTTTCATATCAATATGTGACTTCCTTTCAAAACACTAAAACTTCAAAAAATATCATAATAATACAGAAAATTAAGCAGCTGATTGGCAATCCAATATAAGTGTACAATTGGAGGACTTATTACATTGTATTTTTGAAAAAAAAAAACAGGCAGCCTAGAGCCAATTCGTAAGCGTTGGGATGCCTTTCTCAATCTTCCGATTAGATTTTGCACAATATTACAATGTGTAAACATGATTCTTTAGCAAGATACATTATTATGATTGCTCTTGTCACATAGATATTTATTTACACATACCAAAAAAATGGCATTTATCATCAGAACAATACGTACACGTGAAGCTGTCATCGATCTTTATAAGAGAGGATATTGGAGCCTTCGGCAAGTCGCCAGGTAGCTTAATTGGACAAAGCTCTCCTCGCGACAAGGTTATGGATGCGGGTTCAAGTCCCGTCCGGGGCATTGCCGAATAAGGTGACGATGTCTTTTCTAAACCTTATATGGTAGTTTCATGTGTTAAAATTTACAAGGAGAGGAAAGAGGACAGCATGCATGTTTATCATATGCAGCTGGTCTGCTGGCTACCCCACTTGTGGGATAAGCCGTGATGGTATAGATAGATAGATAGATAGAAAATTTACAAAATGGCATTTGCTTTAAACTATTCATTTTGATATATATAATATTATTTAATCAATTGAAAACAAGTGTCTTAGAAGGATTTTGGATGTCAGATGGTATGAACATGTTACAAATGATGCTGTGCGCCGGCGCACCCAGCAGAGACCTGTAATCTCCGTAATACAGGAGAGACGATGATCCTGACTGGGACATGTTTTGAGAATGCCTAATGATAGTTGGCCAAAAAGAGCACTGTTCTTCCGTCCGCAGGGGTTCCGTCGGCCCGGGCGTCCCTCTTTTACAATACACCGTTCCTATGACAACGATATCAGAGCGCAAGGAATGTCGTGGAAAGAGGTGACGCAACTAGCACAGAGACGCTCTGAATGGAGGAGGCTGGTTTCTGCTCTGTGCTCCCGAGAGGAGCGTTGAGGGCGATGATGATGATGATGATTAATCAATCTCCTCAGGCAGCACATGCGTAGTACTGGCGTTCGAGGAGATAATAATAATAATAATATTAATTTTTCGTTATTTTATTTTGTTGTTAACAATTTGCTTGCGCGCCAACTAACGCCTTTATAATTATTAATTCATTAACTCGCTTATTAAATTTTGTCCCGTCTACATACATAATTAGAATAATTTGATTTAATCAACATGGTTGTATGGGGAAAATCTTCAAATTAAATCTCTGATATTGTGTCTAAATTATTTCACGTGATTGTAACAAACTGTTCGGGAGAATGTTGTTAACAATTATATTAGTTTTACCCGCCTTTCGTTAAGGAAATAATAATGAAACTGACAAATTAATACTTGCTGATAGCATACTATTACATATTTTCCTTGAAAATGGTTAAAATGATAGGAAATTTAAAAAAAAAAACTGGCAACATTAAAATACTTTTGACAGTTCTATCATCAAAATTATCATCTTTGTCGGTCCCTCAATCTTGAGGATCGTGACCATCATGCCTCGTTCTGTAGACTGTCTGTCTCCACCTTGAGCAATCCTCCGCCATATGGAAGGCCCCGTTTAGTGAACTCTGTGTGGCCTCCTTAATTTGGTCACTACATCTTGCCCCTTACACGTCTCGCTTCTACACCACCAGTTATAATTACTCTTTCCAGGTTCTCAATAATCAACAATATATTTTCGATTTCCATACAAATCTTTTAATACTAATATCTCAGTCAAAATATAATATTTTCTGCCTTAAACTTCCTAAAGTATTAGACCTCGTATAGAGTGTATTATTTTTTCTCCATCGTGTTCACTTACAGAGTCTACTGAGGACATATTATTATCGTCGCCAAATGGTTGAATTAACCAGTTGCCTAAATGAGACATAAATAATATTATTAGTCTTAAATCTATCTGTATAAGGTTGTATTTGGGTTTATGACCAAACCCAGATATTATATCTTCTATTTTTTTTAAAAAAAAAGTTAACATGTTATGAAAATTCGTGAGTAAGAGAAGGCCGAGGTGAGGTGTGCAGAAACGTCTTGATTGGCGTTCAGAGGGCGCGAGCCCGAGAGCCACCAATGCCCGAATGGTGTGAAAACATGAAACCCTCCCAAAAGGGACTTAACTCCCAAATCTACATTCCACCAAGGGAGACAGGACGACACAACGGAAACACTTAATTTCAACAATAGGGCTAGCTTTCATGTTGCAAAACGTTGAACTATATATTAATGCGTCATTGTGATTCAACGAAACGACTTAACATTCAATTGAATACCGGAATTTTATTAACTATCTACATAATATCTAGTCATTTCGTTAACTGGCTAATTGGGTGGCGAATAAACATACATAATTATATATGAACAGATACGTATTAGGTAACTATATTTATCAGATTTATCCAATCTCCTCTCTCATAATGATTGAGTCTAGACAATCATTTAGAAGATTAATGAACTGCGAGTTCGTGGCATTAAGTACTGGGAAATAAGACAAAACAAGTCTATGGTTATTCAATCGATATTCTGGTTAACACCATAAGAGAAGTAAATTCACTATGTCGGTGATGAGATAGTAGAAAACCATAATGAAATTAATAACAAATATTTTTACTGCTATACTTGATGAGTAACATAGTATCTATACTTGATAACGATAATATTTATGAGATTACAGTAAAGATTATAATACAGTATTATATCGTTGCTTACATTTAGTTGCCCAATTGTTTTCAAAAATTGTCACATAATCGCTAATTACCTACAATCTTTTTTCACACAAAAACTTTACGTGTAGGTATATATCCACCACAAGCTTAATGAGAAAGTCAACATTTTGAGCACTCTACAATTTTAGTCTTTCTCTAGAATATTAAAACAATATTTTCTAACAATATTATATGTAGTTATATCATCATATTGTTGCGGGTATGATAACGCAAACCTTTAATAAACAAGACTAATATTTTAAACCCAAGTCAACGGAAATTATATGATTGTTGTCTCTTCTTAATACTCATAAACATCAGATATTTATTGCATATTACGTTCATTTGAAAATAACCTTAAACTTTAAACTTAAATCTTAAACTTCACCTTTAGCTTTAATTTTTCAAGAAAGATAGAAGGTTAATATAAGACAACAATGATAATTTTTTTTGGACCTTAAACTTATACCTTAAACTCATTTTTTTCGAGAAATAGAAGGTTAACATAAGGCAATAATGATAATTTTTGAACCTATAGCCTGAATCTTAAACTTTAATTAAGAAAACAATGATATTTTTGTTTAACCTTAAACTTAAACCTGAATCTCAAGCTTGAATTTTTCGAGAAAGATAGAAGGTTAACATTAAACAACATTGATAATTTTTTTGAACCTTAAACTTATGTTTTCGAGAAAGATGGAAGGTCAACATAACACAACAGTGATAATTTTCATACTCAGTGCAGGAGTTAATTTAAAAGTATTATGGAATGGATAGTTATATATGCAAGCGAAACTTGGACGTGGTTGAAGAAGAACGATAGTGGAATAAATGCCGCAGAGATGCGATCACTGAGAAGAATGTTAGGTAAAACATTGCGTGATAGAGTGAAGAATGAAGATATTAGAGTAAAGAGTGGATATGAGAAAAATGTTGTTGATAGAATGTGTGTAAATAAATTAAGATGGTTTAGTCAGGTGAAATGAATGGAAGGGGAAAGAATGACAAATAATATGATATATGTACTTGTCTGAAAGAAAGGGTGTGAAAAAGCGTGGACGTCCGAGAACTACGTGGCTTGACCACGTGGATCAAATTCTCACAAACGGTCACGTGTTAAGTAAGAGGAATCGGCGTACATGTAGGTATGAAAAACTGGATCAATGTAGAATGAGCGAAAGAAGTATGTAGAGGTAGATCTATATAGAGTTCCTTTCTCTCTGCCTACCCCACCTGGGACACGGCGTGAGAGTGTATTAAAGTATAGGATAGTAAAGTTTTTAGAAGAGTCACAGATAGTTCAAATTCAAGATCACAATAAATAAAGAAATGTAAATTTAACACATGAAACTACCATATAAGGCTTAGAAAAGACAACGTCACCTCACTTAGTAGTGCCCCGGACGGGACTTGAACCCGCACTCCCATCTTGTCGCGAGATGTGCTTTCTCCAATTAATCTACCGGGCGACATACCAGAGGCTTCGATATTCTCTCTTATAAACCTAATGACAGCTTCATGTGTAGGTATTGTTCTGGGATACCTAGCATGGGTACCGCATGCTGGGTAATTCCAAGTGTAGGTAGATAGGGTTGTACCTATCGTTTTTACAACCTACGTACTAGGTATTATTCCTTTAGCTACATCTATCTATAGCTAGACAAGATGGGAGTGCGGGTTCAAGTCCCGTCCGGGGCACTACCAAATGAGGTGACGTTGTCTTTTCTAAGCCTTATATGATAGTTTCATGTGTTAAATTTATATAATATGTAACCTCATACAATGGTTAATTGTAAAAACAACAACTATAAAATAAAGAAATGTATATATAATGAGTTACAATCCATTGGATTGGTCTGCAACGAGTTTGGTTTTTCTTCTCCATTCGTCTCTATTCTCAGCCAGTCTTTTCAGCTCTACGTATGAGCCACAGTTCATATCACTCTTCAGTTGGTCCATATATGCGTCTCTTGGTCGGCCTCTGCCATTTGTCCCCTCGGTCTTACCCTCCGCGATGGCTATGAGTAGTCCTGGGTGCCTGATGTTGTGGCCAATCCAGTTAGCTCGTTGTTGGCTGATTCTCTTAAGGAGTTGCCTCTTTTCGCCTACCCTGGTTAATACTTCTTCGTTTTCGACGTGCTCCGACCAGAAAGAAATGAGCTCTATTAAATAATTGAGAATCTCAAACGTTGAAAACTTGTTTTCTTATCGAAAAAATAAACCAAGTGTTTTATTCTACTATTGATTCATTCAACGAGAGAGACGTATTTCATCGTATTAGGACATTGTCAATCTTGTCAACATTGTCAGATTGACAATGTCTTAATAAGACGAAAGACGTCTCTCTCGTCGAATAAATCAATAGTAGAATAAAACATTTATTTTATTTTTCGCTAAAGAATTCTACTACCTACCTGAACACCGACACAGTGAATACCTGTTTTCTTGAAACTGTCAAATGTGTACATATTGTGTCTTTTGTGCTTGAAACATCGATAATACTCAGTATTTATTTAATCCTTATCATAAAATACATAATATGTCAGTATATACGAACCTAAATATTATAATGTATGTTAATAATGATTGATATTAGTTATTTTATATTGGTACGAGTGTATTTATAGAGTTGTAGTAGATTATATTAAAATATTTATAACACTTATGTACCTAGCATAATATATTATGTATACGTTTGCGTAACCGTAAAGTAATATATTGAACACGGTCAAGGTGAACAAGATAAGGGCCGCGAATAATGCGTCTTACGAACAATATTGTACACTATAAACGTTTTGTATTGGTAATACAAAAATGTATTATGGGGTGTTCACATTTGGCGAATATCGCCAGCCGAATTTCAAAATATAACGCCAGGCGAAAAAACAAAATTCGCCGTACGCCCATCGATCGTCACACCTGTTCACACAAGTCCACCGATATAGAAACGATCTGTCAGATGCGCTTTGATTTTGACACTGTTTTCAAAATGGCGTCGAGATGGAGATCGCGAAGTGTTTATTTTTAGTCGAAAATGTTATAGTAGAGGTTATAAGGCGCCTTTTAATTAAGGAAACAAACGCCACAAACCAACAAAAAAGATAACAGCTGTCACGAAGCGGGAAACATTATAAAATTTATAGGTTATAAAGCTTTTACCATAGATACAAACGCCGTGCATATCTGCGCATGTGCAAATCGTTCAATCGTCCAAGAAGTTTTATCGTTTCAGACTAGCTGTCATTTTGTTCACACGGTTCAAATGGCTGGCGATATTTTGGTGCCTGGCGATATTCGCCAAAGTGAGAACACCACATTAGAATTAAAATAGATTTGAAATAAAACACTGTATTACTTTCACTGTGAATAATATTTGACTCAGAGGCCTTTCGGGTAGACACCCATCATCAGTGATTTTTTTATTGAAACTCGCTGATGTTGGGTTGATCAATCGAGAAATATTCAATGTTTATAGACCAATAAAAACAACGGCAAAGGAATGATCCCCTTTTCGTAAGTACCTATAAGTGTTTTGTAAAATACTGGAGTTCAAAGAATAAAGACATTTTAAATTCAGCGGTGAAGTTGCCACACGCCCTGAATGTTTCAATGTTTTCTTGGCATGATAAGGACAGCTTGCATGTTTTTTTGCATGCAGCTGGGATGCTAGCTACACTACTTGTGGGATATTCCGTGATGGTAAGTATAGTTGTAATAGTATTAGTATAGGAAAAATGACATAAACTCAATTTCTAAAATTAAATTTTGAGATTTAAAAATATTTGTTTTGGTAATAGCCAGTGGTGTCACAAGAAAAAAATATTATTCACAACGAACTAATTAAACGTTTTAGCAAGTTTAAATATTCACAACTTTTATTATACAATTAAACAACAAAGTCTTAATGGCATGACGACAAGAATATATATTTTTTTATATACTATATAAAAGTTTTAAGAATACTTTTTCGTCTTTAAAATAAAATGTTTTACATTTTTCTTACGACAAATAATTTTATTTTACTGGTGAAATTATAAATTGCGAAATTTTTATGTCACTGTTCTTGGCTGTAAAAAAATATTTTGATTGCTGTTATGTGGTTCCTATGAAAAATGGCTGGGGTATAGTTAAAAGACCTTACTATAAGAAAAACTAAAATACGTTCGTGAGGTTATCAAAGCGAAACCGGTTGAATCCTAAATAAAACAGTTTTTGGACAACAGCACTACTCCTATTTCGGCGAGACCCAATTTAGTAACTTTCTTTTGAATATTAGAAGTGGTGAGCTCAAAAAAAAATAAAGAAGCATTTTAAGCCGAATATGTCATGATAGCGCTTACAACGATAGTTTGTGAGCTTTTGTGTGGAAAGAGAAATTTTGTATCGCTGTTTCATGTGTGTATGTTTATGTGTGTAATTTTGTTCTTAAAATTCAACCCTCCACGCAAGCATTAAGTTGCTTATGGAGGTAGTATTTTAATGTGTTCAATGTTGTTTTGTTGTTTGTGATTTTAAAATCTTTTTAAAACATAATTTAAAAAAAAATGTAGGTACATAGGTCGCAGTTGCGATGGTACTCACGTACTTCGGATGCCAGAAACTCACAGAAACCACAGAGCAAGTTACAATGAAGAGATGGCAAGGGTTATGAATATCATTCAATTTTTTGGCTTTAATTCTGATGTTTGTCCTGTAAAAGGCAGTTCTTCGAAATATTATATTTTACATCTTGAATTCGGCGATGAGGTGTGCCACCCACACTGAATGTCATGATTTTATATTGTTTATTTTTTCTAATTGTCCCTAGGCCTTTATTATGCAGGCACTTGGACTCGTCATACTTACATTTTGAAACATTCATCACAATTTCAAATACATTAGAAATAAAACAGCTGATGTCTAAGTCAAATAAAATACTAAATTAAATTGTAGCATTTTTGTAGTCACGGATGTAAAGAGTCCGGATCTATAACGTCAAAAATATTTAAATATATAAATAATCCAAATTATGGAAAAGGAACAATAATATCACAAAAAACAATAAGGAAATTCTATTTATTTTTATTTGGCACGGAGAGGACAGCTTGCATGTCTATAACATGCAGCTGGTCAGCTGGCTTCCCCTATTTTGGGATATACCGTGATGTACAGTAGAAGTATGGTAATTCTGATGTGAAATTTTGGCAGTTGGCAGACTGTAGCGTCATAGAAGAATTTTAATAATTAAATGCCTTAATATATTAAGTATATAGCGAACAAACAAGAGAGATAGCATCTCAACCATTTTGCTTGCTCTTTGACAAAAAATTGCCAAGCTACTTACAAAATTTAATTAAGTTCAAATTGGTTTTCCAATGATGAAATGATAACAGTTCAACAGTGAGTTACTTAAGTTTGTGTTGTGAAAGTTTTGTCAGAGGATTTTTTATTTATTTTCAGATATTAAAGTTTCGAGCTTTGCTAGACTGACTGAATAATTTCTGATGAAAATGTCAGCGGCAGGTGTTGTTCCCCGAGCTTTTGTCAAGTCTCTGGAAAGTTTCATAAACTTGATTATACGATTGCACACCGCAATCTGATATTTGAAGCGACATAATCCTTTCTTTAATCTTACAAAATTATAATTTTACACAATTGGTATAATATTTATCCTACATTTCATAACGGGTATCTCGCACAAGTGGCTCAGTAGATCAAATGTATGTAATTTTATTTATAAATATTTACTGCCTTAGCCTTTTACATTTTTAAACTCTGTATACTTTTTTACACGGCATGAGCCTTTTACACGTTAAACAGAACAAACAACAGAAAAAAAGACAAACAAAAATAATTAACTCTTTAGTTCTACGTATGTGCCACAGTTCATGTCCTTCTTCAGTTGGTCCATATAGGTATTTCTTGGTCGGCCTCTACTATTTCTGCCTGTATAAAAAGTCTTTATTTTATATTTAATAATATTTTTCAAATAACATGACTCATATTGAAAGGGCAACGATAAGATCTAACAACATATTGGCAAAGTCGCCAATAGGAAGGGCTATTCAAATATTTAACGGTCTGGCTAGACACATTGATATATTTGGCGTGACGTATGCGGAGTTTGTCAGGAAGATTGAGAATGTGTTGTAATTATTGTGTTGTTTTCTAGATGTTGTTGATTTTCTTCTGGGATCGCATTGGCCTTCCGCTGTAATGATCCCTGTAAGAATCGTCTCTTTGTCAGTAATAATAATAAATAAAAATGGATTGACCATGTACGTATGTTCATTGTTCCCCCATAACTTGAGAACGGCTGAACCGAATTGGCTGTTTTTTTGTTGTTGGTTTATGTAATTATCAGGAGACGGTTTGCATGACAGAATTTTTTTGGAAAATCTTACGGAAAAGTCGGAAATTTGGATTGTATTTTTGTATGAACGTGACGTTTGTATGACAGTTCCGCTGTTTATAAACAAATCTGAGTTGAATATAATTGTTCAATAGAATTTTTTTTACACTATACGATGACACACTTGGACAATTACGGGAGTTCGTAAAGAGATTAAAAAAAATAATATTAATCACTCATTGATAGTTAGGCGGTACGAAGTTCGCTGGGTCAGCTAGTTATTCATAATTTTGTGGTTGTGGATCTAAATGACACACGCACATCTTGTTATTGACAAGATCAAAGTTTTCCTCATTTGCCCCGGAGGAATATCATTAAAACTTTGATTTCCCGTCAACAACTTCTAAAGATCAATACACAATATTTCAAACTTGTCTTTTCAAGATAAAATCATCCTTCACCTGCTTATTATTTAGAAGTTATTTTTCTATTTTTTATTTTTACAATGTACACAGGATCAGACAGTCAATTACACTTAGTACATGATAACAAATTACAAAATCAAAAGGTGGACCAGTGCAGATCCTAAATTTACCTGCGGGGTTTTAAAAAATCATCAAAGTTAAATACAAAATACAAAAAAACAAAAACACCATAACATGCATTTAAATTATTAACAAAAATTCAGGTGAACGAATTAATTAAGACTAAGTTAACAAAACAAGACTAAAAAATCAACGCAAGTAACAAAATAAAGTAATAAATATAAAAATGTATTAAAAAAATAAAAATAAAATGAATGGATTCCAATGAATGTATAGAAACAAATGAATAAGATTAAAAATCAAACAAAAATTATAATATGGGAAGGTGGGGCAAGACGGGGCCTTTAAACTAAAATGTCAAAAAAAAAACCCATGTCTTTCTATTAATTCTTAAAATAAAGTTTATTGACACAAACTATGATCTTTAATCTAGCAAATGAATCACATAAATGTTAAAGTAAACATTAAGAAATAATAAATATGTTCAATTTGAAAACAGCTTATATTAGTCAATCAATTAACTAATTAAGTAATTAACCATATTTTTATCCAGTTAGTAATCGAATATCTTCCCTTAAAATTCAATATTTGGATCTTGTTTATCAAATGTCAAACAATCTGAATCACGATATTCTTCCTTAAATGACACTATCAACAGAATTAAGTAAAATAACGTGAAATATGCGAAAAACACGTTTAGTATCACACCATCACGGAGCGAGCAACCACTGCTGATGTCACTTTGTTACTAGTGGGGGGTCCGAAGAGAGCATCTAATGTCATCCAGAGTTCAGCAGGGTTACTCTTGACAAAACTAAACACGATCTTAATCTAGTCTTGATCTTGATCATACGACGCACGAAGGGACTATGGTCAAAAACATCGCGCTACCGCTAACGCGCGATCGGTTTGCGTGTATATTGATTTGCGGAAGAGTAATTCAGATATACGTTCTATGTCACATGATCTCTTTTAAATTTACTGTTAAAATATTTTATTTTATGTGTCAAATCAAGCATAATGTAATTCCCTGCCTTCCAATAGTCACTTCGTGCGTCGTATGATCAAGATCAAGATTAGATTAAGATCGTGTTTAGTTTTGTCAAGAGTAGCCCTCCAGGGCTACTCGGCACGGTTCCACTTTTATCGCAGTACCCCATCTTACCTCACTACCCCGTCTTGCCCTACCTTCCCCTATGTATTTAATATGTATTAAGTATAAGTATGTAACTCATATTACTGTTTCGTGGAGTCTTCGGCATTAAATAGATCTTCCATTCTTTTCTGTAAGTTTCCGAGAGTCCCGTAAAAGGCACTCGGAAACCTGCATTTTACATTATACTCGAAAACTTAAGGAAAACAGTGGGAGACCAATTCTTAGGCGAGTGCTCTATCGAACAGCATCCATTTTAAATCTGAACTTTTATTGTCGAGGAGAGGACAATTTGCTTGTTTATTACGCACAATTGTTCCGTTGGCATGTTGTTTTTCAGCTAATGAGACCGACATCACAAAACTTGTATTCGTTTCAAAACGCTTCCTTAGTACCTAGATATTTAATTTTTCTACGCTCTAAATTCAAAAATGTGAACACGTTAACTATCGATCTCTATTTATCTATGGTTTCTTTTATTGTCTTTAAATAACTTTGCGCGTATGTGCCCTATTTAATTTTGTTTCTCGTGTTGATAATGTCTCGAGATTAACAAGAAAACGTTTTAATTATTATGAATAATCTATTAATTCTGTGTCGTGAAGCACCTGACAAAGAGTCGATCTCTCACTCTTTTCCGAGAGTTTTTATTGTCCTGTAAAATGCAAGAGTTCGAAAAAAATTAAGATATTATAGAATTAAGTCGTGGTTAGATGGAAGAAATCGCTTTA
This sequence comes from Athripsodes cinereus, assembly GCA_947579605.1. Taxonomy (NCBI): domain Eukaryota; kingdom Metazoa; phylum Arthropoda; class Insecta; order Trichoptera; family Leptoceridae; genus Athripsodes; species Athripsodes cinereus. The sequence continues at coordinate 30,242,922 of OX388308.1, read as the reverse complement.
TAGTGATATTCTCGCCACTCTCGCCACTCGTTTTGTTAACACTGTTATATAATGAGTGCGCAGGTGTTTATGTGTTTTGGTTAATATTTTTGATATTAGTTCGCCGTATGTTTGGTTGAATAAATAAATAAGTGAATAAATAAATGAATATTGATGATGTCCAAAAAGAAAAAATAAATAAATAATATTTTCACAGATTTTTACAATATTTACAGGATCAGACAGTCAACTACAGAATATGTAAATAAAATAAACATTCAACATATTGTCGTTGTTATTTTTATTTTATTTTTTATTGTTGTCAACATGTAAAAGGCGATAGTCCTGAATGTACTCAAATAAATAAATAAACATATAAACCAGCAAAGATCATAAATTTACCAGAGGTGTTCAAGTCTTTATAAAAACGATCAAGGTTAATTTAGGGTGTCTCATAATTAATGCAAGATTTGAATTAAACATAAAAGAGAGTTTTACGTCTTTATTTTTTCATTGAATCATAAAATACATGGGATAAGGTTATTTATGGAAAAACAAATCGGGCAAAAGGCCTCCAAGGCTTTGCTGGCACATACGCACCCTTTCGTCGGAATTTTTCATGAGCTTTCTGCATAATTGTGGCTGAGTTTCGTTGATGCAGCGCGCAGCGTTTAATTTTCTCTTGTAATGCACGTGTGGTTGTAGGCTTGCTAACATAGAGATTTGATTTCAAATAACCCTATAAGAACAAATCTAATGGTGTTAAATCATATGATCTAGGGAGCCAATTCTGATCACCGAAACGAGAGAGTACACGATTAGGAAATGTCTCATTCAGTATTTGAATTGTTTCATTGGCTGTATGGCATGTGGCACCGTCTTGTAAAACCATATATTGGCAACACAAATAGCATCCAATTTCGGCAGAAAGAACTTTGTTATCATGTCGCGATATCAAGCACCAGTAACAGTTGCTGCTTGACCAGCCTTATTTCCAAAAAGTATGGTCCAATGACGCCTCCTGCCCAAAATCGGCACCAAACAGTGACATGTTGTGGGTGCATTTGTTCTTCGCCAATCACACGTGGGTTCTCCGAACCTCAAACACGGCAATTTTGGCGATTAACAAAGCCATCGAGGTGAGAATGTGCTTCATCGCTTAGGATTATTTTTCTCGAAAAATCAGATGATTAATAATCCATTTCACGAACTCTCTTCGCTATGCATGGTCATAAGGCTTCCTTTTTTACTAACCCTAAACTCTCAGCTGTAAATTGTTCTTGTTTCAGGGTTGCCAACAACTTACTGCAAAAATGGCGGCAAATTCAAATCTTGCGTTAATTTTGAGACACCCTATAGAATTATCAAAAAAATACACAAATTTCAGTACCTACTGAAAGCTTACAACTTTCGAAATGAAATTATACATCTTGAATTCAGCGATTAGGTTTGCCACCAATCCTGAATGTCTTGATTTTATTTTGTCACAGAGAGGACAGCTTGTATGTTTATTATATGCAGCTGGTCTCCTGACTACCCCACTTGTGGGATATGCCGTGATGGTAAAGTAGTAGTAGTAGTAGTAAATTATCGAATTACAGTATATTATTACAATGAGTCAGCCAAAGCGCACATTGTAACATGAGTGTTCGTGTTTGTGGTTAAAATTTCTAAAATAAACAATAAAACATGGTACCACCCATGTATGCATTGCACTTCACGGTGTCACTACGATAACAGTGAACATTTAGCAGATATGTATGTAGGTATATTTGACATTTTTATACCATTTTGATTTTTTTTTAATATCTTGACCAAATTTTTTTTTGACAATTTTGTACTTTTTTACAAATTTAACCTGATAATGTTTCACTGTTTGTTAAACTCTCGTTTTCTATCAATCTAATTGTTTGTGTCTTTTTTTAAAGTGATCTACCTTTGTTTACATGTATTGTTAGTACCTATACAGGGTTTAAACATGTAAAATGCTTTGGCCGTGAATATATGTAAATAAGTAAATCAATAAACGAAGCACTGTTCTGATAATAAGGTGATTCTCGGACGACCTCATCTTCTGCGATTACCATTTCTCTCACCCATGTACATTACTTTTGTTGTCCTGTCTTTCTTCATTATTTTCTCGTACCTTAACCACCTTAGCTTATTCACACGAACTCTTGTTACTATCTCAAATTCTACTCCTTTTTAATAAGACACTATTATGCACTCTATCTCTAAGACTTTTTTGGAAACCTAGTTTAATAATTATTTAGGAATACAGACATAAAATATTTGAATCGAAAACCCGCATTCTTTTTTTGGAATCTTCTAATAATAAAAACCCGAATTTCAAAGGGAGAAGCGAAATCGAATTAATTATTAATGTTAAATCTTCTCGGATCCATAGGCGTATCTTGGTATTGGCAAACGGGTAGGTAAATGCCCCAAAGTGCCCGATCATCACTGGCCTCCTATATCGATTCTCATTTGTTACCGGTGGCTGAATAGTCCTTGTAGAGGTTTTACCTCTAAAATAAAACAATTCCAAGCATTAGGATTGCCAGTTGTCTTTCGAACTCAACTTATATTGAATATACGGTTTATTCTTTAATCTTGTTCTTAAAAAAACAGCTTAGTTCCTTATCTTAGAACTTTATCTTCATATAACCTCATTAAATATTTTACAATTGAGAGAGATAGTGCAATGATTGCATATTTTACAAGTGATTGGTAACCCAAGTCTTGGATTTTCATTCAGAGACTTTAGGTATCGATTATTCTCGCTGCCTACAAACTCCACTTTTCGGACATAAAAATATTCCTTACTGCGAGGGTATTGAGGCTATATATCAGATTGTTTTAAATCCAGATTCATATTTGAATAGAAGAAAAAATGTTGAACAATTATTACGCGGAGTTGCGCGGAAGTAGCGTAGCTTTTGAGTCACAAGGTCTTGAACTCGATTCCCGGCCGGAGTAAAATCCCCTTTTTCAAATTGTCCTTTGTTTGAGTTATATATTATATAATTTGTATATTGTATATAATCGCGTTAGCATATAACATTACAAGATTCATCTTAGTTTGGGACTAGCTCGATCTGTGCGAATTGTCTCTTTATGTTTGTTATGTTATCTTATACATACAACTTAACAAATAGTATTAAAAAAAATTGTACCATTTTTAGGTAAATCCTTTGATTTCATTGAAATAAAACTCAACCACTTCCTCAAAACATTCTCTTCAATGATCAGAACGTATTCAATATAATTTCCTAATAAAACTTTACAATTACCAAAAAATAACATTTATTTTAATTATAAATAAATAAATTTATTTTTTGCTTTTAACGTTTAACTGTATTTAATAGGTTATTACAGTATTAAATAACTTGCAAATTGTTCTTTCTAGCCCGGGGCCTGAAAAAGCGTAGGTACGCCACTGCTTCCATTCCGCAAATACATTTCTGCTCTATCTCCTTTCGTATAATCTTATTTCTTAAAATCTTTTCAAGTTTTATATTCTATTCAAAGTATTCGATTTGAAACGTTATTTTTTTGTTGTTGTATTTTTTCAATAATCCGATGTTTCTCAAAGTTTTTTTTTTATGAAATACTTCGTTTTTTTTATTACTAGTATTAAATTACCCAACACCATAGATACCTACTTATTTATGAGTAATTTATGAAAAAAAAACACACACACACACACAACAACCGTTTTGTTCATAAACGTGAATCGAATTGGGCGGGCGTTCAACTTCCGATTAAATGTTTGAAATTTTTGCTCTGAGGAGCGGTAAATAATCGCTTGTAATACTAAATGCAAGTTTTGTTTTTATTGTGTTATAAATATTTTTCGCCATTTAGTCACGATGCAATACGAAATTTTGATTCGGTTAAAATTTGATTTTTCAATTATTTTTCGTAAGCGGACATACAACTGCATTTTAAATAGAAGATATATTTCTGAAAAAAAAAATTATCACAACAATATTCACAGAGTTCGGCGGTGGATTGGAGGTAGAGACTTGGCCTCATAAACATGAGGTACGTGGTTCGATCCCAGGTGCCGGCAAACTCCCTTTTCACGATAAAGCTTATAGCTTACTGTGAAACCCAGATGAATCTTTGAAAGAAAAAATATTACAATTATGTATACACTAGTGTCTGTTATATTCTTGAAGTTATAAATATCACATAAATACAACCGTACTAATCATGTAAATGTTGAAAATTAATATCCTTAGCTACCGCGGAATTGGCATGCACGTGTTTTTAACTAAAGTCACTTTGTGCATCTTAGGGTTAATTAAGATCAAGTTAAGATTAAGATCGTGTTTAGATTATGTCGTGAGTAACATTACAGATTGACTGGTCGGGCATGGTTGACTGGCTGACTTAAGGGTTGACTGGAAGACGTTGCTCAGCAACAAGTCCGCATTTTGGCCTATTTTTGTTAATTGTCATATTTCGTACTGTTGAGTATTATTGTATACTAGCTGACCCAGCGAACTTCGTACCGCTTAACAATCAATGCATGATTAATATTTTTAATCTCTTTTTAAACTCCCGTATTTATCCAAGTGTGTCATCGTATAGTGTAAAAAAAATAAAATTCATTTATGTTGAACAATTATACCTAACTCAGATTTGTTAAATTAAAATTGCATTTTTTATTGAAATTCAAAATGTATGGCGTACATAATTTTCTTCGTATTTTTTCTTTCGGTGAATTTGTAAGATATTTTAATAGCTTATCGGCTATTCGGGGCGAAGAAGAATCCAACAAATCAGAGATCATTGAAATCGGTACAGCCATTCTAGAGTTATAAATGGTGTAACTAACACCACTTTCTTTTATATATATAGTTTATGTATATGTGTAAAATTATGGCCAGTAAATATTTATTTATTTTATAATTATCATGGGATGGATGCAGGAGACACAATGCAAGGGGCTTTATACAGGCAAAGGATATGATAAAGTGAAAAGTTCTACTGCCTAAACACCGACATAATGAATGAAGTTCTAACCTCATCTAGTACCTATGTTTGCTCAAAGTGATCACTTTTTTCAACAGTGATAGCTCGAACTGGATATAGTGAAAAGAATACAAAGGTTTAAACCTACGATAAAAAAACATAAATATTTATAAAGGAATTTCAAAAAAGGTACCTATGTGTTTTATTTATGAAACTTGCCGATCCCATTTGTATTTTTCAATAATCCGATGTTTCGAAAACTTTTTTCAGAACATGCTCTGTTTACTTATCGATAACGATTACATTCAATTTCATTCGAGAAAAAAAATACCAAATACATTTTTTTTATATTATAAAAAAGTTAAAGGAGTACAACAACATGCGTAAGAATGACTCTACGTGTTTCATAATAGTATCATAAAATAAGTATATATGTTCTAGATAAAAGATTTTCTTTTATCACAATTCTAAAATTTCTTGCGTTCCAACAACAATTTCTATAATGTTTTATCTTTTTTACAGAATGCAGCCATTGTACAAGATAATTGAATATCGATTTGTGTTGTGTTTTGATTCGAAATAATAGTAATGAAAGCGAAAAGACAGATTTTAATTAAAAAGCAATCGAAAATGTTCAATAACCCGACCTGCGAGCCTCATCCCAAAAGTGTTAGACTCAAATTAACGGAGAGCGCTTATTCTAAGTGTAATTATTATAAATATTTGTACAGAAGAGTCAATAGAGATAAAAGTAATAATAATATAATGTTTAATAATAATGACAAAGATTGTGATAAAAGCATTGGTAATCGAAAAACGAGTACTCTTAGAAATGAAGACAAACAACGCTGCAATACTAACAGAATGATCAAAGACTACGCTTCAAGCAAAGTGCTCCGGTCCAAATTAAAAATACTGTGGGGACATAAATTATCAATAATTCTATATCTTTTACTGTCGCATTGGACTAAATCTGTCGTCGGAGTGAATTCTATTTTGAATTTTAGTGATAAAACAAAGTATATGCAATTGCGACATGTTAATGATGGTGATGTTGTTATTGACAATACCCGACAGCAAAGCTATGACCATCAAGAACAAGATCCAGTTTTATTTGATAGTAGTCAATTTTACGAAAATGAGAACAAAATAAATTATGATTATAATAAAAATGATAGACACAAAATAAACAGTGATGATGATAATAATAAGAAAAATTTTAATGATTTCAATAGTGAATTTATTAATAACAATGAAGATAACTTAAAAGAAGATCCAACTGAGAGTGTTTTAATGTATGATGAAACTGCTGTGAACAATAAATTTGGTGTAGTGCACGAATTGTCTTCGGACAATATCGAAAATTACTTTGATCTCGCGCATGGTAATAATTATAATCCAGATTACAATACTTATAACGATATAGATACTTATAGGAGAAACACAAGAGACACTAGTCGTGTCATCGGTTCTGAAGTCACAAGATTTAAAAGAACATTTCATTATGTAAATTCTCCATTTCGCGTTAAAAATATAACAGTGAATTTGCGCCCTAAAGATAAGACACCATTTAGCGATAAGGTTGTTCGTCTCGCTGTGATTTTGCCCGGTGATCCTTCGCATGAATTTTCCCTTTTAAAAGTTCTTCCTATGATTGAGCTAGCATCCAAGGCTGTTACTGATCAGAAGAAAGGTTTTCTGCCTGGCTGGGATATAAGAGTTGACTACAGGGATTCCAACTGTTCTTCAACCTACGGGCCTCTCGCTGCTTTTGAATTCTACATCAATGGAACAGCCGGTAAGTGCTTTTTATTTTACATTACTTTCTTTCATATTCAATTTGCCACTTCTGAATCACATTAGACAATTTTCAATGACCTTGAACTGAACATGTCGCGTTTATCACACGATATACCAAACGTTTAAATACAATAGACTTATTGGGAAACTATGTAAAGCATCGATTGATTCCATGAAGTAGTAATGAAAAGAAATGGTCTGATCTATAATTCGAAACATTTTAAATGCTATTGACGTATTCCACTCGCATTCAACGGAAATATTTAATATTGTCAAAACAAGAGTGAAGTATTTAAATCATTTGTCGAATAAAACCTCCGAATTATTTCAATCCATGTTGTGACGATGATGTTGGCACTTAATGTACCTACATTATTATTATTAAAAGCCTCTCAGTTTATGTAAATACATAAATAAAACCGTGCTCTTTAAAAATGAATATTTAGGTTTGGCTAACACGATATGCCTTAAATTAGCCCTGAATAAATCAAAATAAAATTTTCATTGTTTAATTACTGATTAATTGCCTTAGTTGCCAAAACCAAATATGTAAATGAATTTTAAAAAAATGTGAAATTCGCTTAATTGGGACAGCCGCTTTATTGGGACAAAATGCCCTAGTCCCGATGTGTCCCAATTAAGCGGAATCGACTGTACCCAATATTTTCTAAATTTCTGCTTCTTAACACCAATTTTTGAATGAAAAATCGCTACAGAATTCGACAATATTGGAGTGCAAACATCAGACGGCGTCACACTTAAGAAAAATGTGGTTGATTATTATTTAAGTGGGTCTTACAGTTGGAATAACGATACTTATTCCTTGTTCTGCGATTAAAAGTGATTTGGTAATAATACTATTGAGTACTAGCTATAATATATTGTTTCGTACGATTTTGATTTGGCAAATTGAATATTATTTATTTTGTTTAGTACAAAAACACTTCACCGTTTGAGATGAACAATATTGACAGTTTAGAGTTTATTTTGATGGATTTCTTTTGTTCCCTTGTATTGCTGTTATTATGAACCATTCCTTTATTCTACACGTGTATGTGTCGTCGTCATTTTGTAGAATCGGCGTTTTACAAAATGACGAAAACGTAAATAATTATTACCAATGAAGCATTTTACAATTTGCCGAGTCATTTTGTTAAATAATTAGACAAATTGTAAAATAAAGGCAAAGCAACACAATGCAATACAATAATTTTGTATTTATGTTTCATTCTTTATTTATTTAATTCTCTCATTTGATTCTATGTACCTGGATTATATTTCATCAACCTTTCCTTCATATCTTTTATGTCGAAATCCTTGATAATTACTATTTTTAAACGTTAACCCATCTGGGTTTTGTTCTGCGTGGAGAAAAATACCACCTTCTCCAACTGATATTGAAGGGGAAAATTGATTGACGCTAAGGACCCGGCGGGAGTCTTGGCTGCGAAACATAAGGGATTGGACTGGCATCCGAAGTGTGGAAGAGCTGTTCCGAGCAGCGCAGGACAGGCACAAGTTCGCCAACGTTGGGAGGAGCTGACAAGGCACTTGAAGAAGAAAAAAGTTAATACTGAGTTTCTTCCTCTCTAAAAGAATCATTTCTGCACACACGCGCCTTTACTTCTATCTCTGACACGACTTTCTCCCGGACAATCCTGTGTTGTACTCCGCCATGTTTATATTTTGACACGCAGCGCCATGTGATAATGGTGAGAAATAAAACTTATATTTTACAATTTGATTAGTCATTTTGTAAAACGCCTCGGCAAATTGCGATTTCGTAATTTTATTAACTTCCGCCGTTTATAAAAGGACGGATTCTTCAAAATAACTACGACATATGTATTATCGTGATTTAATATACTGCTCTGGTTGAAATGGAATATCGATGTGACATTTTATGAAGTTGACAGCCCTTTGAAAATACAGGGTATTTTATTGATAGACATTGATTTTGTTTCTTTTTTTCTCTCCCGTAGAGATCCCGTTAAAAAAAGCTCTTTCATTTTTTTCTGCAAGTTTTCGAGTGTCTTACTGTAGAAGACAGGTGGTGTTGGTAAAAGATCACCTATAATAAAGTTTACATCTTCATTTCGACAATGAAGTTTTTATTTAATTTTACTTTTATTTTATTTCCTCTTGAAAAAATAGGTAGGTATCTAGCTCGAATGTTTTTTTTATCTAATTGGTTAATTATGAGAGATGTTGTGATGGCATAGATAGAAAAATAAACCGTTAGCCAACTTAAATAACAAAATACAAAACCAATCAGAAATTTAGTAAAGAGAAAACCATGTTCATGCAAAGTTATATTGTGCAATATCAAATCGGAAGAAGTGAAAAAGGCGTCGCAACGTTTACGAATAGGCTTGCTTAAGATTTTCTCAAAAATACAATCTTATAAGTCATTCAATCCCCCAGTACACTTATATTGGATTGCCAATTATCTGCTGAATTCTCTGTATTATTTTAATATGTTCTCTTGATACTTCAGTGTTTTGAAAGCTAGTCACATATTGATATGAAAACAGGTTGAAAACCTATAAATCAATCTCTATATAGATTGTGCGTAGAGCTGTATTGACAGAGATAACATAGGTATCTAAATAAGAATGATAAAGATGATGACGGATGATTTGATTTTGGCGGTGTTTCACAGCTTACCTAGACCGTCTCAACGGCGCCGATAAATAATGCAGTCTTCAATTTGCTTCTAAACATGGTTATCGGTTGATTTTTCCTCACGGCACCTGGTAGGCGGTTTTAAAGGACGTAGGTATCCGGTTACATCAAATGTTCTCTCATAGAAATACACAAGTAGCTACTTTAATTGACACGTTCTCGCATCGTCGTCTACATTTGAACGAAAACGTAACGCTAAATTTTGACTAGGCCCACTGATCACATCGGGCTCTCCAGACATGTTCTGATAAACTACAAATCTTTGGAAATCTTATGTTCTGTCTTTAAAAGTAAAACAGTAGATAAAATTAATATAAAAATGTGTCAATTATCTTAAAATTTATATTCATAGTATTATGATGCTATGGCATCTCCAATGAGTTGGGTGTCCTGTAAACTACATAGTTGTGTGTCATAAATAGAAACGTCGAAAATATTCAACCCAAATGACATTAAATGTCGAACTTTCCGATTAAACTTAAACTACAACATGGCTGACCTGAGCTTTGAAATAATTAAATCGATCCTGCATCATGTGTATGTTATTGTAAAGCTTTCGTATAATAATAATATCATTTGGAGGACGTCGTGTCAAAAGCTGGTAATGGAAAGCTAACCGGTGCTTTTAACAAAGCTGTGCTTACAACAACTAACATGAAATACACATAGTTGAGGCTCTCCAAAACATCTCACAATATTGGCTATTATTATTATTAAGTTGTGATGAAATTTCTACGAATTTACTGAAGGGTTGTTTCATCCACTAAACATTTCTGTTTCCTTTCCAATATTGGATTGATGTTGTATGAATGACATTTAATTTTACAAATCAAAGTGAAGGATAAGCACATATTTGTAAGGTTGATATTATGTCGACAGATGGTACATGGTGGACGTAACAAAAAAAATTTAAAAAAATCTGATACTTTACTTAAATGTTGTATAGGCTTACTTTTAAATATCTTTGTCAATAATAATAATAATAATAATAATAATAAAATATCTTGATCTTGCTCATGAAATCAAAGATATGTGGAGAACACCTACCACAATCATCGTGCCTATAGTGTTGTCTGTGAATGGTTTAATACCTAAGAGTCTGTCAAGCAATCTCAGAAAACTGGGAGTAGATGACAGGCTCAAATACTGCATGCAGAAGGTCGTACTTCTATCGTCCACCAGGATAGTAAGAAGGTTTTTGTCCCTGTACCTCTGTAAGTGATCTCCCATGATTGTACTATTTCATAGAACATCATGGAAGAATCAACTCGAATACCTAATGTTGGGGTTCTACATTTTGAATATACATAAATTTATTTTAATATTTTATGGTTTTTGTTATTTAATGTTATTTTTAAATTTTATTGTTAATCTTATATTTTGTTCAAAATGTAGAATCAAATATTGTTTTGTTTAATAAATGAGATATGAGATAATAATAATAAAAATCTTTATTGCACAAAAAAAACAAACATTAATAAAATATAAGCATTGTAGAACCAGACAAATAAATTTGTGCAATGGGCTTTACTGCATCTTTACAAATTAAGTTATATTCAGGAATACTGTCATCATTTTTTTTCACCAATTTATGTACATGTTGCTACAAGCTGCCTTTTTATCTTCGTCTGTCAAATTTTTATTAGCCCCGATTATATTTAATTTTTAGTGTGCACAAACTTTTTTAGCTAATTTTAGTAAGTCTACATTGGTATTCTATAAACTCTAAATTTGATCCTAATTAGCATCATACACAACTTGTATCATATATAGAATACGAATGTTAGTTCAAGTGAACTTGATTGTAAAATTTTGGAACGTTCTTATTTTAAATTGAATCAATATAGAATAGGGGGTAGAGTTATTTTTTTAATTAAACTTGTAAAAGGCTCTGCCGTGTGAAAGTGTAAATGAATAAATAAATAAATAAATAGATTTCGGGTGTGCTGCCTTCAGAAAATACGAAAAAGTCTTAAATCTTTTTCTTTCTAATTTTGCCCATCAAAATCATCTTATTCTAATTCAATCACTAAATTAAATTAAGTGTAAGATTGATAATCAAGATTCCTGATTTATTTTATCAAGAAGTTGTGTCAACACGTCTTGTAAGCGATGAAAACAATCAGTGTAATGGTGGAAAATTGTTACACGATAAATCCTGTATTGTATACTCTACACAACTACGTTAGAGTCCATTGTTAACAAAACTGTCGTACGTATGACAAGAAGTACGCAGATTGTAAAATTACAGTGAATTAAATTTATTTACCACGTACTAGATGTCCTTTAGGCATTGTGAATATGATACCAATTAAAAATGATGAAATTTACTCATCTTCATTCGAATATTAACCTTAATTTGCAATTGCGTTTTCCTTAATAACTTCTCTCTGCCAGTGTGCCCTTGCAGGTTCATGAAGAATCTTGTATATTACAGTTTAGGTTAATCGAAAACAATTATAAGTGTGTGTGATAAGTATTTTTTATTAGTTAATCTGGATTCGGGCACAACGCGCAGATGACAAAACTAATCAGACATTTCGATTGGAAAACCATGACTCCACAATTCAACTCTGTGCAAAGTCTAATCGAAGGAAATGAGATAGGTGTCTCAATGCTTACGAATTGTCTCCAGGCTGGCTTTAGTGATTGTATCGAACAGAATAATGCAATGGAGTCTCTGGTGAAGATTAGACCCACTGTTTTTTTTTGTATTTTCGTGTGTCCTATAAAAGACAGCTTTTCAAACCACAAATACCTGATGTCTTTGTTTTGTTTTGTACGTAGAGGGAAGTGTTTCTGCATATTGAATTTTGACGTATTAATTTACCGAAACCTAGATATTTTTTTTAATAGATTAATTTTAAAAGATTTTGGTGTGACTTCTGAAGCTAACATGACACAAAAGTATTGTATAACAGGGCTTATAATGCCAAATATTTTTTGTTTCTCCTTCTAGTTCTGTATATAATAACTCATTTTGGCTTCGGTTGTTTGTTAAATTAAATAAGTAATTATTTTTTATTTTATCGTAATGTGCTAAATCGGGTCTATTATAATTATGATGTATTGCTTTGTCTTTATGGATTAAACGTAATATTTACTTATTTTATCTACTATTCTTATCTTATCTCGTCTATTAATATCCAAAGAAATTAATAATGACACATGATTTTACCAAGAACACTTTCAGTATTAATTCTGGTTATTGATACGTAAGTATATCTCTTAGATCTTTATTGTGAATACGAGAAATTGTCTTATCACATTTCCTGATAAATTAAATAAATGTATTATAAAATTAAATAGATAAATAAAATTTAGTTTTTCTTCTTTGTTTTGCTTATTAACTTACTATACTATACTATACTATACCATCACGGTATTTATTAACTTCCTTGTTAACTTGCTTATTAACTTCCTCATGTCATAATTCAAAATAGAACATAAATATGAAGCACACGGCAACGAACAGGTATTCCACTCTTTTCCGTAAATTTTCGAGTATTCTGTAAGAGGCAGGTGTTCGAAAAAATAAAGACATTTTACATCTCAAATTCTGCGATGAGTTTTTCCACCCATCCTGGATTTCTTATTAATTGTTGACACAGAGCAGCTGGTCTGCTGGCTACCCCACTTGTGAGATATGCCGTGTTACTGTAGTAGTTAGTAGTTATATTAAAAGGAAAATAATTATACACAAAAGTTTTCTTCTACTTAATATTCTTTTCGGATAAATGGAAGTCCCCAGACTTCTGCGGTATCCGGGTGGACGGTGGGTCCTTCAATGAACTAAATATTCTTTATTGAGTATTATAGTCTTATACTACATATATTCCTACTATATTAACTATAATAATCTCTGATTGACAATTGACAATGCCTTTTTCAAGGCACTCTAAAAAGACGTTTTTCTCAATAAAATACCTATGTATAGTAGAATACATATAACGAGTTATCCAAAAGATTGGTCGGCAACAAGTTTGGATTTTCTTCTCCATTCCTCCCTATTTTCAGTCAGTCTTTAGAACAGGGATGCACAGACTTATAGGGAACGGGGGCCCCTCTGGAAAATTATGAACCAATGACGGGCCGCTACATGAAAATTAACACTAAAAGTGTTAATTTCTACAGATGCTCAAACATTTTTCTACTCCCCCGTCACCAAAATTTCAAAATGGTATAGGAATTTGAAATATTTCTTTTTCTACCGAATATTTGTACCCACATTTGTTGAATACCATCCAAAATCTTAAAGAATATATACTTGAATTATTAAGTATCCGGTACTTCTACCGAGTATCGAATATCCGATACTTTATCTAACCACTGGTATTGACCCAACATTTTTTTTATATTGTTTTTTTTGATTGATTTTCACAATTTTTTAATTTGCTGGCGGGCTGCGGTATGTGCTTCGCTGCTCTAGAATATTGTTTTGTTTAATTTCGTTATGTAATCCTACTAGCTAAACACAGAACCAGTGAGTAGTAATATTCAACAAAATATATATTATTCTACATGCTTCATCTAGCTATTTATATCAATGTACAATCTTTGATTGTTCCCTGAATAATATCGTTGGAATTGATTTGAGTCTAGATTGCATTGTTTGGGAGTTGGAAGTAATTTCCTTTTCGTTTTAAATTAGATGAATGGACGACAAATAATAAAGTTGATAAGCATTTTTATTCTTGTCGATTCCTGAAATAAATAATTGTACACTTCCTACTCATTTACGTAAGTTTATTTGGATTTCTTTTAAATACTATAAACGTAATGATTGTATAGTACCTACTTGGAATAACTTTGTGAAAGTTCATTTTAATAGAATTAAAATACATTTAAAATAAAACACTGTATTACTTTCACTATGAAAAGTATTTGCCTCGGAGGCATATTATTTGCTACACACACCTCCATAGATCCCAGACACATTTGACCTATTATCTTATAATATTATTTATTTATTTATTAATACAGTAAACGACCATAATAGCCTTAAACAATATGATAACATCTGTAATGTTTTTTCCTGCATTTAGTTTCTAATAAAAACTCACTGATGATGGGTGTCTACCCGAAAGGCCTCTGAGTTAAGTATTGTTCATAGTGAAAGTAATGCAGTGTTTTATTTTAAATCTATTTTAATTCTATAATATTATGAACGTATCTAAACGTCGATTTTTTTTTATTTATATTTGTTTGTGGTTTTTTTAAGCACAAAATTAATTATTTCACTTATTTTACAGGCACTAACTATATAACAGTTTCTTGATATTATTTCATTTTTAATTAATGTAAAAATATCCACAGTCATTCCAGCCAAATTTGTTAAAAACATAATTAATCTTTTGCATTTTCATACGCGTTTGACATATCGTTTGACATATTTATTTATTTATTTATTTTATTCTTTACTATACATTGATTACAATATTACTAATCAAAACCAAGTTTCATGAATAAATAATATTTTATACTTAAATTTGTACGTTTTACTGATTTGTAGACTAGATTTGGTTAGATCTGGTATTACTTTTTTGGTACAGCATTCTGAACGAAAAATAGAGATAATTAATTTTGTGTTAATAAAATCGATCAAATTAATATGGGATTTTATTATTTATACTATACTATACTATACCCTCACGCCGTATCCCAAGTGGGGTAGGCAGAGAGAACGGAACGCCACACAGATCTATCGTTACACACTTCCTTCGCTTCCTCTACATTCATACAGTTTCTCATACACGCACGTCGATTCCTCTTACTCAACACGCGGCCGTCCTTGAGAATTTGATCCACGTGATCAAGCCACGTGGTTCTCGGACGTCCGCGCTTCCTCACACCCTTTCTTTCAGACAAGTTTTATTATTTTTTTATTTCTTATATATTTCTTTATAATTTTATTATTTCTTGGGTGAAAAACTATATATTATTATAATAACATGAATATACCTACATAGAAAATTTCATCTGAAATTTTACCGTTATTTAAAGACGCAGGATGTCCTCTCCGTATAAATAAAAAATGACATATGGAATGCATCACTTTCCTTATCACTGCTAAATTCCAAAACGTAAATGGTCCTAAAATGACTTTTATACTATTGTTTTCCTTTAACATGAGACTCGAAAACTGAGAGTAAAGAATAAGAGAACTTTTTTATGCCGGGCATTCCACGGAACACCCTTTTTCAACATGTTAAATATTTTTAGCTACCTTCCAAATTTTTTCGATAATTTATTATTAACAACAATTACTTCTTTTCAAATTCAGGTTTAACGTTAAAAGCATTAAAATGTAATAAACTTTCACATTAGCTTCACTAAAAACTTCAGCTTTTCAATTTCAAAAGCACTTTGGCTCTCGTGCAAAAGCTTTAACAAATTATCTTAATCATCCGCATACCTATATAAATTGTTATAATAAATAATGAAAAATAAAGGAAAATATGGGCATCATTAATTTTGATACTTAGGAACATTTGTTGAGGAAATGGCATTTTAAAGAAATGACCCATAAAAGGCAAAACATTGGGTCAACGGTATGAAATATTTGTCACTAGCCCGTAGACTCGCATACCGTTGGTTCTATTAGCCACACTGCGCAAGTTATTTTTTTATAAATATCTAAAATATTTTCTCATGCCTTTAGTCAAGTGAAATAGTGAAATCTATTTGTAATTATTTTAAAAACAGTCAATATTCTCGACCGACGGTAACAACTTGTATGATTAATAAATATTTGCGTTAAAACTCATGTTAAATTCTGTTCCTGAGAGCCATTTAGTCTTAAGTATCTATCTATTCCCTCACGCCGTATCCCAAGTGGGGTAGGCAAAGAGAACGGAACGCCAATTAGATCTGTCCTTACATACTTCTTTCGCTTCCTCTACAGTCATACAATATCTCATGCACGCACGTCGGTTTCTTTTACTCAAAACACGGCCGTCCTTGAGAATTTGATCTACATGTTCAAGCCATGTAGTTCTCAGACGACCGCGCTTCCTCACACCCCTCCTTTCAGCCAAGTATATCCTCTTTGTCATTCTTTCTCAATTTATTTACACGCATTATATCCACAACACTCCTCTTGCATCCACTCATTCTTCTAATATCCTCATTCCTCACTCTATCACGCAACGTTTTACCAACCATCCACCTCAGCGATCTCATCTCCACAGCATTTATTCCACTTTCGTCCTTCTTCAACCATGGCCACGTTTCGCTTGCATACAAAGTACTTCTTAAGTACTAAAATGCTATTTTCAAATTCAACTTTTTAATTGAGAAAATCTCAACATTATACGAGTAATAAGCTATATATAGTATATACAGCTTATTACAAAGACCCCTCAGCATTTCTGTACTTAAGACTCATGACTGTTGTGTTACTTCCGCTTTTTTTGTAAATTTTCAATATTTGTCAAAAATGCACTTGAGTCCTAATGGCTCTCAGGTACAGAACTAATAAAAGTTAAACACCAATATTGAGAAAATCACTTATTTTAGAAGGATTAACTATGTAACAGTTTCGAAACATTTTGAATATTTTGAGTATTCCACAAATAATCAAGTAATAATCAAGTAATAAAAAAACTGACCACATTTCTGAATATCGTAATACCCTGAAATGGCTTACTGTACGACAAAGACGTGAGCTCCATCTACTCACATTTGTCCACAATGCTCTGTACGCAAGATCAACCCCGTACTATATTAAGGAGGCTTTTGAATACTTGGCGAGTCACGGTTTACCTCTGAGGTCGAATAACCAGCGCATCCTGTCAATCCCGGCTCATGGTACAACTTTCATCTCAAAATCTTTTGCAGTTCAGGGTGCTCGTTGCTGGAATAATCTCCCTTCAAAATTTAGGCTGACTCAAAGTCTGACGTCTTTCAAGCGAGCCGTTAAGGAGAAAATGATTTCCACAAACACAGCCTCTGTAACCCATCACTCCTAACCCCCCCCCTTTTTCCTTTCTTATATATAATGTTTAATTATATTTTTATCATATGTTATTTTTTTTTTTTTTTTTCTCTTTAAGTTAGTACTTTTGGGTTAGTTGGAAGAGATCGCGCCTTTGCGATAAACTCGCCCTCTGTATATTGATTGTATGTAATTTTGATGTATACCTTTTATGTAATTGTATTTTATCAATGTACAGTAAAGAATAAATAAATAAATAAATAAATAATAATGGAAGTGCATTATGGAATACTTAAACATAAAAAAATAGTATTTCCACAATACGAGCCGGCTTTCCAATGGTTCCGTTCTCGTCATCAGGTTGATGTAAACTTTACTGTATCTTGATTAAGAGAGTGGAAGCTCTTAAAAACTAAAAAAAAAATTATCATGTGCTTTAATGCTAACTCGTACAAACTTTTGAGTCGTACTCGTATGCTCGCTGTCGGTCAAACGGTTTAAACCGAAGCATATATTATTTATAACACAGCATCGACTATAAAGATTAAATATAGCCTAAAACAAAGATTTCTTAATTAAAATCAAAATGATTATGTACGTTTTCTATTTTTAGTCATAATTCTGTGAATCTCTGAACACTTAGGTGTATCTTTAATACCTCTATCCCTTTTCTATTAATTTAATTATAGAAATAATCTACCGAGCTTTAATCATAGAAGGGTTATTATTATACAAACCATAGTTAACCCCAATTAAATTGAACTTACTCACTAAAAAATGTTTTGTTTGGAGCATCATCTATTTATTCCGTGGAGCATCCGATAGAGAATCGGTCTCCCACTCTTCTCCGTAAGTTTTCGGGTGTCCTGTAAAAGGCAGGGGATCGAAAAAGTGTAGACATTTCACATCTTAAATTCAGCGATGAGGTTTGCCACCCATCCTGAATATCTTGATTTTATATTGGCACGGAGAAGACAGCTTGCAAGTTAATTATATGCAGACGGTCTGCTGGCTACCTCCCTTGTAAGATATGCCGTGATGGTATATTAGATAGTAGTAGTATAGTATAATATATTCAATGTTTAAATGAAAATACAAATTTTGATAAAACATTTTTTTTTTTTTAAAAGATATATCTGGGTTTTGTTATAAACCCAAATATAACCTTATACACCTTTCACAGTAAGCTACTAAAAGCTTGTGTCGTGAAAGGGGATTTTGCCGGCACCTGGTATCGAACCATCGACCCCTTATTTACGAGGCCGAGACTCTACCTCCAGGCTACCGACGAACTCGGTGCGACGTGCGACGAACGAATTGTGCAAAATTTAATCGAAAGAAGGGTAAAAATGATTACGAATAGGCTTTAGGCTGGCTTATGTGATCCCTTTCGGTGTCTATGGACAATTTTTACCAATTCCTTCATTCTCACTGTCACGATATAAGGTAAATTTTTTCATTATATATAGTGGGCTACAATCTATTGGATTGGTCTGCAACGAGTTTGGGATTTCTTCTTCATTCCTTCCTACTTACAGCTATGTAGACTCATTAGTTCTACGTATATGCCACATTTTGATTGACAACGTCCTAAAAAGACGAAAGACGTCTCTCTCGTGAATAAATTGAATAGTTATTTTGTACTTAATTATGGGGCTGCATTTTATTCCGAGGCTCGCAGGAGGGTTGAAAGTGATTAGTAAAAGGGGTTGAGTGTTAATAAGATAACGTATTACTACTATTATTAACGGACTTGTTAGTAATAGCATTATTATAGGAATTAGGTTTACTTTGAAACCCTCAGGCTTATTAATATTTATAGATTCATTAATAATAATGTACGTAAAGAAGCATTCACATTGTTTCACTTCGGATGATCATCCGGAGTGTCAGGGTCAAACCTATTCATTGAAAGTGAACACGTCTGTTCACACTTGTTCATCCTATGCATTCACTGCCATACCAATACTCACGGTCATGTTGTAGGTATGTAGTTTAGACGTATTTTCGTACAAAAATAATTAAATAAATAAAAAAAAAATTAACAACAGTTAGTAAAATTTAAAAAAAAAAATAATATGATTGTCAACAACATGATAATTTTGTTTTTTAATTACTTATTCATAGAGAATAAGACAAATAATATGGTAGAACTTGTTTATGGTCGTTTCTGTGAAAGGACCTTTCATCAAAATTATGTCGGCTGGTAATCGCTTTTTCCGTCATCGCTAGGGATCACTATTGATGAAACGTCTATTCACACCTTTTCATTTTGGAGGATCATCCAGAATGATCACTGAAAGTGACCAAATGTGAACGCCCCTTTGTATAGAATCCTTTCTCCTTGTAACCTCAGCGTAAAAGGTATATAGATACATACTATAATGCCGCCTTCTTCGTGGAGAAGGCAGCAAGGATCGAACGCCAATTCCTCCTACCCTTGCAAACACCTTTCGCTTCCTTCACTGTCAAACAATTCCTTATGCAGACAGCTCTCCTATTCAGTGTGCTCAACAGGTGACCATCATGCAGGATCTGGTTTATATAATCTTTCCATTTGATCCTCGGACGGCCACGCTTCCAAGTATCATTCCTCTCAGCCAAATATATTTTTTTGATTACTCTGTCCTCGTTCATTCTTTCCACATGCTAAAACCATCGTAGTCTATTTACATTCGTCTTGGTTATACACTAACCTCCATTCTACATTCGCCTATGCTTTCAAGTAAAAGTGAAACGTAAGGATTTTAATATCTAAAATAGTGGGAATTAAACAGTGCTTAATATTTAATAAAATTATGAAAGGAACCGTTTTTTCTTTAGTTATTTGTCTGTGGAATTGATAGAGTGGCATTAATTGTGTGTTCTATTTATCTCTATCTCTCTATTCCCTCACGCCGTATCCCATGTGGGGTAGGCAGAGAGAACGGAACGCCAATTAGATCTGTCCTTACATACTTCTATCGCCTCCTCCACAGTCATACAATTTCTCATGCACGCACGTCGATATCTCTTACTCAAAACACGGCCGTCCTTGAGAATTCGATCTTCTTGATCAAGCCATGTAGTTCTCGGACGCCCGCGCTTCCTCACACCCCTCCTTTCTGACAAGTTTATCCTCTTTGTCATTCTTTTCTCTTCCATTCGTTTCACATAACCAAACCATCTCAATTTATTTACACGCATTCTATCCACAACACTCCTCTTGCATCCAATCATTCTTCTAATATCCTCATTTCTCAGTCTATCACGCAAAGTTTTACCAACCATCCTCCTCAGCGATCTCATCTCCACAGCATTTATTCCACTTGTGTGTGTTCGATGTTAATTGTGTGTTATACAAGTTAAATCAAAACTTTTATTGATAGGTTATGGAACTGAACAACAGATAGTATGTTTACTCATTCTGTCCCCGTTCATAATTTATGACAGCGAATGTATTTATATTGTGAATGTATTTTAATCTTTATTTTATGTTGAGGAAAATAATAGATGTGTAATTCTGATGTAATTACTTGAATAATTACATATCAAACTTATTAATTGTGCAATTTAAAGTTTGCCACGTGTAGAAGAAAGTTTCTAACATATTACGTTGATTTCTTCGTTCTTACTCTTGTAGTTGTACCAAGTTTCTATGTAGAAGTTATTAAACACATCTATCGAATACTGGATGGCCTAATAATTTATATCCTTATTCTTTGGTTGCCCCATACAGGACACATATGACATAATCGAATATCCAGTTCCAGACATTAACAAGTCAAATTTTTGATTTAATTGGTAATGCATAAAATCGACTCCATTCTATCAATTCTGCAGACGAATAATCATAAAAAATAAGCTTCCTTATTTATATTGGTGTTAAATATTAAATTGATGAAAATTAATTTATATACCAACCTATTTTCAATTACATAAATAAATATTTCGATTTTTTTTAAGTATTCAACGGAACGAAGAAAACATAATGCTTCTAACCGTACGATTATTATATAGTATATTTCATTATCTGTTGTGTTTTTAAAGCATAATATAAATATACCAAAATTACAAAAATGAAGATTTCTCCAATATAAAACATTTCTACTTGTTGAGTTGTGGAACTGGGCAGTCGATATACTTAAAATATAAAGACGTACAATATCGCCTTTTCATGTAGAATACTCTATCTCTCTCTTGGTAACGAAACAGCTTTCAAGAGCTTTCGCTCTGATCATCAGCCTAAGGTAAAGAGAAGAATTTATATTCATACAGTTGTTAAGGGCCCCGTTTAGCAAAAACCGTGAAATATTCTATTTTCAACAAATTTGATAGAAAAACTGCCAAATCTTGTTGACCCTTGCTAACATATTGATTTGATAAAATAAAAAATCAAATATTTATTACCAATATTAGTTTTTTACTAAAAAGAGAAATAAATCGCAGACTGAGCAGATCTATTTAGGTAGTCTTTTTTATATCAAAATACAAATTATTTGTAAAATATATATATATATATATTATTCATCCTATCAAGCATATAAATACTATAGATTTTAGCACTTTTTTTAGTATAAAAAAAATTGAGTTCATGTGGTGATTTTTGATTTCAAAATATGAGAAATTTTATCAAAAAAAAAATTTTTTTAAGTCGGTCAATATCCATGAAAAAAAAAAAAATTTTTTTTTGTTCTATAATTGTAATAACTATCTAAATATTCTCAATATTAAAATAAATATATGAAAATTTGTAGGATTCTCGTGCATTTATGTACCAAACACACCCCTGTATTCGATTTTTAGAAATATGCTTTTTTATAAATGAATACTATAAAGCTAAAATCGAGTTTTTTTTTAAAGTTGAAGTTTGATATTGGTAATTAATATTTGTTTTCATATTTTATCAAATCAAAATGTTCGTAGAGTCAACAAGTTTTGAGAGTTTGTGTACCAAACTTGTTGAAAATTTAATGTTTTATCGTTTTTGCTAAAGGGGCCCTTTAATGAGGCAAAAATAAAAATAGTAGGGATAATTTATATAAATCTTGAAGTAATATTGAACTTTGTATAACTACTACTACTACTTTACCATCAGGGTTTATCCCACAAGTAGGGTAGCCAGCGGACCAGCAGCATACGATAAACATGCAAGCTGTCCTCTCCGTGCTAACATAACTATTTTTATTTAAATTAACCTTAAACAACTGGTTGGTTGTAATAAATAGCCTCAAAGCGATAAAATAACAATACGTCAAAACAAAATGAAAATATTAAACTTTTTTTTCCACTTATGGCATAGCATCCTACAAGGATGATTTGTGCCAAAAACAGTCTCAAAATGTTGTTTAATCGTCAGAGAAAAGATAATTAGAAGATAGTTATTATGGAATTATAAAATTGGCTTTTATCGATTTGAGAAGGGACAATTGGACTGTATAGGATGTCATACTCAATAATGATTCAATATTCAGGGGGAATTGGTAATCGTTTTGAAGAGCATCAACAAAAATATCACACACATCCCTGATAGGGCACCCCAGGAAAACATGGTCAAGCGTCTCCTCGTCTAGGCCGCACTCTCAGTATGGACTTAATTTATTTATTTATTTACAAAAACACACGGCACAAGCCTTTTACATGTTTGAATACAAATTTTACTAAAATTAACAACAACAGTGACATAGAAAAAACAATAAATTTATAGCACCAACATATCAACGGTAAACAGAGAAACATTAAGAAATAAAATTATGTATATGGTGAGAATAAAATTCAAATTCAATAAAATTATATAGTAGTCAGTAAATTACGATAAAATATTAAATAAGATTAATCAATGAAAGTCTAACAATTAAAAACAATGTAAAATGTAGTTATAACAGGAAATTAAATGAATATTTATTTAAGATATAATTGAATAAAAATATAATTAAAACTGAACAAAATCCATTATGATAGTAGAAATAATTAAATAATGAATAAGACATGTATGACAAAATTGAACATGAATAATTAAAAAAAAAAAAATAGGAATAATGTAATTATGAAATAATATTAGGATAGAATCTATTATGAAATATTAAAATTTTAAACTGCAATTAAAGGAAAATAATTATATTAAAATGATAATAATCACTATTAAAAATCAGAGACAAAACAATAATGATTACAATTGATGTCAACAATAATAATAAATAAGTCAAAAGTTCCGAATTATATGATTATGATATACAAATGGTAACAAAAATAAAATATAAAACTGCTGATAATTTTTTTTTTGATATCATTAAAATTGATATACATCATAACAATATTAATGTATACATCACTGTCTGGTACGTTCTTGAGGTTATATCACATAATACAACCATAATACTCATGTAAATGTTAAAAACGATTAATTTCAGCTACCCAGGGATTGGCATGCAAGTATTTTCGCACACCTTAGGGTTAATTAGATCAAGACAAGATTAAGATCGCATTTAGATTGTGTCAAGAGTAACCCTACTGGTCCACCTAGTACAAAGAGTATTTTACCCACACATTATAGATAATGTAGGTGTACATGTATATTAATATATTATCATGCTGTGCCTTAGTAAAACTAATTACTTCGTGTATTGGAAGATAATAGGTATAGATCTCAGTGGCGTAACTTCCGTACCAGCGAAAAGCACCGCATCCTTCATGCAATGACACTATTTCATGATATTTCATAATACGCCCGACGCAGATATTACTTGCAAGAATGCGTCCCTATTTTTTTTATTCTTTATGGATCGAACAGTTATATAAACAATTAATTATAACAATGAGCAAACCAATGAAGATCCCTTTCTAACCAACTAATTAATATTAACTTGAGGTTCTTTATAAAATAAAAGATACAGAAGAATTAAAATTGGTAAAACACACTTAAAAATGTAAAAAATCCAATTAAATGCTTATGTAAAAACCCAAAAAAATACACACATCCACCAAAGTCCACAAATTCAATCCCAAAAGAAGCGTTTACCTTGTCAAAAACCTTTCTTGCCTATCTTTGACAGTCCAAAACTGTTCCTCGATGCTCCATATTTCTGTCCACTAGCGTATATGATGGATCCAAGAGATCCTTCTTTTCCAACACCTCTTCAACTCTTGATCTTACCCCTGATGATCAAATGCAGCAACTTGTACTTTTTTAATCTCAGCACATTGTCTTAATAAGACACTTTCTGGGTTTTAATATTTGAAATTAGTTCCGTATTCACTCTAGGCTTTTGGATGACCCTTGAATTGCTGACCAGATCCCCTAGACAAACGGCACTTGGCGATCGATTACAAACGAACTTTTCGACAATAACCGCAACAAATAACACACAATCACGCGGTACATTGTAGATAGGTAGATTGTCGAAAAGTTCGTCAGTAGTCGATCGCCAAGTGCGGTTTGTCTAGGGGACCATGTCCGTCCAGGGTAGCCGAAGCATTTTTCGATGTATTCACATTTCAAATGTTTCTAACCAGTTCATGTACATACCCCTTTTCCAGAAAATCAATTATTTAAAACTGATTTCGTATCAAAAACGCTTCAAATAGAAATATAAGTGAGTTTTTTCTTCAGCGTCAATGTTCTGCGATCGATGTGTCTTTGCTTCTACGCCCTTCACTAAGTAGATAATTTATATGTTTCTCCTTGTATTAAAAGTTTCCGGTACAAACTATTAATGAATAATCGAACACTGGAGTTCATACTTACTGTACAACACTAAGATTTCTATACAAGTATAATATGTTTCTAAGGAATATAGCTGATACTTTTAATAAGGATTCGTGCATTGAATATATATGTAGGTATATAAAAACACTATCGTCGGTTGATATATAAAACCTCGCAAGTGTCAGTTAAAAAAAATATTTATGCCAATTGGACAAAGCACTCCTCGCGATAGGGTAGGGATTCGGGTTCAAGTCCCATCCGGGGCACTACCGAATAAGTTGACGATGGTCTTTCTTAGCCTTATTTTCAATGTTATCCGTTACTTTTTGAGTATACCCATATTAAAACTTTTTTTCAAATATATATCTGGGTTTTTGTTATAAACCCAAATACAAACTTATACACCTTTCACGGTAAGCTACTAAAAGCTTATGTCGTGAAAAGGGAGTATATAAAGTTAATAAATTAACAAAAATGAGTGGAGGCCTATTTAATTCCAGTTACTTAACGACCAGGCATTATGGAAAATTGTGTTAGTAATTAAATTAGCACTTTCTCTCACTTAGTCAGTTAGCAAGTCAATAAGATGAATCGGCTACACTTTGGATTGTAACTCAATTAATAAGCGCGGAACAAACTTTTATTTTATATACTGTTATCGTAATGTAAAGTAGTGTTGGCTTTTAGAAAGCTCTTACTGACTTAACTTTTACAACTCGTTTGTTAATTGACTTTAACATTATGGTTGTTTAAAATGTAAGTTGAAAATCGCAGAAAAAATTTCTTAAAATCTTTCTTTATAGTTTTAACTGTTGAACTTTTAGCTGTGGAACAAAATTCGTTATGATTTGCAAACATTGGAGAGTGTGGAGGTGTTCAAGGCAGGGTTAAAGGCCCTATTGTTCAGGAGGTGTCATGATTACTGAATGGGCCCTTGCGGTGGTTTTCCCACAAAACGGCGCATCTTAAAAAAAATGTCTAATTATTATTCTAATTTAAGTTTTTCAATATTTTTCTATGTCTAATAAAATTTAGATATAAAGTTTTATTTTTATACATAATTAACTTTTTACTTTTGCCTGACGATGAGAGCGGAAGCTCTTGAAAGCCGGCTCGCAAAAATAAATAAAGTCAATAGTGAAATAACTAAATATTGTGTTTCATTTTAAAAATAATTAAAATATCATTTCTCAATGATTATAATGAAACATTTAATACGGGTAGATATGTACGTTATAAAGCTGATATTGGAATTATATTTCCTGACCTGAAGAATTTAATCCACGTGGTGTGGCCACGTAGTTCTCAGACGTCCGTGTTTTCTTACACCCCTTCTTTCAGATCATTAAACTTTCTGCGTAATCATATAATCAAGTAACAGATAATAATGTAGTGAACAGGCAACACCAAAGAGTATTGTGGTCAGCTGGGATGACGTCACTTATTTGATTGTGATAAGAATATTATCACAATCCAAAATCATTCTAGTTCTCTCTGCCTGGCTGACCACACATACGTTTTCATTCTCTTTATAAAATCTAGTGTAACATTATTCGTATTTTGCCGTGTACAGACAGCTGGATGCGAACGTCAATCATCAAGCATCAAGCAAAAATCTTAAATCTTTCGGCGACAATTCGGAGCATTCTCCGAAGAAATATTCGAATGAATGCCTTCGTTACCATTCCATGAGACGTAACGAAGGCATTCATTCGAATATTTCTTCGGAGAACGCTCCGAATTGTCGCCGAAAGATTTAAGATTTTCGCTTGATGCTTGATGATTGATGTTCGCATCCAGCTGTCTGTACGCGGCATTTGTAAAACTGTGTTTAATAATAAATTATCTTTAATAATAATCGCGAGTTTCATTATACATTTGGTAAGCCACTTTCTAACCTTCTGATCTGGAGTAAATCTATAAATTCTTTGCAGTCTCTCATACTTGCCATCCCTATCAGGGATCTTCATATCACTCTACTACCCTAATTTCTACAATAACATAGTAAAAAACTACTTAAAAATGTCTCACAACTAATACATAGTAAATCCTTCGAAAATATTCACATGTGTCCTATAGACAACACTCCTTACTTTGCAAATAGGTTTTTACAATGTTTCTTATCATCTTTTCCCCTTTTTTCTCGGCCATTTATCCTTCGCAGGATGTGGTCCTCTTCTATAGTTGTCCATTTTTCTCATTCTTCTAGCCTCTGTTACACAATTTCTACCGATAACAGAGATAAAAATATCTTCGCCAAATTTTTTCTCAAGTAGACCTATTCTTCGTTTTCTGTCCCATATTCTCCATTTTACTTGGGCCTCTATTGTTGCTTAAAAAGGTTTTATTCTATTTATAATACTATATAGTATAGACACAAACATTATTGATAAACATAATAAAATATAATTAAATATTTTTTTAAACAATGTATAAATAATAAAAACACAATTTAGTTCGGTGCGACATTAGCAATTTCCGTTGTTACCATGGAGATAGCGTTACGCAACAACATTATCTCCATGGTAACAACGGAAATTTCTAACGTTGCACCATGGAGATGATAATATAACCTTTCTGACGGTACTTAGGCTCCAGATTACCCACTCTATTCTGAAACGTTACAGTTATGGGTTATTATTAGTCATAAAAAATTACCGTTTCGATATATTGGGCCTTATTGGTAGTTCCGAGACCCTTTCATTTCAGTAGGCGTATTGTCATTCCAAAATCCTCTAAATCCTCTGTGATCCTGATTAAGATCACTTATAATCTCCTTCCAACGTTCAGAGCAAAAAGGTAATGAGATCCGAGTATTAATGAGAAGATAAAAGCTACCTGGTAGATGTAGATATCGAAGTTTGTTTTATGTTGAAATTGAAGTACCTTCTGCATACTTGGGTACTACATACTTATACTAAATACTATACTATACCCTCACGCCATGTCCTAAGTGGGGTAAGCAGAGGGAG
Source organism: Athripsodes cinereus (assembly GCA_947579605.1). Taxonomy (NCBI): domain Eukaryota; kingdom Metazoa; phylum Arthropoda; class Insecta; order Trichoptera; family Leptoceridae; genus Athripsodes; species Athripsodes cinereus. Next base: position 30,214,883 of record OX388308.1, on the reverse strand, counting down.
CGGAACGCCAAATAGATCTATCCTTACACACTTCCTTCGCTTCCTCCACATTCATACAATTTCTCATGCACGCACGTCGGTTCCTCTTAGTCAACACACGGCCGTCCTTGAGAATTTGATCTACGTGATCAAGCCATGTAGTTCTCGGACACCCGCGCTTCTTCACACCTTTTTTTTCAGACAAGTATATCCTCTTTGTCATTCTTACCACGTACATTCGTTCAACATGTCCAAACCACCGTAGCTTATTCACGCGCATTCTGATCAGTTATACAATTCAATGAACAGAGGGCAAGTTTATCGCTAGAATGCAATGTTTTCCAACTAACCCGGCGATGTCTTCCAACTAACAACAAATATAATATTCTTTAAACATGACCGACTCAATACTATACACATTATTCTCTCCTGTAGGTACCTATAACAAAGACTGCCGATTTTAGATGTTTGAAAATTATTCGATTTGATGAAAAAATATTTCAATATCAGCTGAAATTACGGCCATGAAAATAATTCAAGTACTTTTTAGCACAAATAAGCTTCGTAAAGCTTTGACCATACTACATCTTAGATAAAATTATCCTAAAAAATGACATTTGAATACCAAAGCTCGGCATTTTTTCTAGAGAGCTTTTTCCAGCTTTCTGTTACAAGATGGTTAATCACATTGTACTTGTACAGGAGATATTAATTGCAAGCTTAATGTGAGGTGAGTCTGGCTTGAACAAGATGTACGAGCTTTAAGCTAAGCAAGTGTTAGATGATACGATCAATGCTAAGTTATGAACCACGGATAATTAATTGATAATAACATATTTTTTTCTTTTTCTTGTCAACCTTCTTCAACGCTTTTATCCAGAACATGGTAAAAAAATAAACTTTTTTCATGTAAAGTAATTCTGAACAAATTGAGTCGTCTTTTCTGCATTTTTAATCTCGTTGTTAAATAATGTGTTATGAAAGTAGGGTTATCGAAAATCCTGTACACAGAAAAAAAATATTGTATCATTTGACTTCTACAAAACATAAAATAGCTACTTAGGATCTATGAAGATATTAGAATGAAAATATTTTTCACTTTGTCATAGGTTAAACCTAAAGATTATTGTAGTTATTTATTTTTTAAAAAAAAAGATATATCTGGGTTTTTGTTATAAACCCAAATACAACCTTATACACCTTTCACAGTAAGCTTAAAGCTTGTGTCGTGAAAGGGGAGTTTGCCGGCACCTGGGATCGAACCACGGACCCCTTGTTCACAAGGTCGAAACTCTACCTCCAGGCTACCGACGAACTGTTATTGTCGATTGATGGTACGGTTACTCATATACGGAACTTATTATTGTCGATTGATGGTACGGTAACTCATTTATTTATTTTATTTTTCTTGCACATCATCATTTACACTACAAAATCAACAAAGCAATCTACATTTCAAAACTGTGATGATATGCAGTGGCGAGATTATCACTGGGTTAGTGATTCCTTCCATCTAACCACGTCATTATACATAATACACATAGCAGAAATGGTAGAGGCTGACCAAAAGATACTTATGCGATAACCAAGCACCACTGGAAGAGGAGATCCGCAAACGCAGACTCAGATCGTTTGGACACGTGTGCCGAATGGCCCCTATAAGTCTGCCATACCGGGTTCTCTGGAAACAGAGACCACCGGAGTGGAAAACTAACAGAAGAGCTCCGAGAAAAACGTGGCTGAAGCACATAGAATCCGACCTTCTCCACAGACGACTAAAGAAGCCCGAGGATTCAAAAAGCATTGCTGCTGACAGAAAAAGCTGGTCAGAATTGGTTCAAGACCCACGGGGTGCACTCACTGCCTCATATAGGTTCCGTCCACGTGCACGACCTTATGTAGCAAGGGCTCTATATGTAAAGACGTAATTAAGTATGTGGACCAACTGAAGAAGGACATGAAACTTTGGCACATAAGTAGAAATGAAGAGTCTAGCTGAAAATAGGGAGGAATGGAGAAGAAAATCCAAACTCGTTGCAGACCAATCCAATGGATTGTAGCTCACTATACATTATATAAATTGATAATTTAAACGTATTTCACAATAGAATTTCATTGAATGAATTCTGATAATGATTGATTTACTTACTGGAGTACCGATGCACAAAGAACGAACCATCGACGTGTAATTATGCCGCTTAAGACTCACATCCACACGCTGCAGAAATCTTCGAATTTATAATCGATGATTTTCTTCGTACAACTTTCGTTCATTGATGGATCATAATTATGGTTTTGTCGTTGAAGTAGAGTTCCAAACAAAACTTTTTTGCAAAAAGTGTAAAATTATAGCCGATTATTTAATTGGTCGAGAGTTTGCGTGTTAACCCTCAGCTGGAGTCGGGGGTCAAATATGACCCCAACGACACAATTCTGAGTAATAACTTTGAGGTCTAAGGCCCTGCAATCCTGCACGCTAACGTAATCTCATAACGTCGCGGGTTGCGACGGGTGACGGACGTGCGTCGCTCTAATATTCCTAGAAGTTTAGGTATGTACACATGTGGGGTCAAACAATGACCCCCGACTCTGGGAATGGATGTATTATTGTTACGTTTTGTAGAAAGCAGTGAATCAAGAGAAGTAAATATAAAGAAAATATTGGCATTGAATTAGTCATGCCTCTTGTGCCAAACAGAATAAAGGAAAATTAAAATTTTTCGTTAGATCTAAAAACAAGAATGGTAATATTTTTGAAAGAACATTACTAACGCCACTCAATAAAACATCCGTAACAAAGAAAGGTGTTTTTTATTATTTATTTATTTATTTTATTCTTCTTGCACATCATCATTCATATAACAAATAAAATAGGGCAATATACACAGGAAAAAATGTGATGATGTGCAGTGGCGAGATTATCACTATATAGTGATTTCTTCCATCTAACCACGTATATTTTTTATACGTATACTTTTATACCATCGTAAAAAGAACCTGAAAGGTTCCTTTTAGTGTTGCAAGTGCTTACTTTTTATATGTAAAAAAGAGCATAGTGCCAAAAATATCACATGTACCAAATGTTGGAGTTATAAGTTGTCACAATTCTTAAAGGAATTTTGTTTTCGGTTGTCATTTTTTAAAATCCAGTAAAATACAAATTTCGATTTCAAACCACGTTTGCTATAGTACCTAGGTACCTTTCAGATGATCATGATCCTGCAGATTTCCGCATGAAGTGGACGGTAATCTTTATCCCTGCTTTATATTATAGTGGGCGACATTGTTAAGATGCTAATAATGTAATCCCGTAGAAGTAGGCAACCATCTGCCCTACAAATCTACAGACCTATGAACAATCCGCCTTCGTACGTACATATTAAATTTAACTTAATAATATTATATTATTTAGTTACAATCTGTGCCAACAGAGGGAGCTAATTTGAAGGGACTTCAACATTAATGTAATAATGATATCCAAGGCATTGTTATTATTTGTCTTTCACTACTGTCAACAGACTGTCTCAATGATTATGTAGAAGCTTTGATTCCATAATTCACTCAGTGTCAGGTGCCTTGCCTGGAAAATAAAGAAAGAAAGCTTTGTTTCATAACAAGTATTATTAGTTTAAAATAATTTCAATGATGACGTTTGCGATATTTATATGATTATTAAAAAAACACCTTTTTTACTTCATATCAAGTAGGTAGTTATCTTTTTAAGAATGAAAACATATTTACAAATTCCACTTGAAGCGATTATTATGTTATTTATAGAAATAATACACAAGCAATAGAGTTTCATAATTGGATAAATTGAAAATAAATGTAGATAAAAGAACTTAAGAGAGTGTTAAATTTAATAACTTACCATAGACGTGGGTGCTGTACGCACTGGTTTCTCAGTCGGGCAACACTCGCGTCTAAAAAGGTATAAAAGGGGCGGCCATATTAGCTTTCTTGCTCTTTGGTCATATCCGCTTATAAACTGTTGTAAACTATACTGTGTGCTTGTTCCTTCAAAATAATAAATGTTGTAATCCGATCGTGGCTTTGCTTTAATGGACCAAATACCCGTTGATTATTAATTCAACATTGGTCCTTCGTCAGACCGGGAAAGCAAAAATATTAAATACCGCGAAAACAATCGGATTACTTCAGATTACAGAATACATCATGGAAGAACAAAAGATACTAGCCAAAAAGGCTTACTCAAAAGGCGCTTTAACACGCTTAAAAAATAGCCTAACTGATGACTTTCTACACACCGCAACAGTGGAAGACCTAAAAATTAAAGAGCAAAGATTGATCGACGCCTTCAGACGATACGAGGACCTGGCAATGGAACTTCAAGACGATGGAGACGCCGAAGCAACTGAAGAGGTTTACTGTCAATGCTTGAGCCTGGTGAGATCCCGAATAAACGCAGCATCAGCCAAGGACAGGGACACGCTGAGAGACGAGTCCATGGCCACACACCATGTGCCTAACATTAAGCTGCCGAACATCCAAATACCGGCCTTTGACGGGAAGCTGGAGGACTATCGCCCCTTCATCCAAATGTTTGAGACGATGATACACCAAGATGACAGCCTTAGCGACCTGCAGAAGCTGTTTTACCTCAAGCATTTCTTGAAGGGGGAAGCCTACGACCTTGTCAAGAACCTGCCGACCACCCAAGGAAGTTACGGTGAGGCTTTACTTATTATTAAGAATACTTACGATAATTTATTCAAATTAACAATTAATCATGTGGAAACATTGATTGACTTGCCTACAGCTAGTAAGGCAGATTTCAACCACATGAAAAACATTGTGAGTGCGACTAGGCAGAATTTAGCAGCGCTAAAAAATTTAGGACATCCCACACATCAGTGGGGTGCATTTTTAGTTGTTTTATTGCTTAAAAAATTAGATGTTTATACCCGCAGGGCATACCACCTTGAGAAGGTTGAGGATACTGAGTTTGATTTAAATGAATTTTTGAATTTTTTAGAACTACGTGTAAACGCTTTCGAAAGTACCTCATATCAACGTAATAATTTAGAGAAAAGGGATTTTAAAACTAGCAACACCAAGGTGACATTGACAACTCAAACGTCAAATATTTGTGAGTTTTGTCAAGCGCGTAAAAATACGCACAGACTTTTTGAATGTCCCAAGTTTGTGGAATCCTCCTTGGATCAAAAAATTAAATTCATAACCTCACAGAAGAGGTGTAGGATGTGCTTAAATAAACATTTCTCTAGGTGCAGGTACAAAGGAAAGTGTGCAATATGTAAACAAAAACATAACACCTTACTACACGGGCCGGAGGCCAGTGTCGTAAGTGATGCCAGCGTAAGTCTCATATCTCAGGTAGCAGAAAATGTAAGTATCATTCCTACAGTTCAAGTTAGCATTGTTTCAGCCAATGGAAGTCGCATATTAGCCAGGGGCTTATTAGACACTGCTAGTCAAACATCATTCATTACATCTCACTGATCAGGCAAAGGTCCTTAAAGTCAAATTTAAAAGGTCTTAATCCTTTTCTTGATTCCAATGGAATATTGCGTGTAGGTGGTAGAATTCAGGGTTCAGCCTTGTCGTACTCACAAAAGCATCCAATAATTTTATCAAAAAATAGTAATGTAACCATGTTATTGATTGTAAGGGAACATTTGCGACTGCTTCATGCTGGCAATAGGCTAGTACTTGCAAATTTAAGTTTAAGATATTGGATTATTAGCGGGGTCAAACTTATCAAGAAAGCCCTGCACAGTTGTATTACTTGTTTTAAATTAAAGGCTTTGGCATCTAAACAATTGATGGGATCTCTCCCATCTGATAGAGTCATTGAATCTCGACCATTTCAAAAAACGGGTATAGATTTTGCAGGCCCTGTCAGCGTGAAGCAGTCCCGAATCAGAAAGTCCATTGTTACTAAAGGGTATATTGCTGTATTTGTTTGTTTTACTACAAAAGCTATCCATCTCGACCTGGTGTCCGACCTGACAACGGATGCATTCTTGGCATGTTTAAAAAGATTTATAGCCAGAAGGAATCTCCCATCTACTATATATTGTGACAATGCTTCCACCTTTAAGGGAGCTCAGAACGTTTTGCATGAATTATTTAAATTATACAATAACAAAAATAATCAAAATATAATTCAAAATTACGCGTCAAATGTTGGAATAGATTTCAAATTCATACCAAGTTATTCTCCCCATTATGGGGGTCTATGGGAGAGCGCGGTACGATCAACAAAACACCATTTGCGTCGGTCTTTGGGAGGTTCTCTACTGACTTTTGAGCAATTAATAACAGTACTGGCACAAATAGAACAGATTTAAAATTCTCGTCCACTCACACAATTGTCTTCCGACGTAAATGACATGTCGTATCTTACGCCTGGACATTTTCTAACAGGAGATATTATGACCGGCATTCCTGAACAAAATTTGCAGGATTTCCCCGAAGGCAGACTTAAGTTTTGGCAAAAATGTGCCTTCATTCAACAGAATTTTTGGTCTCGCTGGTCGAAGGAATACCTGAATACTCTACAAAATCGACCCAAGTGGAAGGAAAATCTTCCCAACATAAAGATCGGAGCCCTAGTCATTCTCAGAGAGGCAAACGTGCCACCTTTAAAATGGCCTCTTGCTAGGGTGACTGAAGTTTTTCCGGGTCGAGATGGAAAAGTGAGAGCATTGGAGATTCGCAAGGCCAATGGCTCAAAATTGCGAACCTCCATTGCAAAAATTTGTTTATTGCCTATTGAATAAAATGTATGTATTGCCATTGTCTTTCCGCGAACATGCTACCTTGTATAATTTTATTTTTCTTGCAAGGTTGAAGCCACGATTGGTGGCCATTTTTGTAGTTTTGAAGGAACAAGCACACAGCGGATGGATATTTTTAATTTTTTTGTATTAGCATAAAGGATGCTCATTCGTGGAAGGACAATGGCACATGTATTTTTTGCTTTCTATTAATTCCTTGTTGATATGTTGTGTTTTTCATAGTGATGAATGAATGAACATAATGTAGCAATGAAAATAATATAATTTGTATATGCAATAATTGCATGCCTTTTGTGTATGTAATACAATGAAAAAACTTTTGCTTTCTATTAATTCCTTGTTGATATGTTGTGTTTTTCATAGTGATGAATGAATGAACATAATGTAGCAATGAAAATAATATAATTTGTATATGCAATAATTGCATACCTTTTGTGTATGTAATATAAAAAAAAAAAAACCTTAAGAAAATATTTCTTTGTAAGCATGTGCAAAAACATAACATAAATATAAATACAAAATATATGTACAGGCTACAACTGCATACCTTTAGAATTCAAAGACCTTTTTTCAATTTGTTTAATGTTTTTTGTTTCTTAAAAAAAAAAAAAATAAGATCAATAAAACTGAATTGTAATGCAGAACTTAGAATCAAACCATATATACACATTATGTAGTTGAAATTTTAGTATCTTTAATTGGCAATTGCCCTTCACATAACACTTTACATAATATTAAGAAAACAATGTAATGTAGCTTTACTTTGTCAGCTTCCTTCATCTCCTCCGGCACTTAGACGGGAATAGTAAATCTTCTCTAGCGCACCAAATATGATACAGTCCACAATAAAATCGCAGGAAAACCCGTCATTTGCCCAGGGAGAGGGAGGAATGCTTGACTTACTCAGCTGTCACTATGTGCCCCCCCGAGTTTATGTTAAATTTAATAACTTACCATAGACGTGGGTGCTGTACGCACTGGTTTCTCAGTCGGGCAACACTCGCGTCTAAAAAGGTATAAAAGGGGCGGCCATATTAGCTTTCTTTCTCTTTGGTCATATCCGCTTATAAACTGTTGTAAACTATACTGTGTGCTTGTTCCTTCGAAATAATAAATGTTGTAATCCGATCGTGGCTTTGCTTTAATGGACCAAATACCCGTTGATTATTAATTCAACAGAGAGTCCTTCCATTGAAAAAAAATATAGATTAAATAACCTGAGAGAGACCACTTTCGATTTCTCACCATCGTGATAGTATTCATTTTTGAGGTTTATGAATTGAATTTCAACTCACTTCATGACTTAACATATTTATCAAACATTGCGTAAGGTTTATTGGAAGAAATTTTCTAACGGCAATAGGGACGCTTGTAGCGTAAATATTGATTGTTACGATTGCGAATTGTTGATTATTTTTGTTTATGTTTTATTTGTTTACTGATTAACAACTATAATTATTTTATTGGAGACTTACATAATAATATTATCTAAAAACTTTAGATTTTATTTTTATTTTATTAGACGATCGATTGTTTATTTATAGAGATTTATTAATTGTGTTTGTTTATTTTATGTTGTTTTTTTTCGGCCACAACACAGCCACAAGGCTATTTTGCCCAATCTGCAAACAATACTTGGAGCTTTTCGTTGTAAAATTAAAAAAAAACAAAATATCTTATGTGGTATATATGCATAATATGCGGTATGATGTTTGAGGCATGCATAGTTTCTAAAAGTATACCTATAGTTTCAAACTGTCTTTCATTACTTCCAACAATGTATGTATTCTGTACATATTATGTGCATCAATTACGGTAACTTCAGATGTGATTTTGACAAAGCAACGTAGAGTCTTGTAATTTACGTTCTACTAATAGTTTCAGGATAAAGCCAATACATAAATTAGAGACAAGCTTTCGTCACTTACCGTACAGGTAATACTGTAATAGTCTATGTTTTAATGGTGTTCTATATAACATATCTGCATGCAAAGCTATAGATTTTTTCATATCAATACTGAAAATATTTTCAGTATCGAAAAATCTCACACCTGAGAGCTCAAAAACATTTATTTCTGCTTTTGTAGTGTTTAAACTAGACTGCTGTAACATAGTTTATTAAGGGCTGCCTTAGATACAACTAAACCTCATCGAAAGAAGAAAAGTGCTCGACGCTAGAGTAAACGGTGAAAATTTTCAGCAATGGAAATGTGTCGAAAATGAAAAAATGCTAGTGCACAATACCATTCTGGTAGCGTTGTTTATCTAAGTGTAGATCTATGTGACGTACCATTCTCTCTGCCTACTCCACTTGGAATAAGGCGTGAGGGGGTAGTAGTAGTAAACCAAAAGTGTTACCTTTGTTCAATAAAACCAGATGTTAAATGCATTAAAAGTAAAGTTTTACGACCACTCACCTCTTACAACAAGAAATTTAAGTAAGAAATATAAAAAGTCCTCTACGAATCTGAAATCCTTAGAGAATCTCGCTTCATTTTTTTCGTTTTGTTTGTTTTATTTTAAACCAAGGAAGGTAAAAATGCGAAATCAAATTAGGGTTTAGGTATCTAGTATGCGTATCTGTATGATGAAGGCTGGCAAAAATTTCCATATACAACTAAAAAAATACATTCTTAATTATTTTCATCATTTACGACCCATGCAATTAGAATGTGGAATAATCTACCTTGCAATATCAGAAACTCCTCTACGCTACACGTTTTTAAAAATAACCTAAAATCCATAGAGTTAACCTAAATAGTTCCTCCCTGTGCCTTAATTCTTCATATTGTAGTATTCAATGCAGGAAACATGACATATATGACGTTCTATACTTACGACTAAGAACGTAATTAGTTATAATTAAATTAAGTATTAACTGTTCACATGTAGTATTAATTACAAACATTGTCACACACATATCACATATTATTTTGGTTAGCTGGAAGATATTGCCTCCAGGCAATAAGCTCGCCAATTGCTCATGATTCTTTTGATCAATAAAATGTTATTGTTATTACATTAGATTTTATGTTGCGGAGTCTCCGATACATAATAATAATTATTCTAATATCTCAAACCACAGTTTCTCAAAATGTAAATTAAAAATTAATCTAATAATTTAAATTGAGTGAGAAGATTTACAAGTTTCTATTTCACCAGTAACTTTGGGTGAATGTGATTTAATGATATTATGTTTCAATTCAATATACTCAAATAATATGACTTTGTTGTGCTCAGTTTCAAACGCATACATATGTACAAAATATGTCTTATTCAACTCAAAATCATAATAGCGGGGAATGAGGGAAAGGCGTGTACTTGAATACGTATATTTGTATGAATGTATATTGTATAATTAGGCTGGTTCATTTTTAAAATTTTGATTTTGTTACGGGGCACATCACGGCGACAAATGGTCTCAAAATGATAGTATGTGCTTGCATTGTTTTCGAATCGGCTTTTAAGCCACGTGAAGCTTTGTTAATTTATTCATTAAACAGCAATACAAAATATTAGAATGAAATGCAGTAACATTCGTCGGTAGCCTGGAGGTAGAGTCTCGGCCTCGTGAACATGGGGTCGGTGGTTCGATACCAGGTGCCGGCAAACTTCCCTTTCACGACACAAGCTTTTAGTAGCTTACTGTGAAAGGTGTATAAGGTTGTATTTGGGTTTATAACAAACAAAACCCAGATATATCTTGAAAAAAAAAAAAAAAAAACATGATTTACGGCTCTGGAATGGATTGCCTCTTGAGCTTAGGCAGGCTGCAGATCTTAAGAAATTCAGAAGAGACCTAAAAATCTATTATTTTATTAAGTACCTATTATTAAAAATTGTATTCTGTTCTACATTCTTGACGTGGATACATATTATATCTTAAATATTCAAAGTAATACAAAATATGTTACTTCTGACGTGGATACCTTATGTATTCGAGATTGTCATTTAATCTATTTATTTATTTAAATTATGACGTGGCTGTAATTTCCTGGAATTGATGAATTGTACAGTATCCTTGATGTGCTTTGGCACTAACAACATTTTAATTTTGTCCAATTACAATGATCATAATTAATAATAATAATAAAATAAAATGTTTATTTATCAAAATAAAAATTACAGGATATTATAACATTATAATAAAGGTACATATTCTAGTAAAAACTATTTTCTTCTTTTAGTCACATCATCATTGTACCTTTTTTTTTTTCCTTCTTAAATACAACACATCGCACAGTATACTAGTCATAAGACTGTGTCATACTGTACAATAATCTACAGTATTTTTATTTAAACTTTATGTTTATTTAAAGACATCATACAGCAAGTGTCCCTTGAAGATATCCACCATATCAGTACCAGGACAGTCTCGATCAAACTTCCACACGAACAATCATATACCCTAATCAATTCTGTTAACTCAAAATGCCCAGCATATCTTCGACATTCTTTCTTCCCACATCTAGCAACCAGTGAAATACCCGTTTCTTAAACATATATTTTCTGTGTTCCCCCTTTGTCATAGCACACAATCTGTTGTAAATTTTTGGTGCCAGGTATTTTGCAAACTTCTGACCATGTGTAGTATTCATCTTTGGAGGACGTCGCATCTGTTGGGTACTCATCCTAGTTAAATGAGTGTGTTGTATAACAGTATTGTTGCTCTTCTCGATTTGGTATCTTAATAATATATGGAGTATATATAACTGCCTAGGATCCAGTACCCCAAAAGTTTTATAGAGTGGCTCAGATGGTGATCTGTATCCGCAGAAATGAATTACTCTTAGAATGGCTTTATGCGCAATGACAACAGGATATAAATGATTTACAAAAGCACCACCCCAACATTCAATGCCATATGATAAAATCGACTGACACAATGCCAGATAAACCACTTTCATCTTGTTGTACTCTAGAATATGTCTCACTGATCTGAAGATGAATATTAATTTCCGCAACTTCTTTGCCAAAATTTCTAGATGAGTGGACCACCTCAGGTGTTTATCGAATGTGATACCCAAGTATCTTATTGAGTCGGTGCTTTCTATTTTAGGACATTTACAATCAAGTCGACAATCACAAACACTAATTTTCTTACACTCATTTGGTTGTGATACTGATGTTAATGAGAAGGGCACATATTTTGTTTTAGCTGTATTTAGTGTAAGAAGGTGTCCATCTAACCATTTTTTAATTTCCCTTACGCCTCTGTGAGCCAAGGAGTATGTCTCATCCCATGTGTTTCCAGTGAACGCCAAGACTGTATCGTCGGCAAAAGTTATTATGGTACCATCTATTTTCAAATCACACAAATCGTTGATGTAAATCAAGAAAAGTAATGGACCAAGGGTACTTCCCTGAGGTACACCAAACTCAATTCTGGATGTTTTACTCATCACATCATTGTTTAATCTCGTACGCTGCAATCTGCCTGTAAGAAAGCTTTCGAAAAAGTTTATGGTCACACCCCTTATTCCAATGAATTCCATTTTTTTCAATAATATCCGATGGGAAACCGTATCAAAGGCCTTTACCAGATCAAGGAATACTGCTAGACATTTTTTTCCTCCATCCAGACAGTCTAGCACATAACTTGTCAATCTATTCATGGCGTTTTGTGTTCCAACTCCCTTCCTGAATCCGTATTGATTTCCTGACAGTATTTTGTGTTTGTCCAAGTAACTTGTCAGCCGTACTTTAATTGCTTTTTCAAATATTTTTGAGACAGAACTGAGTATTGATATTGGCCTATAGTTTGTTTGATTTTGAGGATCTCCAGATTTGAAAATTGGAACAACGATAGCATGTCTAAGACAGACAGGAAAGATACCTTGCATTATACATTTGTTAATAATAATTGATAGAGGCAGTGCGATGTAAGCTGTACATAACTTTAAAATCTGTTTTGTGATCTTATCTTCACCACAGGAACCTGTATTTTTTAATGCGGAGATTATCTTTTGAATCTCCGAATTATCTTGTGATATCTAATAAGGATTACCTAAATGTCATATTAAATAAAATAAAATATATAATAAATTAATGTGAATTTATGCCACTTTATTGACATCCTTTGAATTTTTTATTTCTTATTTGTTTGTACTTACACAAATATTTCCAAAACAAACTTATTTTTTTCTCAAAATTTTGATTCGTTCTAGCTAATCCGGTGGCAAATGACGCTATCCTGTCATAATCAAAATAAACATTATATTTTTTAATCGACTCCTAATAGGGACTGTTTGATATATAATCTGATATAATTGGTCTTTCACTCTTTTTGTATATTTTCGAGTTACCTGTAAAAGGTGAAAAATTCATATAAAATAATTTTTAAAGGCATTCAAAATCTTCAGTTCAACATTGAGGTATGCCACTTATTCTGAATTTCTTTACTTTAATTTGATTGAAGAAGACGACTTGCATGTTTATTGCAGGCAGTTGGATTGTTGGCTACCTCATTTGCAGGAGGTGCCGTTATTTTTGGAATGGGATCTTATTTTACGGGTATGTTCATAATGTCATTTAACACGTTTTTCATTCTGTACCCGAAGGTAAATTTTAAATTAAATTTTCTCCATACAACCGTGAACCAGGCTAAATATATCGTATTGTTACACCAGTAATGTGTTACCTTGGAGTTGGAGTATTTTGAATCTCGACTACCTTATAACAGTATTGTTCATTATTATGACTGTTTTACATTTATGTACGTGCTATAATCAGTGGGGAATATTATAATGGTTTGACAGATTTCTTTAACAGGATTTTGTACCGAATATCAGACAACCGGATAATTGGTCAATGTCTTTAATTAGTATTCAATTTATGTATATCAAGACTTCCTATCTAATGAGGCGTTTTAATTCATTTCGGTTTCAGTTTGGGTAATTTTTTTATGTAAACGGATATCCGTTTCATCCCTAATGTTCACAGTATAAAACAAATTCCTAAACATGAATGACATTTTTTTATCGGATTAAAAACTGTGCCAGATAGTAATAATCGTTTTCATCTCTGTCCATAGTGCAAAACAAATTCCTACCCATGAATGAAAAATTTTTGGTCGGATTAAAAACTATGCCAGATAGTCATCCGATATCCGTTTCATCCCTAATGTTCACAGTGCAAAACAAATTCCTACCCATGAATGAAAAATTTGGTCGGATTAAAAACTATTCGGGATAGTAATCGGAAAGCCGTTTCATCCCTCATGTTCACAGTGTAAAACAAATTCCTAAACATGAATAAAAAGTTTTTGGTTGAATTAAAAACTATACCAGATAGTAATCGAATATTCGCTTCATCTTTGTTCACAGTGGAAAGCAAATTCCTAAACGTGAATGTCATTTTTTTATCGGATTAAAAACTGTGCCAGATAGTAATCGGATATCCGTTTCATCTCTGTCCATAGTGCAAAACAAATTCCTACACATGAATGAAAAATTTTTGGTCAGATTAAAAACTATGCCAGATAGTCATCCGATATCCGTTTCATCCCTAATGTTCACAGTGTAAAACAAATTCCTAAACATGAATGACATTTTTTTTATCGGATTAAAAACTGTGCGAGATAGTAATCGGATATCCGTTTCATCTCTGTCCATAGTGCAAAACAAATTCCTACCCATGAATGAAAAATTTTTGGTCGGATTAAAAACTATGCCAGATAGTCATCCGATATCCGTTTCATCCCTAATGTTCACAGTGCAAAACAAATTCCTACCCATGAATGAAAAATTTGGTCGGATTAAAAACTATTCGGGATAGTAATCGGAAAGCCGTTTCATCCCTCATGTTCACAGTGTAAAACAAATTCCTAAACATGAATAAAAAGTTTTTGGTTGAATTAAAAACTATACCAGATAGTAATCGAATATTCGCTTCATCTTTGTTCACAGTGCAAAGCAAATTCCTAAACGTGAATGTCATTTTTTTATCGGATTAAAAACTGTGCCAGATAGTAATCGGATATCCGTTTCATCTCTGTCCATAGTGCAAAACAAATTCCTACACATGAATGAAAAATTTTTGGTCAGATTAAAAACTATGCCAGATAGTCATCCGATATCCGTTTCATCCCTAATGTTCACAGTGTAAAACAAATTCCTAAACATGAATGACATTTTTTTTATCGGATTAAAAACTGTGCCAGATAGTAATCGGATATCCGTTTCATCTCTGTCCATAGTGCAAAACAAATTCCTACCCATGAATGAAAAATTTTTGGTCGGATTAAAAACTATGCCAGATAGTAATCGAATATTCGCTTCATCTTTGTTCACAGTGCAAAGCAAATTCCTAAACGTGAATGTCATTTTTTTATCGGATTAAAAACTGTGCCAGATAGTAATCGGATATCCGTTTCATCTCTGTCCATAGTGCAAAACAAATTCCTACACATGAATGAAAAATTTTTGGTCAGATTAAAAACTATGCCAGATAGTCATCCGATATCCGTTTCATCCCTAATGTTCACAGTGTAAAACAAATTCCTAAACATGAATGACATTTTTTTTATCGGATTAAAAACTGTGCCAGATAGTAATCGGATATCCGTTTCATCTCTGTCCATAGTGCAAAACAAATTCCTACCCATGAATGAAAAATTTTTGGTCGGATTAAAAACTATGCCAGATAGTAATCGAATATTCGCTTCATCTTTGTTCACAGTGCAAAGCAAATTCCTAAACGTGAATGTCATTTTTTTATCGGATTAAAAACTGTGCCAGATAGTAATCGGATATCCGTTTCATCTCTGTCCATAGTGCAAAACAAATTCCTACACATGAATGAAAAATTTTTGGTCAGATTAAAAACTATGCCAGATAGTCATCCGATATCCGTTTCATCCCTAATGTTCACAGTGTAAAACAAATTCCTAAACATGAATGACATTTTTTTTATCGGATTAAAAACTGTGCGAGATAGTAATCGGATATCCGTTTCATCTCTGTCCATAGTGCAAAACAAATTCCTACCCATGAATGAAAAATTTTTGGTCGGATTAAAAACTATGCCAGATAGTCATCCGATATCCGTTTCATCCCTAATGTTCACAGTGCAAAACAAATTCCTACCCATGAATGAAAAATTTGGTCGGATTAAAAACTATTCGGGATAGTAATCGGAAAGCCGTTTCATCCCTCATGTTCACAGTGTAAAACAAATTCCTAAACATGAATAAAAAGTTTTTGGTTGAATTAAAAACTATACCAGATAGTAATCGAATATTCGCTTCATCTTTGTTCACAGTGCAAAGCAAATTCCTAAACGTGAATGTCATTTTTTTATCGGATTAAAAACTGTGCCAGATAGTAATCGGATATCCGTTTCATCTCTGTCCATAGTGCAAAACAAATTCCTACACATGAATGAAAAATTTTTGGTCAGATTAAAAACTATGCCAGATAGTCATCCGATATCCGTTTCATCCCTAATGTTCACAGTGTAAAACAAATTCCTAAACATGAATGACATTTTTTTTATCGGATTAAAAACTGTGCCAGATAGTAATCGGATATCCGTTTCATCTCTGTCCATAGTGCAAAACAAATTCCTACCCATGAATGAAAAATTTTTGGTCGGATTAAAAACTATGCCAGATAGTCATCCGATATCCGTTTCATCCCTAATGTTCACAGTGCAAAACAAATTCCTACCCATGAATGAAAAATTTGGTCGGATTAAAAACTATTCGGGATAGTAATCGGAAAGCCGTTTCATCCCTCATGTTCACAGTGTAAAACAAATTCCTAAACATGAATAAAAAGTTTTTGGTTGAAATAAAAACTATACCAGATAGTAATCGAATATTCGCTTCATCTTTGTTCACAGTGCAAAGCAAATTCCTAAACGTGAATGTCATTTTTTTATCGGATTAAAAACTGTGCCAGATAGTAATCGGATATCCGTTTCATCCCTAATGTTCACAGTGCAAAACAAATTCCTACCCATGAATGAAAAATTTGGTCGGATTAAAAACTATTCGGGATAGTAATCGGAAAGCCGTTTCATCCCTCATGTTCACAGTGTAAAACAAATTCCTAAACATGAATAAAAAGTTTTTGGTTGAATTAAAAACTATACCAGATAGTAATCGAATATTCGCTTCATCTTTGTTCACAGTGCAAAGCAAATTCCTAAACGTGAATGTCATTTTTTTATCGGATTAAAAACTGTGCCAGATAGTAATCGGATATCCGTTTCATCTCTGTCCATAGTGCAAAACAAATTCCTACACATGAATGAAAAATTTTTGGTCAGATTAAAAACTATGCCAGATAGTCATCCGATATCCGTTTCATCCCTAATGTTCACAGTGTAAAACAAATTCCTAAACATGAATGACATTTTTTTTATCGGATTAAAAACTGTGCCAGATAGTAATCGGATATCCGTTTCATCTCTGTCCATAGTGCAAAACAAATTCCTACCCATGAATGAAAAATTTTTGGTCGGATTAAAAACTATGCCAGATAGTCATCCGATATCCGTTTCATCCCTAATGTTCACAGTGCAAAACAAATTCCTACCCATGAATGAAAAATTTGGTCGGATTAAAAACTATTCGGGATAGTAATCGGAAAGCCGTTTCATCCCTCATGTTCACAGTGTAAAACAAATTCCTAAACATGAATAAAAAGTTTTTGGTTGAAATAAAAACTATACCAGATAGTAATCGAATATTCGCTTCATCTTTGTTCACAGTGCAAAGCAAATTCCTAAACGTGAATGTCATTTTTTTATCGGATTAAAAACTGTGCCAGATAGTAATCGGATATCCGTTTCATCTCTGTCCATAGTGCAAAACAAATTCCTACACATGAATGAAAATTTTTGGTCAGATTAAAAACTATGCCAGATAGTCATCCGATATCCGTTTCATCCCTAATGTTCACAGTGTAAAACAAATTCCTAAACATGAATGACATTTTTTTTATCGGATTAAAAACTGTGCCAGATAGTAATCGGATATCCGTTTCATCTCTGTCCATAGTGCAAAACAAATTCCTACCCATGAATGAAAAATTTTTGGTCGGATTAAAAACTATGCCAGATAGTCATCCGATATCCGTTTCATCCCTAATGTTCACAGTGCAAAACAAAGTCCTAAACATGAATGAAAAAAATTTGGTCGGATTAAAAACTATTCGGGATAGTAATCGGAAAGCCGTTTCATCCCTCATGTTCACAGTGTAAAACAAATTCCTAAACATGAATAAAAAGTTTTTGGTTGAATTAAAAACTATACCAGATAGTAATCGAATATTCGCTTCATCTTTGTTCACAGTGCAAAGCAAATTCCTAAACGTGAATGTCATTTTTTTATCGGATTAAAAACTGTGCCAGATAGTAATCGGATATCCGTTTCATCTCTGTCCATAGTGCAAAACAAATTCCTACACATGAATGAAAAATTTTTGGTCAGATTAAAAACTATGCCAGATAGTCATCCGATATCCGTTTCATCCCTAATGTTCACAGTGTAAAACAAATTCCTAAACATGAATGACATTTTTTTTATCGGATTAAAAACTGTGCCAGATAGTAATCGGATATCCGTTTCATCTCTGTCCATAGTGCAAAACAAATTCCTACCCATGAATGAAAAATTTTTGGTCGGATTAAAAACTATGCCAGATAGTCATCCGATATCCGTTTCATCCCTAATGTTCACAGTGCAAAACAAATTCCTACCCATGAATGAAAAATTTGGTCGGATTAAAAACTATTCGGGATAGTAATCGGAAAGCCGTTTCATCCCTCATGTTCACAGTGTAAAACAAATTCCTAAACATGAATAAAAAGTTTTTGGTTGAAATAAAAACTATACCAGATAGTAATCGAATATTCGCTTCATCTTTGTTCACAGTGCAAAGCAAATTCCTAAACGTGAATGTCATTTTTTTATCGGATTAAAAACTGTGCCAGATAGTAATCGGATATCCGTTTCATCCCTAATGTTCACAGTGCAAAACAAATTCCTACCCATGAATGAAAAATTTGGTCGGATTAAAAACTATTCGGGATAGTAATCGGAAAGCCGTTTCATCCCTCATGTTCACAGTGTAAAACAAATTCCTAAACATGAATAAAAAGTTTTTGGTTGAATTAAAAACTATACCAGATAGTAATCGAATATTCGCTTCATCTTTGTTCACAGTGCAAAGCAAATTCCTAAACGTGAATGTCATTTTTTTATCGGATTAAAAACTGTGCCAGATAGTAATCGGATATCCGTTTCATCTCTGTCCATAGTGCAAAACTAATTCCTACACATGAATGAAAAATTTTTGGTCAGATTAAAAACTATGCCAGATAGTCATCCGATATCCGTTTCATCCCTAATGTTCACAGTGTAAAACAAATTCCTAAACATGAATGACATTTTTTTTATCGGATTAAAAACTGTGCCAGATAGTAATCGGATATCCGTTTCATCTCTGTCCATAGTGCAAAACAAATTCCTACCCATGAATGAAAAATTTTTGGTCGGATTAAAAACTATGCCAGATAGTCATCCGATATCCGTTTCATCCCTAATGTTCACAGTGCAAAACAAATTCCTACCCATGAATGAAAAATTTGGTCGGATTAAAAACTATTCGGGATAGTAATCGGAAAGCCGTTTCATCCCTCATGTTCACAGTGTAAAACAAATTCCTAAACATGAATAAAAAGTTTTTGGTTGAAATAAAAACTATACCAGATAGTAATCGAATATTCGCTTCATCTTTGTTCACAGTGCAAAGCAAATTCCTAAACGTGAATGTCATTTTTTTATCGGATTAAAAACTGTGCCAGATAGTAATCGGATATCCGTTTCATCTCTGTCCATAGTGCAAAACAAATTCCTACACATGAATGAAAATTTTTGGTCAGATTAAAAACTATGCCAGATAGTCATCCGATATCCGTTTCATCCCTAATGTTCACAGTGTAAAACAAATTCCTAAACATGAATGACATTTTTTTTATCGGATTAAAAACTGTGCCAGATAGTAATCGGATATCCGTTTCATCTCTGTCCATAGTGCAAAACAAATTCCTACCCATGAATGAAAAATTTTTGGTCGGATTAAAAACTATGCCAGATAGTCATCCGATATCCGTTTCATCCCTAATGTTCACAGTGCAAAACAAATTCCTAAACATGAATGAAAAAAATTTGGTCGGATTAAAAACTATTCGGGATAGTAATCGGAAAGCCGTTTCATCCCTTATGTTCACAGTGTAAAACAAATTCCTAAACATGAATAAAAAGTTTTTGGTTGAATTAAAAACTATACCAGATAGTAATCGAATATTCGCTTCATCTTTGTTCACAGTGGAAAGCAAATTCCTAAACGTGAATGTCATTTTTTTATCGGATTAAAAACTGTGCCAGATAGTAATCGGATATCCGTTTCATCTCTGTCCATAGTGCAAAACAAATTCCTACACATGAATGAAAAATTTTTGGTCAGATTAAAAACTATGCCAGATAGTCATCCGATATCCGTTTCATCCCTAATGTTCACAGTGTAAAACAAATTCCTAAACATGAATGACATTTTTTTTATCGGATTAAAAACTGTGCCAGATAGTAATCGGATATCCGTTTCATCTCTGTCCATAGTGCAAAACAAATTCCTACCCATGAATGAAAAATTTTTGGTCGGATTAAAAACTATGCCAGATAGTCATCCGATATCCGTTTCATCCCTAATGTTCACAGTGCAAAACAAAGTCCTAAACATGAATGAAAAAAATTTGGTCGGATTAAAAACTATTCGGGATAGTAATCGGAAAGCCGTTTCATCCCTAATGTTCACAGTGTAAAACAAATTCCTAAACATGAATGACAAAATTTTTGTCGGATTAAAAACTATGCCAGATAGCAATCGGATATCCGTTTCATCTCCGTTCATAGTGAAAAACAAATTCCTAAACATGAATGGCAAAATTTTTGTCGGATTAAAAACTATGCAAGATATTAATCGGATATCCGTTTCATCTCTGTTAACAGTGCAAAGCAAATTTCTAGACATGAAGACACTTTTATAAGCAGTTGTACTAAAAGTGAATATATGTGTTATATAACTGATATGAGTTTTACTTAGGACATATTACTTTCATTAGATGCAGAAAACTGCGAATCGATAGATTAACACAACTTTCATTTATATTCAGTAGTTATCTTTGTTTATTTATATATTTATTCTTAACTGTACATTAATTACATGCTATTTTACACATACATAATAATATATGACAATGAATATACTGGTGTAAATCTCAGAATTCTGCATTTCTGAGGAGGCAATGGAAAGGCAAAAATTGCTAAGGTCTGCTAACACAGATTCTGTCAATAGACTTGTGGTGCCGCGTAGGGGGGGTCTAGCTAACTATGTTGACCGTGCGTTCGGTGTGGTTGGTCCGATGCTGTGAAACAAAATTCTCTATGATTTGCGCACTCTGGAGATTGTGGAGGTGTTCAAGGCAGGATTAAAGACCCTATTATTTAGGAGATGTTTTGATTCTTGAGTGGCCCTTGTGGTAGTTTTTCCACAAAACGGTGCATTTAATATTAGTTACTATTTTTATCATTACTAATTTTAACTTTTATCATCATTAATTTAAATTTTTGTCACCTGACTAAATTTATGCATACTTATAATATATTTCGATAATAAACTATAGGTATATAATTTATATTGGCACGAAGAGGACAGTTTGCATGTTTCTTACATGCAGCTGATCTGCTGGCTACCCTACTTGTGGGATATGCCGTGATGGTATAGTATAGTATATAATTATATAAGTATTTCAATATGATTCTAAATACGGCCGACATTTTCTTTAGGCAGTAGGAAGTGAAATGATCACATTTTTTAATACTTACTATAAAAATATAAAACATCCTTTTTTCATTTCTTTTGTATTTTATAAATTGATGATTCGGACACTTAAGTCCGAAATCGAACGAACGACTTTCGCATTTTTCTGCATCAAGTATGTGAACATGTTGCTTTTCCTCTTCTGTATTGAGACAATATTCTTACTGAGTCTTGTTAACATCACGTAATACATATTATATGTTGTAACGTTCTTTTTTTTAATTCTACGACATGAGTCGTAACAATGATGTAGACCAGTGTAAGTGCAGAGATTAACGTGAGTACTCATTCGGGTAATCAGATATATTCGAAGTAAATTTTCTTTGTTCTGTTAATTGAAACTATTCTATAATAGTTAGATTAATTTGAAAGTACAATTTAATATATTTGTGTCGTTTAGTTTCGAAATCCGCTATAAATCCGAATAAGTTAAGGTGGTTTGGACATGTAGAACGAATGAACGAGGTAAGAATGACAAAGAGGATATACTTGTCTGAAAGAAAGGGTGTGAGAAAGCGCGGGCGTCCGAGAACCACGTGGTTTGATCACGTGGATCAAATTCTCAAGGACGGCCGTGTGTTGTGTAAGAGGAACCGACGTGCGTGTATGAGAAACTGTATGAATGTGGAGGAAGCGAAGGAAGTGTGTAAATATAGATCTGTTTGGCGTTCACCACTTGGGAGACGGCGTTAGGGTATATTTTATAACGAGCCGAATATTTCGCATCACAAACAGACATATTTAAAATAGTTATCTCATTTTTTTTAATAATAATTTCAATATCAAGTTTGAAAATGCGAAACTAAAGTAGCATTCACATTGCTTCACTTTGGATGATCATCCAGAGTGTCAGGGTCAAACCATCAGGGTTACTCTTGACAAAACTAAACACGATCTTAATATATATATATATATATATGGACAATTTGTAAAGCGCCGTTTACTCATAACATGACCTCAAGGGCGCCGTTTATCGTTTATCTAGTCTTGATATTGATCATACGACGCACGAAGGGACTATGGTCAAAAACACCGCGCTACTGCTAACGCGCGATCGGTTTGTGTGTATTTTTGGCCAATAGTCACTTCGTGCGTCGTATGATCAAGATCAAGACTAGATTAAGATCGTGTTTAGTTTTGTCAAGAGTAGCCCTGCTGTTCATTGAAAGTGCACACGTCTGTTCACTTTTGTTCATCCTATGCTTTCACTGCCATATCAACACCCACGGTCATGTTGTATGTAGTTTGACGTATTTACGTAAAAAAATAATGAAATAAATGAAAAAATAACATTTATTAAAAATTGAAACACGTGAATTATAATTCTCGACAGCATGAAATTTTGTACACGATTCTGACTTTCAATACAAATTCATAGATAAAACTTGTTTATGGTCGTTTCAGTGAAAGGACCTTTCATCGAAATTATGACGAGTGGTAATCTCTTTCCTCCGTCATCGCTAGTGATCACTATTGATGAAACGCCCGTTCACACCTGTTCATCTAGGAGGATCATCCGGAGTTATCACTGAAAGTGAACAAATGTGAACGACCCTTAAGTCTTATTTATAAAACAGATTCTCAAGAATGATGAAGAAACGGGAAATGAAATATTAATGAAAAAAGTTTTATATATGAAATATTTAATCTTTTCAATATGTACAGAGAGTACCTACCTACTCTTTTCTTAAAATTCTTACACGTATTCATTGACGTTCTATCAGTTCTTTTAAGGTTGTACCTTATAGAATACCTCCATGAACCATAGAATTATATTCTACATTCGAGATGTGCATTAGATATTAAAAATAATATGTGATCAATTCAATAATGAAATTTACTCATCTTCCGTTTGTGTTGAATTATTGTTGTTGTTGTGTTGACTTATGCGAAATATTAATAATGCGACCAATATACATAATTGAATTAATTTCATATCGTAGAAGATGACGACTACGATACAAAAAAGGGATAACGTTTCTTGAAACTTGTTCCGTTCTCTCTGCCTACCCCACTTGGGACACGGCGTGAGGGTATAGTATAGTATAGTATAGTACGTTTCTTGAAAAAGACAGGAAAATAATTCAAGACGTAGTGTTAATAGTTCACTCGGTATCTGAAATCATAAAAAGTACAGGTAAAATGCAAAAGGTCAAAATGGAACATAAAAGTAAACAAATAGTCCGTTTTACAGCCCTCATCTTGTTAGTTACATCTATGGTTTGATAGAATACCTCTACGATCTCCGCTACGCCAAGCTATGAGATTTCTCCTTTCATTAAATCATCCCCCGTAGAGCACTGGACTGAAATTGTTCGTAGGTAGCAAATTCTACGATAACGTAATTTAGATTATATTTATGAAATAAGTAATAATTTTATTTATCCTGTTGGAAATATTTATTCTAAAGTATTTATTCTGCTTACGGGCTGTTTCACCACCTCTGGATAAAGTGCCGGATAGCCAATCCAACACAAATCTAACGGATAAAACGAAAAATGCGTTTCACGACTCCCTGACAGCGCTATCCTATCGATAAAGGTCTAGATAAGTTATCCAGCGGATAAGTCTTAGATAGTGTTAAACTGTCAAAATTTGTTTACATGTGCGTTGCCTAGATATATTCCTAGGCAACGCACGATATATTCCTACCTACGTGCATACATTCATGTAACAAACGCATGAAATTACAACGTCGCCACTGCTATCTGGCGGATAACAATCCGTAAGAAATCTGTAGGTGGTGAAACGCTCGCTTCAGTTTATCTCGTAGATAAATTTATCCTAAGGATAGTTATCTAGAACTTTATCCAGAGGTGGTGAAACAGCCCGTTAGAAATTTACGTTTTTTTTTGTGGATTTGATGAAATGGAAGGTATTACAGAAATAGTAAAAACATTATTCTATTATTAAATTATAAGTTGGTGCAACAACGTTATGAAAATTAATTTTCTTTCACATTATATGATTTTGTATTTGATCAACTAATAATGTTAGGACGTTGTCAATCCTAACAAGACGAAAGACGTCTGTCGCGTTAATAAATCAAAAAGTAGGATAAAACATTTGTTTTATTTATTTCGCAATGACTAGATACTAATTGCCGAGCGCTTTCGCCTTGCGTACCATCGGTAAAGTGCACTTAAGCCAGCCTAAGCCGATTCGTAAGCATCGTAACACCTTTCCTGTTTCATACTTAATTGAGTTTGCTGATACTTTTGGTTGTGCAAATGAGGTGTCTGTCAAGTAATAATATTCTTGAAATATATTCAGTTTGATATTAATGTGATATTAATCCAATAATGTACACACACACACACACACACCTGATGACATCATTAGCGTGCATTATCAACAACACACATTATCGTAAAAAAACGTCATCGATAGGACAGATAAGATACAGCGGAAGGTAAGTATTAAGTGTGATAATAAGCAGATTATGTTATGATAAATATTATCAAATTTGCAACACTGATAAACGAATTCCTATTACACATAATAATTATCTTATCGATGAAGGAATTTCAACTTATCATCGATATTTTTGCATATCATATCGACATTTTTGGAATTCTGTTAATATTTATTTTTAAATTTGTTATCGATTGAGACAGATATTTGGATTACTCAACGATATTTTTTGGCTATCTAAAAAGATAAAGTGTTATTATCTTATCGCTGAAGTAGGAAAATTTTGAAATTAACTCTGTTAAGATGCGGTCGCTGAGGAGAATGGTTGGTAACATTTTGTTCGTGGGTAGCCCGGAGGTAGAATATCGGCCTCGTGCACTCTAATGGGGTGTTCACATTTGGCGAATATCGTCAGGCGAATTTCAAATTATATCGTCAGGCGAAAAAACAAAATTCGCCGGACACTTATTGATCATCACACCTGTTCACACGGTCCACCGATATAGAAACGATCTGTCAGATGCGCTCTGATTTTGATATCGTTTTCAAAAGGGCGGACCTTTAGATGGAGATCGCGAAGTGTTTATTTTTAATCGAAAATTTTATAGTTAAGGTTTTAAGGCGCCTTTTAATTAAGAAAACAAACGCCACAAACCAATAACAAAGATAACAGCTGTCACAAAGAGGGAAACATTATAAAATTTATAGGTTATAAAGTTTTTACCATAGATACGGACGCCGCGTACATCTACGCTTACGGGAATCGCTCCAACAAATTTAAATATTGAAAGGTGGTTAACTTGAGACGATATCGTTTTCACTAGTTTTTATTGTTTCGGACTAGCTGTCATTTTGTTCACATAGTTAAAATGGCTGACGATATTTTGGTTTCCTGGCGATATTCGCCAAATGTGAACACCAAATAAGAGGCGCGCGGCTCGATCCCAGGTGCCGGCAAAATCTCCTTTAGTGTCAGAAGCTTTTAGATTACTGTGAAAGGTGTATTTTAGTTTATCACAAAAACCAAAAAACAAAATTCAAAGAAACGTTGCGTGATAGAGTGAAGAATGAAGATATTTTGACAATGAGCGGATGTGAGAGGAATATCGTGGATAGAATGCATGTTTGCGATAGTTTGGACATGTGAAGCGTATGAAGGATGACAAAGCGAGTGCATGTATCTGTAAGATAGGGTGTATAAAACGTGGACATCCGAGACCTACTTGGCTGGAACATGTGAATCAAATCTTCAAGGTAAAAAATGATTGTAACATTATTATTATTAAAATAGCACCATACTCTACTGGGATCAATACAGCCTACAGCCAATGCGATCCCAGAGAAAACAAACATTTACAAAAGTGCTTCCACTTTCCCTACAAATTCTCCTATGTTGTTATATGGAATATGTCCACATTCTGGCAAATGTTATTGAACAATCTAATTGCCTTAGCTATTGGTGACTCTGCGAGAATGTTTGTCCAGCTTGTAGGTGGATAGAACAGCATAATATGCTGACGTGAGCAACTATACGATGCTGGTATATAAAAATTAAACTCTCCTAGTACCTTCCGATTACTAATTACATATACCATCAGCAACTTGAAAAAATGTCTTGCGTAAAAAACGCTCCTACGATGCTCAAGGGTGTTATATCCAAGACTGCCCATTACAAATGCAGATGGAAAGAGATATGGGTAGTATCCATAATAATTATGTAAAGTGATATAACCACCTCAAAAACCGCTTTTGCACTTTTTCCAACATTAAAATCACTATTAAGTGCTCTATCTTTAAGTTTCAGAATATTTTTAATTAGATATACAAAATAAAATTTTACATAAAACTCCCCTTTCACGACACAAGCTTTAAGCTTACTGTGGAAGGTGTATAAAGTTGTATTTGGGTTTATAACAAAACCCAGAAATATCTTTAAAATAAAAAAATCTACAGTTGTTGTTTTTTCTCATATTTTTTTTTATAAATTACTCATTAAACGTAGCCTTATGAAAGAACATAGCTTTAAATACTCGTAATAATTCATTTATTCTCATTTATCACTGTGCTTTTACAAAAAAGTTTTATTACTCAACGTTTTATGTTACTTAATGAACCTGCAAATAATTGTTAAGCTCATTAAAAGTTATTTTTTAGTTTAAACAATCATTAAAAAGTTTTAATTTAATCATCAAAAAAGCGTTTTAGAAAATTTAAGTACCTATCAAAATGTTATTCACTTCTACTCAAGGTCAACATTAATTTCCATAAAAATAAGATTTTCTTTTATATTATTTGTAAGCTTGGAGTTTTTCCAACTAAATAATTGTAGTCCGTTGAACTCTTATTAAGAATAAATTGATTTCAAAAAATATGTCTGGGTTTTTGTTATAAAATCCAAACATGTGTCCTGAACAACCGTTTCTATGAATTACGGTTTAGTGTATACCACAGAATTCCATACAAAACCTAGAACCCTGACTAATTTACAAAAGTGAGGCAAAAAATCTATGAAATTTTGACAGAACGGTTGGCGAAAGCGTGTAGTGTTTCCTACATTTTATGAAGTATTTCTCGCATTTTTATTAAAATATATCATTTTTACATTCATAAAAACGTGATTGGACATTTTTTGAAGTTCTTGTCGACGTTGTAAGCGATTTACCACACTTCTTTTCGCCAACCGATCTGTCAAAAGTGCCGAAAAATGGTGCCTCACTTTATTACAATGAAAATACATACAAGTACTCCATCTAGGTATTAAATATAAAAATCTATGGTGTATACCTATGTAGTGTCCTGCAATGTATGTACATATAACAGGGACAGCAACACAACATCGCTACCTACAACACATAGTGGCTGAAAGCTACAACAAAACTATAGAACGCGAGTGTCGCAGATGAATATTTTAAATGAATAGTTATGTACATATATCAATATACACATGCAAAACGCAAATATATTAACATTCAAGAGCAGACTGAAGACATTGCTCGTCCAACAGAGCTTCCTACTGCGCCCATTTGATGGATCCTCCATTAAACGGCGCTGAAGAAATCATCCATAATCATTATCATAAACCCAAATACAACTTTATACATCTTTCACAGTAAGTAATGTTGCATTATACTATACCAAATAATTTTACAAACTTTGCTGGTTTATTAATTGTAATTGATTTGTCTGTGTATTGTCATTTGTTTATAACTGTTTGTGAAATAAAGTAAAAATAAAAAAAAAAAAAATAAGCATAAAGCTTGTGTCACAAAAGCGAAGTTTTCTGGCACCTAATATCGAACTGCGCGCCTCTTTTTTTTTATTTTTTTTTATTTACTGAAAATAATTCAATGAATAAGAAATACATACAACTTAGGATAATGAGTCACGCCAAATCTAAAAGATTTGTCGGCGTGTTCTCTTATAACTGTACTATATACATATATTAACCTAATACGACATTAACCTAAATACAAAATTAATTGTTAGTTATATCCACACTTTATAAACCATTCCTTGACTAATTTTTTTGCAACATTTTTACTCTTGCATTTCTTAATAGATACCAGCATCATATTAAGTATTTTTGGTACGTTATATTCAAATGTTCTTTTTCCGTATTTATTATTGAATTTAGGGACTACATATCCTTCATTAAACTTAAATCTTGTGTGATGCATATGTCGAGGTTTTTCTTTATATTCGGTTTTTGAAAACTGGTCAAGGACAACTCTCTGCCAAAACAAACCTTTAACAGATAACACATTTAACTTTTTAAAATACAGAGAAATATTATTTCGCGCCGCGTTGCAAATTTCTTTTTTTACTATAAGTCTTAGTATCGATTTTTGTGCGAACATATACCTATAAGGCTGAGACTCCTAGACCCACAAACACAATGTTTGTAATAAATTTGCGAAAAATAGATAATTTATTTAACGCTACAGATAGTCTTAAACATAAGAAATAAGTTTAAAAAATGGTGTACCGAATTTATACCAGGAATGAGGCAAAATATTCCGTTGTGTACTCGACAAAGAACTGATCTCCCACTCTTTCGCGTAAGTTTTCGAGTGTCCCGTGAAAAGCAGGTGTTCGAAAAATTAACACATTTCACATCTTAAATTCAGCGATGAGATTTGCCACCCATGATTTTATATTGGCACGGAGAGGACAGCTTGCATGTTTTTTACATGCAGCTGGTCTGCTGGCTACCCCACTTGTGGGATATGCTGTGATGGTATAGTAGTACAAGTAGTAGTTTGCCACCCATTCTAAATGTTATTTTTTTTTCCACACTAGAATACTTGTATATAATTATTGTATAATAACTCAATAAACATTGTTACCGCCCAGAGGGGACATTGAAGAGAGAAGTAGTATAAAAGATTCCCACGACGGCGGTTTTGGCCGGCCGGCCCTTCAGGCCTCCCTAATGGCCCGCCCGTGAGGACAATTTTGGTTGAATGTGCGGATATAGTAGGAGTTAAATACTCCTGAGGTATCCGGGTGTGTGGTGGATCTTTCTTCAATGCCACACTAGAAGTACAACATCTGCATTATGAACACGGGTAGTAAATTTTCATCGATTTATACTCATAGAATAGAAAATCAAGCCAGTAAAATATTAATAATATACATACTGTATATGAGTAATACAGTGCAGTTTGTGAAAATTTAAATCGTGCGAGTATTTGTGGGCGCAGAGCGGAAGCAGTGAACGGTTTAATAATTTATTAGAGATGCAACGAATATTCGGCAACTATTCGGTATTCTACCTATTGGGCAACATTTTTTTTATTCGGACGACTACCGAATATTAAGATTTAGTCTATTATTCGGTATTCTGTTGAACATTTTAAGTGTAAAACTGGAAGGAAATAAAAGATTCTAGATTGTTGCTATTTCATTGTCAACTGCATAATTATTAATCCTCAAATATCTAATTAATTAATTAAGTTTGATATTGAGTGAAAACAACATAATATTACTATTGTTATTATTAATGTTGGAACACAAAAATTTCAAAAAATGTACCGCGCTGCAAATCTAGTACATATTTATGTCTATGATTTACCTATACGAAGATGCGTGGTCGAAAGTACCGCACGTTCTCACCATTGTTTTGCCGAATATTCGGTTATTCGGCACATGATCTTGCATAATATTCGGTATTTATGTAGTATTCGGCAAATATACTATTCGTTGGATCTCTAAAAATATTATTCCAATATTCCTATTTTGTACTTATAACATATTATTATAACGATGAAGTTTCCGAGATGTGAAATTGAGGCTTTTTGTTCAGTAATTATTACGTGGTTGGAAGCGATCTAAAAATAAATAAATTACAATTTCTAACCTATTTTAATAAACTTACTAAGCGAAATTTTGTGGTACTAAGCGAAATTTCCCACTATTGGGGTAGCCAGCAGACCATATGCATCTTACAAACATGAAAGCTGTCCTGTCCGATTCACAAAAAATTAAGACATTCAAGATGGGTGGCAAATCTCGTCGATGAATTTGAAATGTAAAGTTGTGAGTGTCCTGTGAAATGCCTGCCTTTTACAGGAAACTCGAAATCTTATGTAAAAGAGTGGAGACCAACTGCAATGCGGCCTCGTGTACATGAGGTGCGCGGTTCGATCGCACGTACCAGCAAACTCCTCTTTCACGACACAAGCTTTAGCTTACTGTGAAAGATGTATAAGGTTGTAGCTATTTGGGTTTATAGCAAAAACCTAGATTTTTTTTAAATAAATAAAAAAGGTAATTCTTTGCTGGGTGTTCCACGAGCCTATTTTAATCCTGTCCTATTTTTCCTTTTACAGGACACCCGAAAACTTACGGAAAAAAGTGGGAGACCAATTCTTTACCGGGTGATCGACATTTTTTTTTATTTGTTATTAGTCTGCTGGCTACCCCACTTCCAGAAGATGCTGTGATAGTACAGATACAATTATAAATATTAAAAAATCATATTAGAAAGTCTACATGAAAACTTATTCCGATTAATATTTAATAATTCTCAAATGATTTTGTCGGTTCTTTCACAAGATGACAGTTTAAAAATTACTTTCTCCATTTTGATATCTCTATATATCTCAGTGAATGAAAGATTACTTTAGTTTTTAGTTTGCTCACATAAATTATTACTTTGTTCTTTACTACCTACAACTAATGGTATAAATAATTAGGATATAATAAATCTCCAGGTTTTGTCTGAGTTATAGCCATATGGTATATTTCCAGAGAAAGTATTTTGAATGTAATTTCTATATTTACTTGGAAACGTACAAAATTATCAACTTTTATAATTTCACTTACATATTTTTGTTTATATATCTGATATATACACAGACAAGCTACCTGAAACCGGAGCTTTTTCTTTATATAAATCTGTCTTTTAACTGGATTCCTGTATATGTATATAATACTGTATATAAAATTATACACATAGGCATATTGCACGTGTTTCCTCGAGAAACCATTATCAGGGATCTCTGCCCACTCCAAAATCAATCTTTAAAATGTGTAGTGTAGCGCTGAAACATTTTGGAAAGGGATGCACGTCACATTTCTTCTACCGCGCGATCTTTTCATCTTTCCCTTCCCCGTTGTTGTATCACCGCTACGAACTGAATTTTTAGTAACAAAAATCTTAGTGGAATTCCGTAATAATGCTAAGTAGTGCGTACCCTATAATTATTATTATTTTTAATATCTACAAAAAAATCGAATCTATGATATTCCGAGTCTCATATGACATAAAAGCCTTCTGGCTTTGCCTGTCTGACACCATTTCCCATAAAAACTTCAAAGCTTTTAAATGAAAAACTTAGCATCGTTTAATTTAATGTAAATAAAAACAAAAAAACTTTGTAGAGTTTTACTATGTACCTACTTTTAATTAGTAATTGTCTAGAGCCCGTAGACAAACCGTACCTAGCGATCAACTACTGACGAACTTTTCGACAAACTACATATACCGTACCTAAATATACCGTATAATTATGCGTTATTGTTGCAGTTATTGACGAAAATTCGTTTGTAGTCGATCGCCAAGTGCGTGTTTGTCTAGGGGTTCAGGTTTCGACATGTTATGTCTTTTTCAAACTAACCTAATAAAAAAAATGTTTTCTTTACCTATACGAGTATATTTGATTTTATACAATGCAAGCAGATACAAACTAATGGTAATTAAAATTAAAAGGTTTTATTCTAAGCAAATAAACAACTTTATCTATACTAGATGAATTTGGACATTTTTGTTTGTGTGGTTTGTGTCTACCTTCACTATGTTTAAATTTGATTCTATACAATGCAAGTAGGTATCAATTAATAATAATGACGGTCACTAAATAAATGTACATAGTAAAACTCTACAAACCTTTTTGTTTTTATTTACATTAAATTATGGAGTTCTACAAAATAAACAGTTATACAATACAATCGTTAAATTCTGCTAAATGTTGATATACGTAAAACGTCACTTTTTCGAAATTTAGCATTTTCAGTTCAGTGATGAGTTAAACTACCCATCATGTGTCTCAAGTTTTGACGACTTGCATGTAACTGGTCCGCTGGCTACACCACTTGTGGGATATGTGATGATGAGATAGATGATTTTATTTATAAATTCTTCCTGGAGATGATAGTGATCCGAGAGAAGCTGGGTCACCGTAAAAGCTAGTTTTGAAATAATCCAAACTTTTCTTTAAAATAAATTCTGTCCCTGAATTTAATATCAAAGTTTTATCCATCTACAGATTAAATATTAAATCTTCGAAAGTCATATTAAAAAAAAGTACCTATACGTTTTACGCTTTTTTTTAGTAGGTGAGTTATCAAAACTAGGTACATTGGCTTTCTCACATCGCGAGGACTAGATATGTACCTACTAGTGATGTAACGAATGTGTGATTTTGGATATTTAAAAAATTTCAAAACTACTCGGTTTTCTTAAAGAATATTTTCTTGCAGTACCTTTTTCTACAATGTAACGGGTAAGTATCCGGTACTTATACCGATACTTTATCACCAAAATAATATTCGCAAAACATTCGCATATTTTTTTGCGAATACGAATGCGAATGCGAATACGAATATTCGTTACATCACTAGAACCTACATACGTACCTTACTTTTGCAGATTACGTTGGCGCTGAACATTATGACCATTGACCTAATAGTAATGCAATACATATTTTCTCAAAAGCTTTTTCTCTAAATCTATATAGGCCTCTCTAAATCTACCTATATAAAATAAAGTCGTGTTAGTTACACCATTTATAACTTAAGAATGGCTGTACCGATTTGAATTATCTCTGCTTGTTGGATTCTTCTCCGCCCCGAATAGCCGATTAGACATAATCACTCTAATGATTGATTCACTGTGTCGGTGTTTAGGTAGTAGAATTCCATATCGAAATAAATATACTACTATACTACTATACCATCACGGCATATCCCACAAGTGGGGTAGCCAGCAGATCAGCTGCATGTAAGAAACACGCAAGCTGTCATCTTCGTGCCAATATAAAATCAAGACATTCAGGATGGGTGGCAAACCTCATCGAAGTGTTTTATTCTACTATTGTTTTATTCTGTGAGAGAGACGTCTTTCGTCTTATAAGGACATTGTCAATCTTGACTTTCGTCTTATAAGGATTGACAATGTCCTTATAAGACGAAAGACGTCTCTCTCACAGAATAAAACAATAGTAGAATAAAACTTTTGTTTTATTTATTTCTAATGATTGATATTGATGTAGGTACATAAAAAAATGTTTCTTGTGTCCTACAGGACCTATTTCAACCAGGAAATATTACTTGTGTACCTACAGATGAAAGTTTGATATAATCATTTTACATCTCAAGATCAGCGATAAGGTTTGATGCCCATCTTTAATGCTAATTTGTTGTTGGTCTATTTATCTATCTATCTATACCCTCACGCCGTGTACCAAGTGGGGTAAGCAGAGAGAACGGAATGCCATATGGATCTATCCTTACAAATTGGTTTCGCTTCCTACACATTCATCCAGTTTCTCATACATGCGCGCCGATTTTGCTTACTCAACACGCGGCCGTCCTTTAGGATTTGATCTACGTGATCAAGTGACGTGGTCTTTGGCTTGGCTTTTTCGCTTTTAATTGAGGTTTTCATTTAATATATTTATTTATATCCATTTATTATATGACGTGGATGTAATGTCCTAGAATTGATGAATTGTATAGTGTCCTTGAGGTGCTTTGGCACGTAAATTGCACTTTAATGTTGTCCAATAATAATCAAATTAATAACCCTAAATCTTTTGAGATCTGGTGTCGGAAACTGCCGCGACAATAGAGAACGATGGGGCTTCCTACAGGACGACTCCGGAGCATGTGACTGTGGTGCAGCACAGACCATGCCACACTTGTTGGAGTGTCCATTGTGCCCTGTCACATGCACTATGGAGGATATTTTTGACGCATCTCCACCTGCTGTGCGTTTTGCTCAGTACTGGGGATCAGTTTGATTGGTTTTTTTTTTCTGGGTTTCGACACGATAAATAATAATAAATCAATTTAATAACACCCACAAGTGCGTCGTTTTTCCAACACTCCATAACAGGCTGTTCATAACATTTTGAGAGACAATTGAATAATTTGACATTGACTTTGACATTAATATGCCTATAAATTATAAAAGCTATTATTTCAAATGTGGATTTTTAGTTTCATTTTGTTTATGGCCCTATTTTCGCACAAACAATTTTATGAGTATGTAAAAATAAATTCTTACATAGTATCATAATATATAATATACTGTCGTTTGTTGTATACATATTTTGAAGTGGTGCGGTAGAAAGGTGCGCGAGAGATATTAGGCAATACTATAGTTACAAGTCCCTGATACGTCAATTTACATTAGAAATTATGATTATTAAAAAACAGTAAAATATTTTCTATACCATAACGGCATATCCCACACGTAGGGTAGCCAGATCAGTTGCATGTAGTTTATATGCAAGCTGTCCTCTCCGTGCCAACAAAAATTAAGACATTCAGAATGGGTGGCAAATATCATCGCCGAATTTAAGATGTAACATGTCTTTATTTTTTCAGACAACTGCCTTTTACAGGACACTCGAAAACTTACGGAAAAGAGGGGGAGACCAATTCTTTGCCGGATTCTCTACGGCTGCAGTAATTTATAAATTAACTAATACAAAATTCACTCAACCTTGATACTCGTTTTCTTAAAATAATAACAACAAATAGAATTTACTGCCTCACTAGACTTTAATCTGTTCTGAGGCAGTAAAATATGTAACTCAACTTTAAAATTAAGAATATTAGATACTCAGCAGACATCTCGTCCGCACAACCAACAGACTGTGCAAACTCCCTATAATCAGGAAACAGTTGAAGTGTTAAGATGCTTACAAATCGGCTTACGCTGGTTTAAGAGCATTTTAACCATGATACGTTCACTAATCTCACCGATTCCTTTTTCAAACCACTTATGTTTGACATTTGTTAAGCATGTATGTAAACTAACAGTAACCATTTTTATGATAACGTTCAAGACTGTCGACAATCTATCGTTGATTGTCAAACTGAAACACTTAATGGCCCCAGAGAGTAGTAGTTTCTTTTTCTTCTTGTGAGTGTCGACCGCTTGTAGTCTAATTTGATTGTTGTATATCGCCGATTCTTACTGAACTTTTTGTTGAGCTTTCCTAGAGGAGCTTGATGGTTGATTTTACCTTGTGTGGTTGTAGCTGTCGCGGGCGAACTCATTTCTTCGTCTTTTGTGCTGTCCTGTCTCCCTTGGTGGAGAGTCTTTGGTCTGGGTGGGATGTCCCTTTGGGGAGGGAAGCGATTTCATCGACGGCCCCGGCATCGGCGGCCCTCGGTTTGCCGTCTTAAATACCCAATTAATGTTTCTGGACACCTCAGCTCGGCGCTCTGTACCAATGTGTATATATGTATATGAATGTGTATATTTTTATTGTTTTTTTTTTATGCTTATGTATTTAGCTGGAAATTCTTTTATTGTTGATATATTTTACGTATGTATATGCTTCTCTCGGCTAGAGGGACATCGAAGGAGTGTAGTCAAAAGATTCCACACGTGGGGGTTTTGGCCGGCCAGTCCTTCAGACTGCCCATCATGGCACCTCTTGTGTGGACAAATTTGTTAGTGTAGAAATTTTATCGGATAAATGGAAGTCCCCAGACTTCTGAGCTATCCGGGTGGACGGTGGGTCTCCTTCAATGAACTTTTTGTATGGCTTCGGCTTGTATTAAATATCATTAAAAATTAAATCCTTGGTTCTCGTTCAGAGCGCCACATTCACATTTCGCCGATGCTAAAATACTTTCCATGTTGAATTCTTCTTCTTCTTTTGCTTCAGTTAGAACTATGTCCTGTGATTCTCGGAGTCTGCTCCTGGGAGGTGGATGTCCAACTATCCCTACATCGTTTAGGTGGTCTTCCTGGGGTCTGTTTCCTGTCATGCGTTCGTCTGCTGCTATTCTGACCACTCGATCTGAAATCGCCCTCCCCACATGATCTCTCCAGAAACGTCTTCTTGTTCTGCCCCATCGCACAACATCTTCGACATCACAGATTCTTCTTATTTCCGAATTTATTATTCTGTCACGAAGAGTTACACCTGCGATGAGTCGTAGAGTTTTCATTTCAGTGGTTCTAAGGGTTTTTGTTCAGGTGGTGTCGGCTCTTGACTCTATTCCGTAAGTCATGATCGGTCTTATGTAGGTCTTATAGATCTTTACTATGCTCTCTCGAAGCATGTCTTTGTTTCCCCATACAGCAATCTTCAAGCACCAAGCCACGACGGCAGCCTTGTTGAATTATTTAAAGTAATTTATTTTTTATTTATTTACAACAAAACCTCAAATCAGCAATCAGGATTACTGGTATCAGAGGTAAAAACCAATTACAGATATCAAGCAAAACAAAATAAAATATAGACATAAGTACCTAATACATTTGACAGTACATTGTTGGTAGATTGTCGAAAAGTTTGTCAGTAGTCGATCGCCAAATGTGGTTTGTCTAGGGGTCTGGACACAAACACCGTTTTCTATAACTAGCTTACTATTTTTTTTTGCATTTTGCACTCTTTTACATTGTCAGGATAATTATTAAAGGCTTTAATTGCGGAGTACAAGAAACCCACAAATATAAGTCAACCTTCATCTGTTATACAGGATGATTTTAACTGCCTATTATTACAAGACACTTTAAAAATAATAATTAAAAGAACGACGAAATCCACGAGAAAATATAGGTCACGTGATTAATATATGAATATACCCTAGCCTTTCTTTCAATGCGCTTCAGGACTCACATAAAAGTATCGTATGAAACGGTTTTATGTAATACGCAAACGTTTTTATGTCCATAAACTTTGACATCCAAATCTATAAAAAAAAAACAAACATAAAGAAAGTAATATCAACGTAGATATGAATTTCATATAAACAAAACATAGACAGAGTTATATTACAAAGCAACAATAACATCAGTGGAGCGTCTAGAGGGGCGTTCAATTCGTTCACTTTCAGTGATCACTCTGGATGATCCTCCAATATGAAAAGGTGTGAACCGACGCGACGTTTCATCAATAGTGATCACTAGCGATGACGGATGAAAGCGATTACTACCCGTCATAATTTCGATGAAAGGTTATTTTACTGAAATGACCATAAACAATTTTATCCTATTATTTGTCTTATTCTCTATGAATTTTTATTGAAAGTCAGAATTATGTAGAAAATTATATATTTTTTTTAACTTTTTTTTAACTGATGTTAATATTATTTTTTTTATTTATTAATCTAGAGTGGTTCAAAATATGATTGTCTAATAGTTTTTATAGGTGCATATTAAAAATTATTTCGTTAATAGTTTTTCTTTTTTTTTTATCAAAATATCTTTTCACTGTCAATATCGTTCAACCAAAATTAATCATGTTTGATATATTTTCATTATAATAAATTGAAAAAAAAAATCTGACATTATTTATTATGTCCACAGATGCCTTCATAGGTCCTGGGTGTGAATATGTAATAGCACCCGTATCCCGATATGCAGGAGCCTGGAAAATACCTGTAATGACATCAGGAGCCTTGGCTGATGCCTTCAACTACAAAGTGGACTATCCAACCCTTACTAGGATGATGGGATCATATAGGATGGTTGGAATGGCTATGAAACATATACTTAAGGTAAGCACGGCCAATAATAATGTATTGCATATTAACGATTGAACCACCAATTTGAAAATGAAAAAAATTACAATGTTGTTTGAGGGGTATAGAAGCAATGTCACATCAATTCATTTTTCATATATATTCTACCGTGAATGCAGAAATTTTCGTATTTTGTTGGTTATATAAAATAGACATGTAACACAGTTTGAATATTCTTAAAATACAATAATGTTCCAATATTAATAATATTTTGCTATTTCACTCCATACCATTAAAATGTTAATGGTCTCTTATCCACTCATTAGTCGTCATATATACCCGTGAAAGCGGCAATAATATCTTACCAATAATAATAAAAAAAAAACTATGAATGTCCATCAAGCCTGCAACAAAAAATAAATTATGTACGTACCTATATGAACACGATAAAAACAAACAATGGTGATTATTGTAATATTTATGGACCATCATTATATACCTACTGAATCAAAATTAACATTCTCTTACAAATGTATTTACAATGAGTGGCTCGAAGGAGACATGAACGTATATATTTGAACCAATGTTCAATTAAATACTCAACATGTAATTTTATTGGTCGCATTACAAATTCTGCCTTTAATTTTCCAGCCTATATGAAAGGTCATTGGTAAACTGTAGTTTAACCAAAGATATACTAGATCGGTAATTCAAAGATAAAATCGGTCATGCGGCCGATCAAATTGTGCTGTTTTATCAGTTTCAATTTAGTTATAGGATCGATGTGACTTTGGTTCTATACTCCTCATATATAAACGTTAGGAGAAAAAAATCTAAATAGAATAATTTTTCAATGATTTTTTAAATTTATTTATTTTACTGTATAGCTATTAATTACAAACAATATTACACAAAAAAAAAAATTTATATGAAATAAAATTACTTATATACAGAGGAATAATAATGACTCCATTTCTTCCAACCAACGTAATTTGAAATGTAATTTTGAGTGTAATTGTTTTTAATCAATACGCAGTATGCACCAAAATCAATAATTATTTTTATAAAAATAAAAAATATTTCATTACATTATGTATTTTTTTTTCATTATTTTTGTCTTGACCATCTTCATAAAAGTAATATCGATGTCTTGATTTGCAAACATATTCGTTTTGTTAATTTTATTATGTTGTAATAAAAATAAAAATAGTATTATAATTTACTATCACCTGATTCAATGAATGGCCCAAGTCTAGAATCGAATTAAATAAAGGAAGTCACCAGATTCCATATTTCAGTATTTGAATATCTTTTACGCGCCAAAGTTCCTCAGAAAACATTGTATAATATTATTTTTATCATGGAAATAAGCACGAAATGTTTTGAGCTTTACTATATTTGATAATAGGGGCAGTAACCAGGTTTTGACTTTGAAAATAATTGTCAAAATCCATGTCAGTTTTTGACAATGGCTTTGTAAGTCGAAACTAGCCCATACAACCAAATACGGTCGCTGTGACTGAAATATCAGCCACAAAATAATCCATACACAGATTGTACATTCGATGTGCACCCGCCGTGTTCTAAACGCTATAGTGTAAGGTTATATGACAAAATGTACACTCAATATCCACGCACTGCAACTAATTTGAGAATGCGTGATGTTAAGAACACAATGTAAAGGAATAATGTCTACGCGTCGTACCCAAATTGCCACTGAATGATGTTTAGTACACCTAGTGTACCCAAAGAAGTAGCCGTTATAGAAAAAGTTATCTCAAGGTCTTGGTCGTATAATAAGTTGACAGTTGTCAAAACAATACCAGTGTTGCTCAACATTGCACAGAAGGGGTATGAACAAGATGAAATTAAAATGTTCGATATTGACAGAGTTAAGTGTTAACTCATTTCTATGAGTGATAAAAATTATATAATATTCTTACCTGTTTTATCTACAATGTGAATTATGTATATATTTTTTTTTAAATATTTACCATATTTTTTACTCTCACCCTAGCATCGGTATGGAATGGAAAGTATATTAAAAAAAACACACATACATATGTAAAACAATTTAATGTACATAAACAAAAATGATTTTGAAATTAATTATGTAGGTATGTAATTTCTGTTGCAAATTCCTGTAGATAGACTGGTCTAATTAGATGCAAGATATTGTAATAATTGGTCAAATTTCCCTTCATGATCTAACGGTGTCTTCATGATCTAAAAATAAAACAAAT
Organism: Athripsodes cinereus; assembly: GCA_947579605.1. Taxonomy (NCBI): domain Eukaryota; kingdom Metazoa; phylum Arthropoda; class Insecta; order Trichoptera; family Leptoceridae; genus Athripsodes; species Athripsodes cinereus. The sequence continues at coordinate 30,174,362 of OX388308.1, read as the reverse complement.
TTGAAACTCAATAATTGAACTAAAAGCAAGGAGAGTAATATGATAAACGCTAAAGAAAAAAATAGCCTACTCACATTTCTCAATTGCCTCAGATTTTTTTGCATTAATTTTATACGTAAATAAAATATAATAATCTTACAGTGACTTCGTTTGTCACTGCAGATAATTTCAGCTTTAAGTAATGAATTTATCATTACAAATAATAGTCAAAATCAGGTGAGTTTTTTTTTATCATTAATAAAAAATGGTTTTAATTAAATCAATTGGTCATTTCCATTTCAATTTGCATATCTTCTTATTGTCCCAATTTTCTTATTTGTTTTAATCTGAAAATAAATAGAAAATATTATTAATTCAATAACTCTTTTTTTCTTTGCAAATAATTTTATTTATTTATTTTATTCTTCTTGCACATCATCATTCATATAACAAATTAAATAAAGCAGTACACACAAGAAAAAACACAAGAATTTCAATTGCTTATATATGTGTAATGAATAATACTTACGCCTTTATTTTCAACATTTGTTGGGTATAGTTAATAACACTATTTTGGATAAAAGTGTCTACTTCCTTCACAGTGCATGACTTGTCTGCAAGATTCCATATCTAAAAACATCAAAATACCAAATGTTAAAAAATATTTTTACTCAAAGAAAATTAATTTACGTACATATTATATCAGATACTGCCGCACAGATTGACAACCATTTAAGGTCCATTAAACGAGTGTGGCCATATTGGAACAATGATACTAAATGCCAAGCCATTTCAAAAATGCAATTTATCTAATTAATACAACAAATTTGGCATAGATTCGTCAATATTTTATCCTAATTTTACTAATTTTACTAATTTTAATTTAATGCAGCTGATCTGCTGGCTACCCCACTTGTGGGATATGCCGTGATGGTATAGTAGTAGTAGTAGTAGTAATTTTACCAATATCATTTGCCAGCTAGCTGGTGGTATCAATTTCTTTAATTTTTGTAGTTACATAAATATTATAATTATAAAACAATATCTCCTACCTTCAGAATTCAAATGGCGTTCTTGTTTCTCGTGAATATTTTTATAAACTGCACAGTCAATCAACATCTCGCACTCAAAATGACGATGATCTCCGAAATACTTTATCACTTATTACATCGCTTCCGCAATCAACGCCATTAATAATTTTACGACAAAACAACGATGCACCACACAGATAGAACGCAGTTACAACGAAACATGTCATCTTTTATTTTCGTTTGTCGTTCGGATTTCTCCGTGTTCATGTTCGTGTTTTCTGTTGAGATGCGCGCGCGCGCTATCGAATATAGAATGTAGCTGTGACTAACCTTCCCCATTTTTAGGAACCGTTTAACAAAAAGTGCGCGCCCTGATACCAATTTGATCCCGGTGTAGGAAAACGAGTGTAGTGAATGTTCTCTAACTGATACCAAAATGGTTGTATGGGAGGTTGCTGCATATTTTATTAAAGATAATAAAACTCAAAACAGTTTGTGTTTAATTGTATGAAATACTTATTAATAATTATGGAGTTTTGCAATTGGAAATTCAATAATTAAATTGTACAATTACTAAATGATTTTTTTGCAAATAAAGTTATCGATATTAACATTCTTATTAAATGAACATATTATATAGAGACCTGAATTTTTCGTGTTTGTGATAAACCCGATTTTATTCGCGTATTTCTCACTTTTTCACGAATAACGCGAATTTTCAAGTTTTAGAAAAATAACACCAAAATTTGACTCTTTACAACATTTTCGAAAAAAATAACAAGAAAAATAAATATTTTAAAAATAAACCCAATAATCAAGGACTAAGAATGACATTGTTCCATTTGCTTGTAATTTTTCAAACAATTTCGAATGTTCGTTATACATATAAATTATTTAAGCATATTATCATTTGCAGTGCAAATAGATGTTGGCATTTTAAATCTTGTGTTGATTTCTCTTAATTTATATTTATTTGTAAAAAAAACATACATATCTTAGAAATAACATTATTTTACTAGAAAAAAATAACGCCGATTTCTTGAAAATATACGAATAACCAGTTTTCTCAAAAAAATACCCCCGGTTTTCTAAAAAAAAGAGCACTGAAAAATTCAGGTCACTAAACATACACTTTCATGATATCATTTTAAAAACGTTTTTATTTTAATATTTAAAATGTACCTATGTATAATATTATCGATGTCATTTAATTGACTTTTTATATAATATTGATTGATTTGGTAGAAATTGTTGTGCTTAATTTCTAAATATTGTGTTGAATGTTTAAGGTCAAAATAAATACAATGAAAATATTGATTTAGTGTAATATTGTGGTTAAAAACTTAGAATACTGGGTTCGCCGGGTCAGCTAGTAAAACTATAAAATACACACTGCACAGCTACCTTTACTTATTAAATACTGCACTGAAAAGTCGCGCTGTTTAAGAGTAGGTGAAAGGGTCCAATACAAACTGTGCCTTATAGTCTACAAGGCTTTGAACAATGTGGTACCTCAGTCACTTTCTGAGCTCTGTGTTCTCAAAAAAACACCTGCAAGCGGACCTCTACGCTCAGCTAAGACATCCACCAATATTGATCGAAGTGCACCGTTCACTCTAGCACCGGCGACTTTCATTTTTTCAATGTCTCTATTACATCTTCCATCCCTCACAAACATACTTCCCAAATATACATACTCGCTTAATGTCTCTATCACATCTTCCATCCCTCACGAACATACTTCCCAAATATACATACCTACTCGCTTAATGTCTCTATCACATCTTCCATCCTCACATACATACTTCCCAAATATACATACCTACTCGCTTAATGTCTCTATCACATCTTCCATCCTCACATACATACTTCCCAAATATACATACTCGCTTACTTGCTCCAAACATTCATCGCCAAAAAATATTATGCAGCTATTTATATTCAGCAGCCACGATATCTGCCTCTTTTCTACTACACGACGTCCCTCAATCTTGCCTTCTATTATCAACTGCAGAAGCCGATATTTATCGCCTCGCAGGATGTGGCCCAAATATGAGACTTTGCGAACCTTAATATTTGTCTGGAGCTCTCTATTTGTATGTGCTCTGGGTAGGACTTCTGTATTGGGCACAAAGTGTGACAACGGTATTCGAAGCATCTTCGATGAATCCACATCTCGAACGCCTCCGACCGGTTTATTGTGTTAACCTTAAGTGTCTAAGTTTCGCAACCATGCAACTGCACAGACCAGATATAAAACTTAATCGTTCTCTGGCGTAGCTTCAAATTAAGGTTGTCATTGCAGAGAAGTGCTTTCATCTTATAAAAAGTGGCGCTTGCTTATATTATATTATCCATTACAAACGATCACAGTTTAATGTGGTGTTCACATTTGGCGAATACCGCCAGGACTCCAAAATATCGTCAGCCATTTGAACCGTGTGAACAAAATGACATCTAGTCTGAAACGATAAAAACAAGTGAAAAAGTTATCGTCTCAAGTTGACCACCTTTCAATATGTTAATTTGGTGGAGCGATTCGCGCATGCGTAGATGCGCGTGGCGTCCGTATCTATGGTAAAAACTTTGACCTATAAATTTTATATAGTTTCCCGCTTCGTGACAGCTATTATCTTTGTTGTTGGTTTGTGACGTTTGTTTCCTTAATTAAAAGTCGCCTTATAACATCTACTATAACATTTCGACTAAAATAAACACTTCGCGATCTCTCTCGATCTCGATGTCCGGCATTTTGAAAACAATATCCAAATCAAAGCGCATCTGACAGATCGTTTCTATGTATATCGGTGGACTGTGTGAACAGGTGTGATGATCAATGGGTGTCCGGCGAATTTGGTTTTTTCGCCTGGCGATTATTTTGAAATTCGCCCGCCTGGCGATATTCGCCAAATGTGAACACCCCATAACATAGAGCATTGAACGTTATAGAGAGCATATAGTTAAAATTATTTTTGGTATATATTCAGAGATAATAGAACATGGGATGAAAGATGATTCTGTCACAATACAGACAGCTGGTCAACTCTTATAGTTAGTAACTAATACCTTTCAGAGTCTTTGGATTAAGTATTTTGAATGTCAGGGGTGGTTTCCTCCCTAATTAATGATGCGAAACAGAGGGATGTTATCCAAGATGGTGCAGGGTAGATACAAAGGTACCTATATTTTCATAAATAATATTATTAATAATCGGCGTCTTAAATTGAATACAGATTAGCGTCGGTCGAGTGTCGAACTCAAGAAGACAACATTATTAGAAAATGAACAAATGATAGAAATATTGAAAAGTTTTTTTAAATGAAACACAATATATAGTTATTCCACTATTAACTTTATTTATTTTGTGAGCCGGCTTTCAAAAGCTTCCGCTCTCATCGTCAGGCAAAAGTAATGTGAAGTTTCATTACAAGTTAAGTATGTGACAAACAAAAAACAATAGGTAAAAGTAAAAATTAAAAAGATGTGCTATTATTTTTTGCATTTGCCTTTGTACGATAACGGAGAAACCACAGAAAACCCTTATCAGAGATGTGCATTTTTATAGAGGTTGCCTCCTCTATTTGAACTATAATTAAGAGTGTGATGTATTGTAGGATTTGTAGCCAAATGCTGGAGATGTTTCATATAAGACCGTCCACAGAGGCTCATAATTATTATAATATGGTTGATACATGATAATAGCACATCTTTTTAATTTTAACTTTTACCTATTGTTTTTTGTTTGTCACATACTTAACTTGTAATGAAGCTTCACTTTACTTTTGCCTGACGATGAGAGCGGAAGCTCTTGAAAGCCGGCTCGCAAAAATAAATCAAGTCAATAGTGGAATAACTATAAATTGTGTTTCATTTAAAAAAATATTTATATGTACTTCCACCAAGAACCGTCGGTCGATAAATTAAACTTTATGAAATATTGAATATTTAAATTTCAGAAATAATGTGCAATTCAAAAATGTTAATTAATACAAGTTATTTATTTGTTTATTTATTCTTTCATTTACAGGTACAACAGTATATTTTAAAAATATAAAAGTCATAAAAACCTACCTAACTGGGCATGAGCCCGTACCAAGGTAAATTTACATGAAGACGGAAACAGTTAAGAAAATTTCAATAATCTTAAAACCAATCAGACATCTCTGTATTGGAGAACCACGTTTATACAATGTAAAATCTTGCAAAATCTAATCGGAAGACTTGAGAAAGGTGTTCCAACGCTTAAGAATTGGCTCTAGGCTGGCGGCTATTTTGATCCATTTGAGATCTGAAATGAAAGATCCCAAAAAATGGTTGCATCTGCTAATGCCGATACAATCAAGGAAAGTGCATAAATGTTTAGAATATTTACTAATTTTTTTATTGTTGGATGCAGAATTGTATTTTTTGATTTGATGATATAACCAATCAAACTTCTCGATAGGAGAACCATGTTGATGGGAGATTTCGATCCATTTGTGATCTGAAATAATATATGTGATCCCAAAAAGATGGTTGCTTCAATGGTTTGCATAAAGCGTTTCTCGGTCGATGAACTTTATATCGTGACAGTGAGAATGGTGGAATTAGTGAACGTTGGCCACGGACAAAATATTATACTCGTTTTAGTGACTGCACAAAATATTTATATAACTATTATTATCATTTTTATTTCAACATCTCAGAAACACAAAAAATTCCATCTCTCTCCGAATACATTAGTTTTTTGTGTGTTTACTTTTTTCAAATTTGCGTCTGATTGTTGATCATTATTGATCATTATTTTTTTATTTATAAGTTGACTACAAATTAGTTTTTTTAAGATGTTTTAGTATTTTCTACTATACCATCACGGCATATCCCCCAAGTGGGGTAGCCAGCAGATCAGCTGCATGTAAGAAACATGCAAACTATTTTAATAACTAGTATTTTCTAATTAGGTAATTTGATTTTTTTTAACGTAAATTTAAATATCTTTGTATTGCACTGTAAAAATTATCATTCCTTGTTTTGTTAATTAATTGAAATTTATTCGATTCAAGATAGATAAGGTATTAAGTACCATAATTAACTCGATGTCGGGTGCCTTGCCTTAAGAAAATAAGAAGAAGGTACCTTAAATTTAGTTTCAAAAGATTACATTTAGAGTTGCTTTTGATTATATTCATTAAATATATTTGTTATTTGAGTTTATCTCTATTTACATAAAAAAATCTTAACATAGGGACTATCGACCTTTATCGTTCCTTTTGGGAGTATGTATTGGGTAAAAATATGCCTCCCTCGTTCAGCGTGTATTTGTGCCAATTGAGTCACCTTTTTCATTCTATGATATTTATCTTGTTCAAATGTTGGTGTCATTAAAACGGTATATTGTAAAAGAGGGTCATCCATACTATCTGGATTATTACGAACACCCTAAATCACTCGCAAACGAGTGAATGGTCCTGAGAAGAATAAAATAGAATAGTGTGGACAGAAAAATAGTGTGGGTTTTGGCAAACAATATTTGGTTATATAATAAATTCTACCTACTGTTGCCAAACCGCATGCCCAATACCAAAAGTATTGTCCCGCCACTGCTTCCTACCTACATAATAATATACAGTCAAAGCCCCATACTTGGGACAGTTTTCACAATTGATCGTTATTTACAAAATTTAAAGTAACAGAGTGAAAGCGGACGGTTGGCGGCCTTTGAAATGTGGTGCTACAGACGCATGCTTGAGATCCATTGGTCAGAGCACGTCGGAAACGATGAAGTATTAACCAGGGTAGGCGAAAAAAGGCAACTCCTTAAGAGAATCAGCCAATAACGAGCTAACTGGATTGGCCACAACATCAGGCACCCAGGACTACTCATCGCCATAGCGGAGGGTAAGACCGAGGGGACAAATGGCAGAGGCCGACCATGAGACGCATATATGGACCAACCGAAGGGGGACATGAACTGTGGCTCATACGTAGAGCTGAAAAGACTGGCTGAGAATAGAGACGAATGGAGAAGAAAAACCAAACTCGTTGCAGACCAATCCAATGGATTGTAACTCATTATATATATAAAGTAACAGTAATTTTTATTCTTAAGGTTTAAAAACAATAGTCTTCCTTCGTATTTTGTTAATTTTAAGTTTTTCATGCGTTATTTTCATGAAAAATCATAGTTTAGCCCAAAAATGTTGTGTCCTAAGTTAGGCCGCACAGTGTCCTAACTTGGGACACAAACATTTGTATGCAATTTTCATGTAATGATTCATTACCAAACTTGGAAATACTTTCTTAACTTGGTACGTAATGTCTAAAAATGTTTATTCCATCAAATGAAATATTTTAATTAGGTACAAAAAACAGCGCAAAATTGACAATTGATTCGACAAATGTATTTATGAATGTTGGGAAACGAGTCTATGGTGAGACAAATAAAAATTATTGTGGGAGTACACAGGTATATTAATGTTAAATAACTTTATTAATTGACTAAGTATCTCTATTAATGTGAACACACTTTTGAATATAAATATAAGGATAATGGAACATCAAAGCGAGATCAAAGTTGGTGACGAATGTTTGGAGCAAGTAAGTGAGTATGTATATTTGGGAAGTATGTTTGCGAGGGATGGAAGATGCGATAGGGACATTGAAAGAAGGAAAGTGGCCGGTGCTAGAGTGAACGGTGCACTTCGACCCATTGTCAGCAATGGCAATGTGTCGAACGTGGCTAAAATGCTGGTGCACAATACCATTCTGGTACCGTCACTTACGTATGCAAGCGAGACATGGACGTGGCTGAAGAAGGACGAAAGTGTAATAAATGCAGTGGAGATGCGATCGTTAAGAAGAATGGTTGGTAAAACGTTGCGTGATAGAGTGAAGAATGAGGAATATTAGAAGAATGAGCGGATGCAAGAAGAGTGTTGTGGACAGAATGCGCGTGAATAAACTACGGTGGTTTGGACACGTTGAACGAATGAACGAAGTAAGAATGACAAAGAGGATATACTTGTCTGAAAGAAAAGGTGTGAGGAAGCGCGGACGTCCGAGAACCACGTGGCTTGATCACGTGGATCAAATTCTCAAGGACGGCCGCGTGTTGAGTAAGAGGAATCGACGTGCGTGTATGAGGAACTGTATGAATGTGGAGGAAGCAAAGGAAGTGTGTAAAGATAGATCTGTGTGGCGTTCCGTTCTCTCTGCCTACCCCACTTGGGATACGGCGTGAGGGTATAGTATAGTATAGTATAGTAGTATAATGGAACATAAAAAAGTCTTGTTAAGCATGACTTACAAATAAAATCAAAATGGGGTCATAATCACTGCATTTATGTCAAAAACAAAATTTAAAAACGATGTACCTATATATGTAACACTTTTTTCATATGCATGTTTTGAAATATTAAAAATCATACTCTTGTTTTTCAAATTTATTTTTTTCATTCTCAACATCATCAACTGTTTTTTTTTCAAATTTTCCTCCAAAAAATCACATTAAGCTCGTTTCTTGGATAGCGGCATTTTCTCTAAAATAAATCCATAATAAAGCTCAAAATCAATAAAATATAAAAAGATTTTATCAAATATTTTTGAGCACCCTTTAGAAAATATAAACAGTTTCCTAACATAAGGCATTGTCCCAAGTTAGGAAACAAAGGCGAGTTTTGAAATAAATATTATTAAAAAATTTGAAACTAGAAACACTAGTCAAATGATATTTAAAATACCACCTGTACAATTGAGGTAATGATTATGCATTGGCAGCAGAAGCAAAATGAGTACACACTCTGAGATATGGATAAAGTAAAGTTGATGTTTTTTTTTTCGAATATTTCATACCTAAAATTAATGCTTAAAAAATGTACTTACATGGGTAGGTATAAAACGAATTAAATGTCTAAAAACGTTAAAAACGATATCGTCGGTCTAACTTGTAAACCACGTAAATCCCGATTTGGCCAAAAGTGACTTTTTGATACCAATCAAATGTACAGTTTATTCCTCACCACTGTGTGAAACTTTTATTTTCAAATTATTGAAATTGTTTCAAAAAATGGTCATCAAAAAAACACGCAAATCCAGTCCATAGAACAATATAATTTGCAAACCTCTCAAATCCCAATTTACGCGCCTTTTGTACGACAGATATTGGTTGAGTGTTGCCGCCTGGTATAAATTTCTTTGCATTGTGATTCGACCATATTCAGAAGTTTCGGTGTTGTTTTTTTTTAGAGAGAGTTGAATGAGAATAATCAGTATTTTGAAAAAAAAATACCAGGAAATAAGAGATTAATTTAAAATAGATGCAAATATCAATTAACAAAGAAAGGAACTTTGAAATTTGCAACGTTTGATGACGATGAGCGGAGAAGTTTGCTGATTTTTGGTCAACTAACTGGGGCCAAAAGAAGACTTTTATAAACATGATGGTTAAGTCAGTAAAATCGGGTTAGTTGGAAGACATCGCATTTTAGTGATAAACTCGCCCTCTGTACATTGAATTGTATAAATGCTTTTTTCTATGTTAATTTGTATTATTGTAAACAATGTATAGTGAAGAATAAAATAAATAAATAAATAAAACAGGTAATATTCGCAAGAGAATTCACATAGATATAATATTATGTGCATTTTTTTAATTATCTTCCTAAAAATGAAGACAACATTATATTATGTAGTGTGCAAAATAATGTATTGAACACACTCGGAATAGGGGAATGATCGGTCAAAAATCGGAAAGATAATTTTAGGAATTTTGAAGTTTCCAAAATTTCTCAACATTAATTCGTGGAGAAAAAATATTAACTTATGAATGTTATTAATCAATTGTTTTCACTGTAATTCCATTATGTAGAGCTACTTTATCAGAACCTTATCTCTTTCCTGAATGGCGTTCTAAGTCACATTAAGGTATTATTTTTTAATAAAAAAATGGTTCAGCTATTTCAATTTAAGTTTTACAAGTCTTGAGAAAAGGAAAACATATCTTTTTTCCAACTAAAAAAGGACAAATGTTAGACATGTGTCCATATTTGTGAGCAGTGTTATTATTTCGAGATTCAGCTCAAAATTAAATTTCTCAAACCTATATATACCTACTACAAAGGCAATTATTTTTGTTTTGACGATTTGACCATTTCACAAAATATGGTTTTCCAGGGACATAAATGTGCCAGCAGAATTTATGCATATGTGCAAGTTTGAATGTAAAAATTTGAGACGTCCAGTGTAGAATTTTTGAGTTTTGACAAATTTTAAATAATCGACAGTGCTCATTTCTCGAAAACTTTATACCTGGGGAGAAAAGTTGAGGATTCAGTAATTTGAATGGTATAATAAAATACAAATTATGATTCCAGATACCTGAGCAATTCTACCACAAATGTTGTATCATAGCCTCATTAATGTCAGAGAAAGTATGACGAGTTGAAAAGGATATTACCGAAGGATTTTTGAACTTACTATAACAATTTATCACATTAAAATAGATTATAGGCTGGTAGGACGTTCATGTGTTGAGCACATTGAACAGGAGAGCATGCATGAGGAATTGTATGACAGTGACGGAAGCGAAAGATGTATGCAAGGATAGAAGGAAGTGGCGTTCGATCCTTTCTGCCTACCCCGCGAGGGAAGCGGCGTGATGGTATGCATGTATGTATATATATAAAAAAATAATATTTGTCATCTTAAAATTATAAATTAAGTTCTTGTTTCACTTTGATGTTCTTGTTTTCCCACACTAATACTCTTTTTTTTTTTTTATTATTATTTAGGCATTCCACCCAATTCTGAGTGATTTTGCCGTAATAAAAATAAAATTAACAGACAAAACTGCAAAATAACATCCTACCGCAACTACGCATTAGAAGCGAGCATAAAAACAAAAAATGATACAACGCAACTAATTGGTACTTATAATACCTATCCATATAGTGGCTATCTATATACATGTGAATACAAATTATTCTTATTCTAAAATAACATTAATTTGTAGGGACGGATTTTTAAAGCAGTTTATTATCGATATAGTAGCTATCTATATACAAGTGAATACAAACTATTATTATTCCAAAATAATATCAACTTGTAGGGACGGATTTTCAAAGCAGTTTATTATCTATGTTGTAGCTATCTATATACATGGGAATACAAATTATTTTTATTCTAAAACAATATCAATTTGTAGAGAAGGATTTTCAAATCAGTTTATTGTTACCCTTCAAAAACTTTGCAATACTCTTATGAACACTACTGTTATTTAAACACAAGAGATACTGCATGTTTATAGGGAATGAAGTACTGTGTTGTCGGATCTCACTTATAAATTGTTCCCGATTCAACAGCGAACACTCAAAAAATATATGATCCACTGTCTCCTCTTCGGCTCCACATTCGCACGCGGGCGAGTTAATGACCTTGATTTTAAACAAATGAGATGCGACCGAACAATGTCCGATTCTCAGCCGGCATATTAAAGAAATATCGACTTTCGATAATTTTCCTTCAGCATACCACGGTGAAGTAGGAATTGTATACTGGATATTTTTATAACGAAGCCCTTTGCAAGAAGATTGCCAAACATTGAACCATTCTTGTTTTAGTTTTGACTCGTAATCGTGTAAATATTCATTCCTAGGACGCTGGTATCTTTGAGGATCAGATCCTGTTAAGCAAGCGCTCTTAGCTAATTGGTCAGCTTTCTCATTTCCACCAATGCCCGCATGTGAAGGGATCCACACAATTGCAATCTGCAAACCCTTGATCATCGCATTAAATAGCAATTCTTTGATTGTCCAGAACAAGTAATCACAGGGGTCATAATTGCCATTACTATCCAGTTTCATAACAAGACTAAGCGAGTCAGTAAAAATAACAGACTTTTCTATACTAAGATTGATTATCTCACTTAAAGCCTCTCTGAGTGCAATACACTCCGCTGTAAATACGGAAGAATTTTTGGGAAGGCGAAATTTGGACTCGATTTTTAGATCAGGTATATAGAAAGCTGCTCCACAACCAATCTGAGGATATTTAGACCCATCTGTAAATACCGATACGGAGTCTGGCCATCTACGGGAAATTTCGGACATAAACAAATTGTGAACTATGGACTCACCGTAATTCTCAGTGGTCGAGCGATCAATATCTATTGTTGTACAAATTACTGGTTGATAAGCTATCGTTTCAAACGGAATTGAGTACATCTGAATGTGAAAATCATTTCTAGTAATATTGAGGGAATTGATCTCCTGTAAAGTGAAACACATATTTGAAATAGGCTTGGCCCGTAGGGCTACATGAGAGGACTGTATTTCCATGAGAGCAGTGAGTCCATTCCATAGTGGGTGTGAGGAATTATTGTACCTTTTTAATAAAAATTTGAAGGTCAATGATTTTCTTCGCAAATTCAAAGGCATTTCTGCGCATTCTACCTGCAATGTATCAATGGGCGAGGACTTCATCGCCCCTAAAATCATACGCAGACATTTGGATTGGATTCTTTGCAGTTTCAACTCGAGGTATCTTGGTAGAGGATCAAGAATTTGGCAACCATAATCCAAGTGACTGCGCACCAGAGAAATATAAAGGGTTTTCATGGTAATGGGATGTGAACCCCACCAGACTCTGGAAATGGCTCTAAGGACATTTATTCCCTTTTCGCATTTCGTTACAATGTGCTCCACGTACATGTTCCAATTAAGCTTTCTATGAAAAATAACTCCCAAAAACTTTACATATTCGCTCGCAGGAATCAATGTATTGTCCAGATGGATAGATACGTTAGGGATCCTGTGTTTTTTTGAGAAGATCACTACTTGACTTTTCGATGGGGACAAGCTCATGCCATTTTCCTTGAGCCATGTATTCATTGTATTCAAGCCTTCCTGAAGCCTAGCTACTGCAGTGGGAATAGAGATGTCTGAAGAATACACGACAAAGTCATCTGCATATTGAAGAATAGAACAGGAGTTTGGTAGAAATGATTGTAAGTCAGCAGTATAAATATTAAATAAGATTGGACTTAGCACGCTACCCTGCGGAAGTCCTTTATAGACGTTTCTCTCTATCATTCCCTGAGGAGATTCCAACAGGATTTGACGTTCGGACATTATATTGAAAATCAAGAAGGACAAATTGGAAGGGATTCCCATTCTTAGTAATTTAGATTTTACCAGTGGAAGAAGTACGTTATCATATGCACTGTTTATGTCCAGAAAGGCCGCAGCAATATTAGATTTTTTGGCGAATGCCATACGAATATCTGTTGTAATTACACTTAAACTATCAAGGGTTGATTTACCTTTTCTAAATCCGAACTGCCAGGGAGGTAGGGTAGACTTGCTCTCTGTAAACCATTCTAGTCGGATTTTTATCATCCTCTCTAGAATTTTTAGAAAACATGACGACAGAGCAATAGGGCGATATGAGCTACTTAAATCAGCCTCTTTGCCAGGCTTAGGAATTGGGATTACAATTTGTCTCTTCCATTGTGCAGGCACATCTCCAGTGGAGAGAATGGCATTATAAAGATTGAGTAAATGTATAAGGAGAGTTTCAGGAAACTTCTTAATAAAAGAATATGGAATGAGATCTTCTCCCGGAGCTGAGTCCCCTGTTGAATCAATAGCTGATTTAAGTTCATTTAATGAGAATGGGTGAGATATTTCGGAGTACACATTCAGCTTTGAAGAATGGGGGGTGGCAAGCTCTGAGTTCTGTGGAGCGTAAGGAGGCGCTAATTTGTCAGTAAATTCATATATCCATTCACCAGAGGATGAATGGGATTTGTTAGACCCTAACGCCCCACGAAAGCGTTTAATGGCCTTCCACACCTCAGTCAACGGCGTTTCTGGAGATAATGACGTGCAGTAATTTTTCCAACCTTGTCTTTTTTTCCTTTTAAGTAATCTTTTAGCCGCGGCCTGGGCCTGTTTTGCTATAAGAAAGTTACTAAAAGACATGTCCCTATTAAATGATCGTATTGCAATTCGACGTTCAAGAACTGCTGTGGAACACTCGTCGTCCCACCAAGGTGGATTTGAAGGTTTTTTGTGGTTAGAATGGCATTTCGGAATAGAAATATTGGCAGCAGAGAGAGTTATTTGTTTAATTGCTTCCGCCTTCTGAGAAATATCGGATTCACCTAAGGCTTCTTTACATTGAACGGTATTAATAGAAAGCAAAGACTTAAACTCCTCCCATTTGGCTTTTTTAGTATTGAAACCACGAGGAGAACGTGATATTTGACTTATTTTGGCAATTTTCTGCAAGCGTAAAAGAATCGGAAAATGATCACTTGAATGTGGGTCACTCATAATACTCCAAATAAATAAGGGGGCCAGATCTGCCGTACATAGAGATATATCCACGGCGTTTGGGCGTTGATCCGGAGAGCAGAACCTAGTTGGTTGGCCATCATTCAGTATACATAATCCATAATTATCGGCATAATCAAGAACATTTCTGCCTGATATATCTGTATATGCGCATCCCCACGAAGTCGAATGTGCATTGCAATCTCCCAATATAACAAACGATTTGGAGAATTTGGAGGTTATGTTATTCCAGTAAGTAAGGTCAAATATTTTTCTTGGTGGGATGTAAACGGATACATAGGTGATGTCACAAATTATTACAGCGACAATCTGCATTGATTGGATGTACGGAAGAGAAATTTGTGTGAATGGAATACTGGAGTGAATAAAAATGGCAGCACCCCCTTTGCCATCACATCTGTCATCCCTGACAATCGAGTATCCGGGAACAACAAACTGGGACATTGGAGGAAACCATGTTTCAGAGATCGCGGCTATTTTAATCTTGTGAGTATTTAATAACTGAATTATTTCTGATCTGTTTGAAACAGCACTACGGCTGTTCCATTGGAGAATGGTAATGTCATTAGTTCTCTGGAGTTGTGGAGCCATCTCCAGCTACGAAAGATTGAAGGGAAGTAATTAAAGAAGCTGCGTTGTACGGTTGGGAATTTTTAGAAGAAAGAAGTTCTATAAGCATCGTGATCATTACTTTCAAGAAGTTATTATTGTCATTGGCAAAGTTTTTACGGAGGTTATCATTTATGTAAACTGTTTCTTGTTGAATATTGGATTCTGCTTCAGGAGGATAAGCACATCCGTTGGAGGCCATTGTACATGATGTACCGTTAGGATAGAAAAGTAGATTATTATGATCATCTTTGCTGTACCCAGTACTAATGGGAGTTCTATACCTGAACTTACCCCTTGTGTGTGAAGTTAATGTACTTTTGGAAGTTACCACGTTTGTGGGAGCTAATGAGCTAGATGGAGGAGGAAGGGGAGATGACGTTACTGGTTTGGCAGTAACTTCAGCATAACTTGATTTACCACTAGGTGGGATCAACTTGGAGGCTTGGAAAAAGGAGATATTTTCGGATGCCATAGCATATTTTATAGCTTTCTGGCGCGTAAGCTCAGGGCAAATAGAACTTATGGCTTTATGTTCACCTTTACAGTTATAACATTTAACTATTTGTGCTGAACAACTTTCTGACGAGTGGTTTCCTCCACAGTTATAACATTTGACCGCTGATCTACATGCTACCTTCGAATGTCCAAATTTAAGACATTGGAAGCACTGGATAGTCGGATAAAAATATTTTTCCACTGTGAATGAGTTGTAGAAAATATAAACTTTGTTCGGCAAAACCTGACCTTCAAACGTTATTACAATGGTATTGGATGGTTTCCATGACGGCGTTTCCGAGGATTTATCCTTGTAATTTAAACGTCTTATTTTTAGGACGTCTCCAATGTTTTGATTCGAATGGCGCAATGAAGCAATAATTTCCTCATCCGTCACATTTGTGGATATCCCTCTTATTAACCCCATACGAGAGACGTTAAAAGTGGGTATGTAAGCCTTGTATAGAGAGTTAGAGTTAATAAAAATGTTCTTGATAAAATTGTTGGCAGCTACTCCGCTTACAAATTCTATTGATATTTTGAATCTCCCCTCTGCCTTAATTGATCCGTTAACCACATTTTTAACATTCTTCGAGAAGATAAACCGACCAAAATCCATAGGATGAATAGGTTTCGAGTCGGTATGTTGAACGTGAACGATAAATGGACCGCGAGACTTTTCAGAGTAAAAGTGATTACGAACTGCAGCTAAAGGAGTAGTAGAAGAAGAAGTGTTTACAATAGGAGTGTTAGAAGAAGAAGTATTATTATTTAGATGTATATTATCATCTATAGAAGTTTGAGAGGTTGTTGGTAGGTTGGAAGGTACAGAGAGATCAGAACTCTCCAGATTACTTCTTTTGCGTTTTTTGACATCTGGAGGATCGGGGGGAATTGGAGGAATTGGAGGTTTATCGACATCCATTTAGAGATACAATAGAATTAACCAATAATATATATAAAAAAAAAACTTACCAAAATGTTGAACTAAAACTAATAAAATAAAGAAAAAATTAAACTAGAATTGAAAAACCTTAAAAAAAAACTTAATGAATAATTAAATTATTTTTTTCAATAATTAATATTGTTACAAAAACTCTTATCTGGATCCAGCGGTGCAGCGATACAAACAGAATGCACGTGTACACTTCACAAAATCCAAAACAGAACTGCTAATACTCTTTGTATAACTAATAAATCCCGTTCCAATACTAGAGAGTTAAGAGTGAAAAACTCTTAAAATCCAAATTATTGAAAAAAAAGTATGGACGCATTTATATTTTTGATTATTTTTAATACAAATCATACGCAATGGAAAATAATTATTTAATGTAATTGTTAAAATTTTAAAATTCCTCCCCATTTTAATAATAAATAGTTTTAACCTTCTCCTGTAAAAAATGTAAATTTGAATAATGAGGTTTACAAGTTAGACCGACGATATAACCATAACCACGTGAAAGTAACTATTTCATTAAAGCAGTAACGAAATGTTGACAAAGACGATTTGATTTTTTTATCGTTTTTGTCCCAAGTTAGGGCACTTGACTGTACCTATATTGTTTAAGATTTACGTGTTACATATTGTAGTTCATAGATGTCGGTAGTTGTCAGAAGAAGTCGTGAATGAAACGTGCTGTAAAAATGTATAAGTAAAGAATATGGCGGCTAGTATATGTTATTTAAAATGGAAGTAGTTAAACAATTAATATAATTTTTGGAAGCCGTTGAGCAATAGTGGAACTTGTATCCTCGTTGTGTCAGCGGCCACTTGGGATTAGTATTGTTCAGAATCTGAGTATTCGTTCTTATGTATTCGTTCTTCAACTTAACTCGAAGAACTAAATCCTCAATGCCAAATCTGTTCGGTCTTTTTCGTTCTTTTGGGAAAAATTACATTAAAGTACTATATTTTCAAAGAAACTAAGGTTTAACATCGCGTGGCAAATAAACACGAACGAGATTTAAATCTTCGTGTGTGTTTTTTTTTGGAAAAAAAACCTTAAGATACTCTATTTTCAAAGATACTAAGGTTTCATATTGCGTGTCAAACGTTGAGAACGAGATTCTTGGATTTAAATCTACGTGTTATTATTTTGGAAAAAACGCCATTGGAGTATTCTATTTTCAAAGGAATTAAGGTTTTATATCGCGTGTCAAATGTAACAAACATGATTCAAAGATTTAAATCTTTGTGAAGTTGTTTTGGTAAAAATACCATTAGAATACTCTATTTTCAAAGAGACTAAGGTTTAAAATCGCGTGACATATATCACAAACGAGATTTAAGGATTTAAATCTTCGTGTCGTCTTTTGGGAAAAAGGCCTTTAAAATACTTTATTTTCAAAGAGACTAAGGTGAAAATCGCGTGACAAATTCCACGAACGAGAACGAATGTTAAGAACGAATTGTTTTGAAGAACGATGTCTCAAGTACCGATTCCTGAGAAAGAACTGGATTTACCAATACTACTTGGGATGACAATAGCAATACCGGATATATTTTCGTACCGCGGAGTAATCCGAGCAAAATACCCGTTATTATATAACGGGTATTTTACCGATGGAAGGAATAATTTCAGTAAATAGGTACGAGCGGCTAATAGACATACAAATACTTCGAACATCGTACCGTACCATAGATTACCGCACCGTACATATTGCAGCTGTCAAATTTAAAGTGTATGGGATGTATTCACCATTATTATTTAAGGTTAATTGCGATGTCATTTTGTTTTTAAAATCAATTGCAAATTAAAGAAAAAATGTTTTTATAATTATATAGGAGCTAAATTGCGTGCTAGCCTTTATTTATGAAGAGATATTTGTTCATTTATTACAAAATGAAAATATTATCTTCACTAATTAGGTATGAAATTTGCATTGATGTTTTGTATTATATTTTATGTAAGTAAATTTGTTTTAACTAGGTAACTCAATGTGTCGTGGTTAGATGGAAGAAATCACTTTATAATTATAATCTCGCCACTGCATAGTTTTTTTTAAATTTATATTGTTTTGTTCACACTTACATAATGATGTGCAAATAGAATAAATAAATAAATGAAAACGCACAAATAACAAATGTTTTATAAATTGAGATGAAGGTAGATATTATAAATAATTATTTTGTATGCCCTGCATAAAAAAGTTAAACACATTTAAAGAACACCTTTGAATGACATTAAAAAATAGTGTTACTTTACGATTCATGACGTCAACAACTTGGGTTCCACGTTTGATTTCCTCATTTCTTATTCTATCACTAAGGCTCACACCCAGCATATGTCTTGCCATGGATCGTTGTGTGCACCTCAACTTTTTCAGGTGATTGACCTTGTTTCTAGTCAATATGTTGCCACAGGTAGGACACATTGCTCATCGACTACGTTTTAGACATATTTGAACTTGCTTGTTCTCGTAGATGAATTTAAGTTTGCCATAAGCAGACCAGCCAAGCCTTATTCTTGGCAACTCCGCTGTATGGCTATCTTTACCATGTTTATTTTTGTGTCCCAAATATTTATCTACCATATTATCTGCATTCTTCTTCAGCTATAAAGGATGTCCTATACTTCAGCATTAGTAGGAAAAACCATTATCAACTTAAAGATAAGAAGTGAAACAGTGTATTATTATTGTTATTAGAAAATGTTGAAACACAAGAACTCCAAAAAAATATCCCACTCTGTAAATCTAGTATGTTTATTCAAACACTTGACTTTCTCTAATCAGAATGGGGTGTGTCATAAAAAATCAAATTGCACATAAATGTAACATCCTTTTTACTAAATATTTATTTTAGAAATCAATGATTTTAACATATTTATTTGAATAAGTCAATTGAAACATCATTGGTAATATAAATAAAAGTAATTTTGTTGGCAACAAAATAAAAATAAAATTTGCTAATAGGTTTAGTAACATCCTTTAGGCTTGACTAAACCATTATACAGCTGTATATATTAGTATTATAGATAAATGTATAATGATAATAAACAATTAATTGTCAAAATAAATTTACATATAGCCTTGAGGTCTTATTTATAGGTCGAGGCATGGACCCTCAAGGTTAATACCATTAACCGCTTGGAAGCGTTTGAAATGTGGATCCACTGAAGAATGTTAAGAATATCTTGGACTGACATGACAAGTACCTAGCGTTGAAGTATTACGTAGAGCAAATGCTCATAGAGAATTCTCTATTTCACAACAATCAAGCTCCGTAAAACTTCATATTTTGGTCACATAATGAGAGGAGAAAAATATGCCATCCTAAATCTGGTCAAAGAAGGGAAGATTGAGGGCTGTAGAGGGGTTGGAAGAAGGCGGATTTCCCGGCTCCAGAACATTCAGGAGTGGACCGGGATGAGAGGTGTGGAGGAGCTGTTTCGTGCTGTTCAGAACAGGAAGGATTTCTCCCAGGTGGTCGTCAACGTCAGGGGGGGGGACCCGACAAGACACGTAGAGAAGATAAAGAATAGGTTTACTGAAAAACATTGCCTCAAGGCTATATGTAAATTTATTTTGAAAATAAATTCTTTATTATTATTATACATTTATCTATAATAAATACAGGTGTATAATGGTTTAGTCAAGCCTAAAGGATGTGTTGAATATTCGAAATGAAAAACACACTTACAGTGCAATTTTACTTGATTGAAACAATTATTTTATAACAAGAAAAAGGTAGTTCCTTTTTAAAACACAATACATATATAATATACAAACTATAGATAGTAAATAAATTTACATATTACCAACATGCCTCCTTAAATTTATATTCTATACTAAGTATAATACCATCCTGATCAATAACTTATAGCAGAAAGAAACACTTGTTTCAAATTACCTAATTTAAAATACATAACAATAATTCAAACAATGTTCAACATTTTTATAAACTTATTTTTACCTATCCCGTGGAGCACCCGGTAAAGAATTGGTCTCCCACTCTTCTCCATAAGTTTTCGAGTGTCCTGTAAAAGGCAGGTGTTTGAAAAAATAAGACATTTTACATCTTAAATTCAGCGATGAGGTTTGCCACCCATCCTGAATGTCTTAATTTTATATTGGCATGGAGAAGACAGCTTGCATGTTTTATATGCAGCTGGTCTGCTGTCTACCCCACTTGTGGGATATGCCATGATGGTATAGTAGTAGTATTTTTACCTAAAGCTTTTGTTAATAAATCTGCAATATTTTCATCTGTATTTTCTTTACTTACATCAATTATTTATTCTATCAACATAACATTCATTTACAAAGTGAAAGAGTACCTCAATATGTTTTGAATTCTCAGTAAATTTCCATATTTTGCTATATAGACCAAGCTCTAGAGCAGTGTTTCCCAACCTTCTTCATGCCATTCCCCACCGTAGTCATTTCATAAGTCATATGCCCCACCGGCCTCTTTTTTAATTAAATTTGGTAAATTTTCAATAATATGTGCAAGCGCGGTGCCCCAACTCTGAGGCGTGATGCCCCACCGGTGGGGCGTACGCCCCACCTTGGGAATCACTGCTCTAGAGGGAAGTGCGTATGTAGAATATGAGAACTGAGTTCCATGAATGCAGTTTGGTATAGAATAGCTCAGAAAATGATAATATGGATCTTGCCGGATCATTTTATGGTCCAATTTTTTTTAGCCCCCCCTCCTTCAAATTTGTATGAAAATCGATGGAGTACATACTACAAAGTAATTTTATTGACTATACTGCTATCCCATCATGGCATATTCCACAAGTGGGGCAGCCAGCTGACCAACCAAATGTAATAAACATGCAAGCTGCCCTCTCGGTGCCAAAAAAAAATAAAAATATTGTTCCATATAAGTGTTTGTACTGTAGCCGTTATCAAATGTAAGGTATCTGATGTGCAGATCATTTCTTCAGGATATACTTCTTCCATGTATGCACAACTGTAGAGGGGACATAGAGAATACAGATAATGCCCACAGAGTGGAATGAAGGAAATATATGCCTTCTTCATAAGAAAGGGGATCAACTACTCGGTGGTTATATATAGAGCATAACTCTCTTAAATGCATCATATGAGGTGCTCTCATCCATTTTATCGAGAATTTGGCACGGAAAGGGCAGCTTGCATGTTTGTTACATTTGGTTGGTCAGCTGACTACCCCACTTGTGGAATATGCCATGATGGGATAGCAGTATAGTCAATAAAATTACTTTGTAGTATGAACTCCATCGATTTTCGTAAAAATTTGAAGGGGGGGGCTAAAAAAAAATTGGACCATAAAATGATCCGGCAAGATCCATATTATCATTTTCTGAGCTATTCTCCACCAAACTGCATTCATGGAACTCGGTCCTCATATTTTGCACACTCAACTAAGTTATCTTCAGAAATATATTTTTTTTTTTTATTAATTTAAACAAATGAATAAATAAATAAATTAATATCAAATATTTGCAAAAAAACTCTTTATAAAAATTATTTCATTTACTGCTTCGGACAACGCTACATATTCGGCAAACGTAGAAGATTTTGTAACACTACTTTGTTTCTTAGATTTCCAATATATAACATTACCATATAATCTTATAATATAACTCGTAGTAGACTTTTAATATTATCGCCTGCCCAATCTGCATCTACAAAACAATCTAATATTTCAACATTTTCTTTACTCTTATACATTTATTTTAAATCCTTAGTACAATACAAATATTTCAAAATTCTCAAGGCATATTTGAAATGAGTTTCATTGTAACAATTTTGAAATCTGCTTAAGCAATTAACACTAAAACTAATAAACATATATACCCCAACAGCCTTCAGCGGCAATAAGTTGAGACAGTGCCAGGAAGAAGAAAATATATATATTTTTAGATTAAATATACGTTTCATATTCTATGTTTTTTTTTTATCAAAGGTATATTTTTTGCATACCTTTTTCTCAATTATATGTTTTTTTTATTGTTATAAATTGTTTTTATTTTTATTTACTGTGTAAAAAGCTATACCTTAAATGTTTGAAAATTAAATTTTTGTAAATATTAGTTCTTTTTATTTCCTCCCAAGTCTAATAATGCGACTTACAATGTAGAGCAGCTTAGTTAATGGCTTGTCTATTTTGCAAGGAATTATTTTTTCAGATAATATGGTGTGGAACAGTTTGTAAAAATCTGCATATAATAAGTCAGACTAGTTTGAAGAATATTCATGGCTTCAAGGTGTAATCTCTAAAGACGACTATGATAAACTATTATATTAATCCTTGAAAGATGATCTAGAAAAAAATAGTAGTGAATGTATGGGAGCTTAATACCTGTGCCTGATTTAGGCACTTTCATAGAGGGGCAAGGGAGTCTTATATCATGTGTCGTTAATCACATCAACACACTTGGAATTGGCTTGTTTTCTTCTTAGTCGGTTACGAGGACCGTGATCATGGCTTGTGTTACTCTCCTAACTAAAAATTTGATTTTACTGTCACTAAATAAGTTTAATTAAACCTTATCGGCTTAGAACAAAGTAATTGTGATGACATGTCAATTTTATATTTTGATTTCTGTTGTACCATGATTTATAAGAAAATAACTTTGCTACAATTTGCCACCTTTTCTCCCCCACCCCCTGCTTAATCCAGTATTGAAAATCTTCAAAAGATTGGAAAAAACCTCAATGGGAGCTGATTGATTTTTGGAAGTTTTATGATTATTTATATATAATTTTCACATTTTTCCTTATGTACAAGAATTTTTCTGCCACTTTCGTTTATTGTAATACATTGTCCAAATGATAATTTCGATCAGAGTGATACAGATCAATTACTAAATTTATGCAAATTGATTAGACAGCAATAACAAGTAATCATTAATAAAAAGAAATACCCTACACCTATGTAAGATATTTGTAAACTTCCTCATACTATAGGCTTTCAGATCTGAAAACTTAAATAGGGAAAAATATGTGATTCTTCATAAAGAACATAAAACGAAAATTATATACCTACTGCAATCAGTGACAATACGAGATAAAATTGACATATCTACATTTGACAGCTGCAATAAGTACGAGCATAGATTTTTATACTGTATGTAAATCTATGGGTACGAAGTGCGAAGTATTTGTATGGCCATTAGCCGCTCGTTAAATAGGTACCTGTCCTCTCAAATTACTAACCCCCCCCCCGTCACCAGTTTTTCAATTTGGTATAGGAATTTGAAATGTGATCTCCTCGGCAGTGATGGAAATTAATGCTATTTCACATAAATTTTAATTAGCGGTGCTAAGGTCTCAGTTAGCAGACTAATGATTATTGCTATGCTAATGAGATAATATGACCAACGTGTTTTTACACTGGTAACTAATAATATACTTTCTCATAAAAGAGGGTTACTGTTACTTGTATTGCTGTAAATATTTGGAAGAATGCTTCATCCCTTTTTACTGAGTAGTATCAACCTAATATGTGTAGTTTGCATTTCAAAGATAAGATTGCTAATTTAAATTTGTTTAGTATGCTATTGTTCATCGTACGTGTATGGTGTGTCGGTTTACGCTGCGATTGCGAAAATTCGCAGCTTAGCATTAGCAAATTAATCAATTTTCAGATAGCGTTTGCTAAGACTATTTTACCTTTAGCAGATTAGCATAGACTGTCCATGCTAATTTTTCCA
The DNA here is from genome assembly GCA_947579605.1 of Athripsodes cinereus. Taxonomy (NCBI): domain Eukaryota; kingdom Metazoa; phylum Arthropoda; class Insecta; order Trichoptera; family Leptoceridae; genus Athripsodes; species Athripsodes cinereus. The sequence continues at coordinate 30,150,266 of OX388308.1, read as the reverse complement.
TCACTACTCCTCGGTTTTGTTAAAGAATATTTTCCAAGAATTTTGTTGGTCGATTTTCATTTATTTTTTTAGATTAAACATGATCTCCTTGGTGTAAATTTATAAATTAAAGAAAAAGGTCAAAAGTACGTAGATTACTAAGTACAAAAATACATAATCTTTGCGACACTGTCTTCATATAATGAATAAAAATAATTATGTCAGCCCCTAAATCAATGAATGTTACGTACTTTAAAAATATTACATAATTTTTTGATCAATTGAACTATTCGTTTCTTTATTCGAATGGTATCAAAAGAATTCTAAATATTCGATTCCATAGATTAGGTGCTACAATTTATTCATGAACACTTAACTAGTCTAGATGAGAGTAAATAAATATTGACTAATCTTAACACCTATTCCTTTGTACTCATCAAAAATAACGAGTGTCTCGGCAAAGTAAGTAGCGTCACTATCTGGTCCACTATTGCTGCCCTTCTTACTTCCCCGACACATTCGAAGAAAATAAAAATACTTAATTACTTTATTTAATAACGGTATGTATACCCACACACTGTTTACAGTGCGTACTGTAACTTGTGTTAAAAAAAATACTTTTAAACTAGACATTAAAATCGTGTATAAAATTTTGACCTTAAAGGAGTATTTAAAGCACAAAATGGGTGCACTAATTTCACACCATCATTATCAATAGTAAATGTATAAAAAATTTAATGAAGCTGGTTCCACAACCAAGCAACGTGGACTGTGTATAAGAATCAGTGTAACAACTCGAGTGATGAGAGGGAACCGCCAGAAGATTATAGGATGCTGATAGTAGTGGAAGTCCTTGAGAATTCAAAAACTCAAACCTTTCCTTGAGATACATTGGAGTATGTAATTGGATTAAAAATAATCTTAGAGTAGAAGAAGCGTGTGAACGTTTCTGCTTTGAGATATTTTTTTTTCGTACAATACGCTCACGGTACTAATATGATATAATGTGTGTACCTATATATCCCAATAATTATGATCATATTTTTTATATTCCATATTTTTTTTCACATATATAAATATCCTTAATTTTAAATAATTCAAATGTTGACATTGAAATTGTTTTTTTTATTTTATCAAATATGTGACGACTCCATCGAAAAGACCACGTGACCTTTAATAAAGGTCTATTGTTTTTCAAAGTCTTGCATTTAACAGTCTAAATAACAGCCTTACCTTAATTTTGTACAGAAATTGTTGACTTATCTGTTATAAATATATTATAATTTAGTACAAAGTTTAAAATAGCTATTAATTATTCATGAACATAAACAAAAGGCTTTACGTACCATCTTCTACAAACAGAAGCGGCTGGTGGACTGAACTAATGGGGGAGTGGAGGATTAATTCTTAAAAAAAATATGCATTAAAAAAAGAAGGTAGATGTTTATTATTTTTCTTTAAACTCTTCTCTTTTGAATCCGTTCACAGCGGATCACTTCCCAATAGTTTTTTTTTTTTTTATCAATGAATTATATGTAATTGCTTTCTTATCAACATGGGCTTCTCCCCATACTATTTTGTTCAAATTCTATAATTAATACTGCTTGTCTCTGTATCTTGTTTCACTTTTTACTAATGATGATGGAGACGAGAGTCTCTGAATACTACGCGAATAGTACGCGAAATTAATAAAAGTCATTTGAAAGATAACTACACACTGTACTTTTTCAATTTATGTTGAAATGGACTTCCAATAAGTACCATCGGTCAATAACATCGAAATTTTAAAAATCATAAAAAAATATCTTTAAAACATACATACCTATGTAGGGTACATATTGCAAAATTTTATCATTATTATCAAAATTTATTTATTTATTTACAATTATTTACGGCCAAAGCCTTTAACATGTTAAACCTCTGTATACATACAAAACACGTAAACAAAAAAAAGATCTGTTACAAAAAATACACAAAACAATTAGACTAAAGAAACGAAAGTTTAACAGACAATATATAGGGCCAATTCTGAATCTTAATGAACCAACTAACTAAAAAGTTGATTAATATTAGTTATTATGTAGTATTCAGCATTAGTTATGAACTATAAACAACTATAAACTCGAGAACCACCAAGTGCAAACGGTAAAATCTTTGGGACAAACTAATATTAGTCAGTGATGCCGCAATACAAAATGTTTTTCACGTTCCGATTTACACTTCTGGCAACAATTTAATAGTTGTCGCGCGTGAAAATAGTGAAATTTCAGATTTGCCGATATATTTTGGCGTTCGTATTTGCGTCGGTGGTGGTGTATTTTTACAATTTATACATGCTAAGAGTTGCCCTAAAAATATAAATTTTTACTTTTAATTGAAAAAACAACTTAACACTTCCAAAATATAGCAATATTCTGCGGTAAAATGACAGCAACTAATAATATTCGCACATCAAAAGTAGCGAATAAAATTCTGCCAAATCCAACTTATTTTAGTCGTCGGCTGTCAACTAAAATTTCATTCTGAATACGAAATCCACAGATTCTCGAAATTTATAGTTGTACTAAGGTGTCAAAATGAACTAATGAACTAAATTAGTACGGAAAACTGTGAATACAAATTAGAACTAATTATCATGACTCGACTGTCTTCTCACACTTAGTTGACTTAGTTAGTGCAACTAAACTATTTTATGATTCAGAATTGGCCATACTGTAACATTAATCATGTTATAATTATAAAAAAAGATACAAAATTGTTAAAAAAATTTGGTCAAGACATTACAAAGAGAAATCAAAGTGGTATAAAATTGTCAAATATAGTAAAAAGTCAGTTAGTTAAAATTCATAAGATTGATGATAGTACAAATTCTCTATATCTATCTATCTTATCAAATCTATATCTATCTATCTATACCCTCACGCCGTGTCCCAGGAGGGGTAGGCAGAGAGAACGGAACGCCATATAGACCTATCCTTACAAACTTCTTTCGCTACCTCCACATTCATCCAGTTTCTCATACACGTTCGCCGATTTCTCTTACTCAACACGCGGCCGTCCTTTAGGATTTGATCCACGTGGTGCTTGGCCGTCCACGCTTCCTCACACCTCCTCTTTCAGACAAATACATCCTCTTCGTCATTCTTTCATCTTGCATTCACTCAACATGTCCAAACCATCGTAACTTATTTACACGCATTCTATCCACAACACTCTTCTCACATCCGCTCATTCTCCTGACATCCTCATTCTTCACTCTATCCCGCAATGTTTTACCAACCATTCTTCTTAGTTAACGCATCTCGACGGCATTTATTCCACTCTCGTCCTTCACTTACATACATAAGTATCATATTGTGCACCAGCATTTTAGCCATGTTCGACACATTGCTGTTGATAACAATGAGTCGAAGTGCACCATTCACTCTAGCACCGGCAACTTTTCTTCTTTCGATGTTCTTGTCGTACCTTGAGGAGGAACCATTGTTGGCAACAAGTTCTTACAGAGTTAATAAAACACAACCTTTGTACATTAATTATTCAGAATGCCTCCCTAATATTCGATTAGGCAACTACTGGTACCTACCTACTACGTAACTATATTATCAAATAACAAAAATCTTGGTAAATAATGATTTTTTTAATATTTCACTTGTTGAAACAATAAATTGTAGTTGTCATTAGGGTTCGATATATTGTACAAAATAAATAAACAAATAAAATAAAAAATAACATTTTATGTACATACCGTTGGTATTTATTTTGTAAACTCAATACTACATGGCTGGTTTGGCGCAAAGGTAACGTCTTACCTTTGGTATTCGATTGACGGCCTGGGCTAATTGAAGAAGTAACAGGTTCTAGGTCTGGGTGTTACACGCATATTGACTGTCCAGTGTCCAGTTCCAGAACTCAACAAGTCGGAATGACTTATATTCGGGAAATTTCCAGTTTTGTAATTTTGGTATAATTATTTATATGTTATATGTTATGCTTAAAAACACATCAGAAAATGAAATGTGCCTACTATAATATAATAATCTCACTATTTATTTATTGAGTAGAAACCCAGAGAAAACTAATCAAACTGATCTCCAGTACTGTGCAAAACACACAGCAAGTGAAGATGCGTCAAAAATATCCTCCATAGTTCGTGTGACAGGGCACAATGGACACTCCAACAAGTGTTACACGGTCTGTGCTACACCACAGTTACACGCTCCAGATTCGTCTTTTAGGAAGCTCCATCGTTCTCTATTCTCACGGTAGTTTTCTACACCAGATATTAGACAATTCAGGGTTTTCCATTTCCTATAGTCTAGATAGCCTCCTGCAGCAAAGTGTTCTTGGGCTAGGAAAGATTCACATATTTGTGGATCCTCCACCCACCTTAAATTTAATTTAACATACTGTAGCCTGTGGACCAGCCACTTAAATTAAGCATTCAGTCCAATAAAATTCAAGACAAGCAGGATGGATGGCATACCTTATCGCTAAACTAAAAATGATAAAATGGTAGATACCGCATTCTAACGATAAACTCGGCCTCTGTATAACTTGAATTGTGTGACTGATATTTTTATGATACTTTGTATTGATTTGAAAAATGTACCGAACCAATGTAAAGTGAAAAATAAAATAAATTTCTTGAAACCTTTATGTTCTACGAATACCCGCTTTGACCAGAATACTTGAATAATTAAAAAGATCTCAAGGAACCCCCAGTATGTCATATTGGAATTTTAAAAATGGTAGCTGTAGTTTTATGATTGTCAGAATGAACCAGCAATTGGCAGCCGGGTATAATGTTGTAGTCAGGCATTAAGTCGGAATAAGGCTAATCTCTCTGATTTACATGTTACTTAGTCTGGTAACACAGTTGAACTAAGTGTCATCTCTCACCGGAACGCCATGGCGATGTCACAGATTACGAGCCAAATAATTCTACGATTGGCGACGTGGCTGATCGGTAGCCACGTGAGATAGTCCCAACACATATCGATATGAATCATTTGGCTACGTAGCCGGCTACATCGTCATGGCGTTTCGGTGAGAGATGGCAAAAAAATAATTCCTTTTTATTTTGAATATATTAGGTGTATTATTTTATGGAGAAAAGTAAAGTTAGCAAAAATATTAAATGTTTACCAATTCTTTCATAATGATGAATTGTAAACACTCAGAAACCGTTGTGTTGAGTGAAAAGAAATTTCATTCAAGATGAATGTCTATGTCGCAAAGTAGTTACTATACACTTGACACATTTCTCGAGTGTATTCAGTGAAGAAGGACATTTTTGTTATAACAGCATTATTTTACGTATTATTCCATCTACCGTAGATAAATATCATCATCATCATCATCGCCCTCAACGCTCCTCTCGGGAGAACAGGGCAGAAACCAGCCTCCTCCATTCAGAGCGTCTCTACGTCAATTGCGTCACCTCTTTCCACGACATTCCCTGCGCTCCAATGTCGTTGTCATAGGAACGGCGTATTGTGAAAGAGGGACGCCCGGGCCGACGGAACCCTTGCGGACGGAAGAACAGTGCTCTTTTTGGCCAACTATCATTGGGCATTCTCAAGACATGTCCCAGCCAGGACCATCGTCTCTCCTAAGTATATTTATGAACTATGCTATGTTCTTCTGTCTTGCCCTGTCGGATCCCCCTGACGTTGGCGATCACTTTGGTATAGAATTCGTGGTCCTGCGCTGCCCGGAAGAACTCCTCTACATCTCTCATTCCAATCCAGTCTCGTGTATTGCGCAGACGCATCAATATTATCATTAAAGAGAGACCCAACTCACACCAGGATATTTCAGTTGTCTTAGACCTCTATTTATGTACAAATTCAAACCAGAATTGTCCTTACGGACGGGCCACTGGGCAGGCCTGAAGGGCTGGCCGGCCAAAAACGCCTTTGTGGGTATCTTTTATACTTCTTCTCTCTTTAATGTCCCTTATTAATTTATTTATTTGTTTTAAGTAAAAAAAAAAATACCACTCACCATGATAGTGTTCACCTTTTCGATGTTGTGATGCACACAACAATAAAACACACATAATCAAACACAATTAAACGCAGAAAAAAGGGAAATTAATACAAATAAAAACACACGTAAACACACACACACTTATTTACATAACTTAAATTAAATATTTTTGAACAATGCACTATTTTAATTCGATTAAAAACATCAAATAATTCGTGCTACATGTACGTACCTTCTATTGTAGTACATGTACCTACACTGAAAGTACGCGGCCGGCAAATTTATCCAATAGGAAGCGACGGGCACATAAATTTACATACATACATACCATCATGCCGCTTCCCTCGCGGGGTAGGCAGGAAGGATCGAGCGCCACTTCCTTCTATCCTTGCACACATCTTTCGCTTCCGTCACTGTCATACAATTCCTCATGCATGCTCTCCTGTTCAATGTGCTCAACACGTGACCGTCCTGTAGGATTTGATTGAATGATCTTGCCATTTGATCCTCGGCATAAATTTTATGGGTGTAAATGTAAATAAAAAACTATTTAAATTATAATCAAATTTCAAAAAATAAATAAGAAAAAAAAGGATAAGAATAATACGAACAGGTATTAATAAAACATAAATGACAAAATTTATGCAATAAACTCTTTTCTCGAATATTTCAGGACTCGAAGGACTCTTTTGACATATTGGTGAATAACAAAAGGCCCAGGCGAGGTTTCCAGAGACCTGTTTTTATGCGTTCAAAATATAGGATATTAGCCCGTAGCCCGGATAAGCACCATTCAAACCCATAGACTCCGGGTCAAACTCAAAAGGGTCGCAACCCTACGTTCACATCTAAGGTTTATAAGAGGAAGGCCGATTGTTTTTATATTCGTTTCAAAAACGCCCACTATGTTACATAAAATATAAAATTTAAGTAATAAAATTATTTATATAAATACTTTAATATATTTTTTTAAACAAAAAAAATATATATATTTTTTAATGAGAAATTCAATACATCGACAAAGTCCAAAACAAACAATAATAGAAACCCAAAATGGTTCCTAAATTTACTTGGAATTTGATGTTGAATAATATAAATATCAAATATCTTGTTTACAAGCTACGTACAGAAATAAATTATACGATATTTTTATGTTACTACTAGGTATGTTGAAATATCTTTATTTCTCGGATATTTCAGGAGTCCAAGGACTCCTATTTATCCGTTTAGGTGAAGATTTTTTTTTATTATTTGGACTCTCTCTATTCTAATACAACTATGCCAGTGTTGGCATCTCCGATCCTACCACGTCAGTGGGCGGGGGACCCGGCTGACGCAGCAGATCCCATCTTGAGACCCACACATCCACGAATGTCTTAAAGCGTGAAGCGTTTGTGGCATTTAGAAACACTTCCCCAAACCAGATGGGTCGAGGAGTGTCAACAGTCATACCCAGAATCATTTCCTCTCTTGCATCCATCATCAAAGGACATTCCCAAAGGATATGTTCCGCATATTGAGCTCCTGTCCCACATGTGCACCATGGATTATCGGTCAACTGTTATTACTAGTACTATTATATACCATCACGGCATATTCCACAAGTAGGGTAGCCAGCAGATCAGCTGCATGACATAAACATGCCAGCTATCCTCCGCGTCAACTAAAAATCAAGATAGATAATCAGTGGATGGCGCTAGTAGTAGCTGCCTGAAACCTCTGACGTCTCATTTTTCAAAATCAAATATTATTTTCTTATAATTGTTCAAATCAACTAAATTTTAATACATTATTTTAGTTTCAATAGTTTTATAAAGTAAAATTTTAGGGTGTTATTATTTTTACACTAGTTAAAAATTTCAAATTTAAAAATGTGAATTAGTGAATAATATTTGTGACAATTAATAATACCTTAAATTGAAACTCACATAAAATTCTCGCATTTTAGTCAAATTTGTGACTATCACAAGTGTTTTCAAAATTTTATAATAGTTAAATAAAAATATTAGGCGCCCTTGAGACGGTCTAGGGATTGTTAAACGGCGTCAAAACAAAATCATCCATAATCATCATCATGAATGGCAAACTTCATCATCGGATGTAAGATGTAAAAAGTCTTTACAATTTTGATGTTATTGACCGAAGGTACTTGTTTGGAAGTCCATGTTGAGGTGAATGGAGAAAAAAACACTATTCAGCTACACAAGTCACTTCAAAGTTAACTCAAATAAAAAAAAATTTCAATTCACCTAAAAATATTTTTATTTTTTCGAATTGCTGCTTTCAACAGGACAATCTAAAACTTACGGAAAAGAGTGGGAGACCAATTCTTTACCGGGTGTTCCACAAGATAAAATAAATATAGAATTGTTCATATTCGAGTTCCCAAATACAGGCATGGGCTATGATATTAAATTTCTCATTTTACCAAAACTGGAAAAATTTATTAAGAATAAATTTGCTCTTTCATAATATTATTAAGAATATTATTTGGATTCGTTTGTATGTTTCTCTATCTAGACCATCACGGCATCTGCCACAAGTGGGGTATATCCAGCAGACCAGCCGCATGTTATATGAACATGCAATCTGTCCTCTGCATGGCATCAAAAAATTGAGACATTCAGGGTAGGTGGCAAACCTCATCGCTGAATTTAAGATGTAAAATGTCTTTTTTCGAACACCTGCCTTTTACAGGACACTTGAGAACATACGGAAAAATTAATTAGTTTACATTTAAAGGCGCTTTCAGAAGACAAGTAATTTAAAAGATTTCTTCGACGGTAATTTTGGTCTTTCCTATACACTCTTTCACAATACACCGTTCCTATGACAACGATATCAGAGCGCAAGGAATGTCGTGGGAAGAGGTGACGCAATTGGCACAGAGACGCTCTGAATGGAGGAGGCTGGTTTCTGCCCTGTGCTCCCGAGAGGAGCGTTGAGGGCAATGATGATGATGATGATGAATTTTGGTTGACCAGCCCATCAGCCCTGCTCAGTGGCCCATTCGCGAGGTCCATTTTGATTTGAATGTGCAGATAAATACACTGAGAAAAATACTAACGAAATTTCACAACGAATCATTAGTACGCACTATCAGATTAGGACCAGAGATAGTACAAACGATTCATTAGTACGAATCTATAATAATAACTTTGGTAAATTTACCAACGACTTGCTTGCGAAAAGGTAATATTGTAGATTCGTACTAATAAATAAATAAATAAATAAATAAATAATGAATCGTTTGTACTATCTCTGATATGTACCAATGATTCGTTGTGAAATTTCGTTAGTATTTTTCTCAGTGTAGGGTTCTACGATTCCTGACATATTATCTGGATGTGAGGCGGGTCTGTCTTCACCTGCATTATAAAATTGGCCTCTCGAAAGATTTTCATTGCCGTAACTATAACATATTTGAGTTCGTCGGTAGCCTGGAGTCCGTGGTTTGATACCAGGTGCCGGCAAAATCCCCTTTCACGACATAAGCTTTTAGCTTACCGTCAAAGGTGTATAAGGTTGTATTTGGGTTTATAACAAAACCCACATAAGTACATATATCTTTTTTTTTTTAAAAAATCATCGGAGGAAATCCGTTATTTAAGCTAGTATCGTCATATATTGTCCCATACTTACATAGGGGCAGCATATTATTTTTAATTTTTTTATCTCCTAAGTTGTCAATCATTTTTCTGCTTACAGACACGTTTTGTGTTGTAAGTAGATTCCTGCAACGGACTTTGATGGATCGTTCCTTGTGTATTTTTTTAATATGAAGTAAAATTATTAATTCTTTTTACATATTTTGAAAAATATTGCCACATTTTTTACCATTTTATACATAATACATTTAACACCTTGACCCAGAACAATTTAGTAAAGCTCTTGAATTATGATTGTGAATTTACTCTACAGTGATTTTAACGTAGCTTTTATTTTATGTAAAAAATCGGTCGGAATAACTAATCCGCATACACTGAGAAAAATACTAACGAAATTTCACAACGAATCATCGGTACGTACTATCAGATTAGGACCAGAGATAGTACAAACGATTCATTAGTACAAATCTACTATATTAACTTTTCGCAAACAAGTCGTTGGTAAATTTACCGAATTTACAGAGATCCGTAATCTCCGTAACTATACAGGAGAGACGATGGTTCTGGCTGGGACATGTTCTTAGAATGCCCAATGATAGTTTGTCAAAAAGAGCACTGTTCTTCCGTCCACAAGAGTTCCGTCGGGCCGGGCGTCCCTCTTTCACTGTTCCTATGACAATAACATCAGAGTGCAGGGAAGAGTGGGAAGAGATGACGTGATTGGCGCAGAGACGCTCTGAATGGAGCTGGTTTTAGCCCTGTGCTCCCGAGAGGAGCATTTAGGGCGATGAATGAATGAATATTTTATTACCACTACGATAAATTGAAATAACGTCTTTCGTTCTTATTTCAAATTTCATTCTAAAATCTGGTTGCTAAATCTATAGAAGAGCGCAGTTGCTCGTTTAAATTAACTTAAGTAATTTACGAATTCTATTACTTATTCAAGTGTGCACCTTTACAATGAATAGGTACCACAAAAGTACTGCCAAATCAATCATTAAAAATATTATTCCTAGATTTTATTAGAAAAACATTAATAATAAAATATTATTTTGTTTAAGTGTTTGCATTGTAGACAATATTTTAAATAATTTTGAAATATAAAAAGAACACTGTTTTTTGCTTCACTTGAGTGTTTCACAATACCAATAAAGAACAGTGGTTTTTTATATTGCAATATTATAACGTTTTGCTTTTTTTTAAATATTTTATCTATATTAAGTATCTTTTTTTAAAAATCTTCATTCATAAACATGTCAATCATCTTTTGCTCATGATTTTCTATTAATAACAGACACATTATTAACAAATACTTCCGATATAACAAATATTCAACAAACTACGGGGAAAATCCTGAAAAAGTTTATATTAAAAGCTCGCAACTTTTTGTTATATAATCGAAATCTGAGTGTTGTCTGACGAAATCTGACATTTATTGTTGTCTGATTTGGTCGGTCATAAATATTATACGAATAATTTATTTAGAAGCGACTACTCATGTGACAGTTGCGAGACCTTTGTAATATTCAAAAATATATAAAGATAATGTGATTCCCGTTTTTTTATTTTTTATTATTTGTATATTATATTAAATATTCTGTGCAATTGATGTATCTGGGTTTTTGTAATATACCCAAATACAACGTTATACCCCTTTCACACTAAGCTAAAAGCTTGCGTCGTGAAAGGGGAGTTTGCCGGCACCTGGGATCTGACCGCCCACCACATGTGCATGATGCCGAGACTCTACCTCCAGGCTACCGATTTCAAAAAAAAAATTGCCATACTTACACCAATGTGCGAATAAGTGCCTATTTTAAGTCATTAACTTATAAATAAGATGAATTCAGTCTTATCAACAATACCAGGGGACCATCTTTCAAATTTCACAGTTAATTTGACAACGACATTAAAGCGTTACAAGTATCGCGTAAAGAGGTCCCTCTGTTGGAATAAAATTTGATAAAGTCTAATTGAAGAACGCTTATTTCCACACTGAGCTCCCTGGAGGGGCGATAAAAAGTGTCATTAATTTGTTGAATATTTGTTTCATCATTGCTCATTATTTTCACCGCTATACCTAATTATTTTAAATTTCACAATTATGTTTTATGTATCACAAAAAATTTCAAAAGGTTTTCAAATAATTGTATTCATTAATTAAAATATCACAAAATAGTTATTATACCTATCATAATTTTATTTTACCTAGTTATTTATAATAATAATAATGTTCTTATTTTATAATGATTTATATTCGTGTGAAAATTTTCAAGACTGAGTACCTAATAGTGTCGTACGAGATGAAACTAAGGTAGTTGGAGCTTGTGGAAAGAGTGAGCGAAGACAGAACATTTTAGAAACCAGGTATAAATGGTAACAATATTTTATTATTATCTTATAAGAATCACCCTGAACTGAGACATAACAGCTTTTGGCCAAGATGATAAGAAGGAGACAGAAAAACACAAAAGAGACATCATCAAAAAAACAAAGGAATCAAAGGAGATTTCTATCCTGGCGATAAAGTCATTACAAGTTATGTTAAAAATATAATATCAACATGAACTTAAAGTTTTGCCAAAAGGAGAATTAAGGTTTATTTTTGTTATGCTATCCGGTGGATAAAAAAGCATAATATGCTGTCGAAAGCGATCAACAAGATCCAATAGAACAGGCATAATATATTGAGGATTTTACAAAAGATAGCTTGATTAAGGAGTTTTTAGACATTTCGGATTCTTCTCTATGCCTGAATATCTCAGATGTTGAGGGACTTTTTGCCCTTATGAGCAGGCTATTGTGGGCATTTCGAAGGGGAGGCCAATTATAATAAAATTGCCACATGGGAATCTTTTGTGCTGCTAATACATTTAGTACGCATTCGATGTTCCTCTCAAGAGGACAAGATGTCATAGTATAGGTACTTAAAATTACAAATGAGTGAAAAAAGATAACGATCGAACATTAATTTGAAAGTTACGGAAATGAAAAGCTTTCGCAAGGATATGAGTAAGTGACGCTCGTTATTTTTGTAGTTACTATATTATCCCGCAACAAAAGCGTCGCGACGGCGTGATGGGATGCTCGTAAGTGATATATTTTAATAATTCCACTCGTAATATTCGTTTAAAAAGGGAAATTTAAGATTAATATTATTATTATTATGCATTCATGTATCGTTTCTCTTTTAAAATGGGTAGCAACACGAAACTGTTTATAACAAATGTTGGATTGTAATAATAGGTTTGTTTCCATTCTTCCCCTAGAGCATTTTACATTTTAATATAATTGGATAGCTCGAGATTTTAATTTTTGAGACTCGTTTGTTTTTGTTGTAACATACAAACAAATTAAATTATTTTTATTATATACCTACGTACCGAATTAGATTTTATATTGTTTATAATGAAGATCTGTACGGCATCTTAATATCAAATTTAATACGAATTTCAAATAAAACATTATATTTAGTAATTTAATCAGTCATTTGAGAAACAATATAAGTCAGTCAGTACGAACTTTTCAGAAATCACAAAAAACTGTTATTATAAAATTTTGAACGTTGATATCTAACTCAAATCAATATATAACTTTTAGTTTATTTTTCTATTTTAAACTATTGTTTTTTGTCAAAATATTTTATTTGTATATTAATTTGTTAATTTAAAACCTTTGACTTATGTTGTTTCTCACATGAACACCATTTCAGGGAATAAAAATCAACATTTTCATCCCTGATTATTTGTTAAACAACCAAAAATCACTATTTTTCATCATTTTCACCAACGTTAGTGGTTGGCGTTAAGTTTCAGCTGTGAATCGACACGAAAAAATTTAGTGTAGTTACAACATAAGTCACTGACTTGTGTTGTTTTTCTATTGACTGACCAAGTTAATAAGCTCAATTTGTATCAAATAGGTAAAAATTACGTGGTTTCTAAATGAAATAACGTGCGTTTCAAGAAAAAGGACCCAAATAAAAAAAAAAACATTTTCGCTAAAAACCTGACTTACGTTGTTTCTCAAATGACTGATTCAATTCCATTGTGACTTTATAATTAATTAACGAGCCGATTTAAAAGCTTTCGCCATCATCTTCACGTAAATGTTAGCTCTAATCTCGATCCATAAGTTTAATTTAATCTAGTTTAATTGATTTCAAGAGTAACCAATTTCGGTTTTAGTTATTCCGTTATCGTGTAAGCTTATAATTGGTCAAAATAATCTTATTCCCAATTCCGTACGAGTCCCTACGACATATTTTTTTTTATTTTTTATTTAACGACACAATAATAATACGAGTAATAGGTGCATAAAATTTAAACAATCAACTACTGCATAATAATAAACCATAAGCATTATTGCCTCAATTAGAATTTCTCCTGGTACAAGGGGTTAAACTACAATGGGTATTAAAACTAATATTCCTTTTTCATTGAAATTTATTTTATTTTTGTACAATAAGAATACGCAGAACTGCTAAATTTGAAAACCTTTTGACATGATTAATTATGAACTAAAATGACTAACCCATCGTCAAGGCCTTTTTTCACTAATCCTACTAGAGTTTTCTCCTGCATCAGGGTTTTGGCTGGGAGAGATGTGCGCTGATCTTCCACAACTATGGTCCGGGCAAAGCCAAAGGGAACAGCCTCTGTTATATGACAGCATCCACACTCTTCCAAATGCTCAATGGCTTCAACAATAAGCTTCCATCCAAGTCTTTCGATGAAGCTGTTTCAACGAAGAATGATTATTTGGACATCCTAAGGAACATGTCCAAGGATGCTAGAAGTAAGTGAACCTTTATTAATTCCAACAATTTTAGTTTTTTTTTTATCTGATTTCAGAAAAAAATAATGATTTGTTTATAATCAAAAGTCTGCATTATTTTTCAAGCTTTTCTTAATTGTTCTGCGTATTTGGTGTATTTTTGAAAAAAATTCAGCATTTGTGAATTTTTTTTATTTGAATGAAAAAAATAAATTAATAAAAAAATAAATTTTGACGTATTTCGATAGTGTTGTGATTATTGTTCCTTAAAATAAGAAAAGTTTGAATACATTGAATTATATTTTTGAAAATGTGAATTCGAGTCCTCAAAACCGGTTGTGCATTTAAAAATAATAAATGAAGTAACGCAAACAAGATATCTACTGCTAAACAGAAACCTTCTCAACATTTCTCCAGGTTTTTCTGTCTTGAATCTTTTACAACCAGACACCAGCGATTCCTGAAATTACCAGACCATCGTGTTGGAGATCATCCTTTAGTTTTATATTCCATTTTTTATATTAATAATAATAAAATAAATCTTTATTAGAAGAACAATATAGTATTTATTAAAAAAATATTTCATTGTACAGAAAATACTTTGAATTTTCCGTCAAATGGCGGTCTTGTTGCAGAACAACGTCTTCCAGCCAACCATATAAAAGGAATAAAGGGCAAAAAAGATATCAATAAAATTAAAGAATACAATTACATTGAAATAATGAATTGCATTCTTTAAAAAAATATTGAAGGATATGTACGAAGAAATAAGATGAAAAAAATAATATATACCTATCTTTAATTCATATGATTGTAAGTCGGCCGGTGTGGCGCGGAGGTAACACTCTTGCTTTTGAATCACGAGGTCCCGGGTTCGATTCCTGGCCAGGGCAAAGTGAAGAATGACCTTTTTCAAATTGTTCTGGGTCTGGGTGTTACATGTACCTATATGTATATGTACCCATAATACAAGATTCATCTTAGTTTGGGACTAGCTCGAACTGTGTGGATTTTCTTTGTATGTTATGTTATTTACTGTGAAATTCCATGATAAAAAATAATGATTTGATAAGTCGAAATACATCTATCTCGGAATCAATAATCTATAGTAGAAAGAAACACTTGTTTCAAATTACATGATAATTATAAAAAATGACTTTTAATTTATCTTTGTTCGTAAAGTCTACATAAGAAATTTATCAAAATAAATTATGTAGGTACATTCGAGCAAACGAAATATCTTGAAAAAAAAATCATTTTTACAAATTTAATGATCATCTTTGCGAAATACTTTGTTGTTTTTCATTATAAATTTTAATAAAATATTTTCGAATGAAAGTGTGAAATTAATTTCATATTAATTATTAATTAAAACAAACTCATTTACTAAATTCAATTTGTAATATAGGCTGTAGTTTGGAAAAGGGTCTATATGCTAAAATAATATTTTGAAATATGGCTTTACAAAATTTTCAATAACTGTCTCTCTTTACTTTAAAGTAGGTACATTCTTTCCACTTAGATTCTATTATAATACGTTTTTTTTCATTGGAAGTCTATTATATTTTTTTTGTTTCAAGGATATTTTGTACTCTAATATTGTACTGTAAACGCCGTTTTGATGGTATAATGTGTTTAAATTTTTAAAAATATTTTGTTGTTTTATGTATATTATTTTGTCTCTCATTCAATACTTTTTCATTTTGTTTGTTTTGATGTTTTCAAATTCAATTTTTTTTAATGTGACATTTTGTTTTGTTCTAATGTTATCTGTGAAGTATTAATTTAATTCCTTATTGAAATGTACTATTAGCGTATATAAACCGTGTCAAACTGTTTAAAAAAAATAAAAAATGCATGAATCACTCACAAGCAAGTGAATGTTCTTGAAAAGAATAGTATAAAATAAATTAAATAGATATTTTTATGGAAATAAACATAAACTGGAGTTTAACTGTATTTAATTATTGGAGCAGTTATTTGGTTTAACTTTCAAAGTTTTCTTTTAGCTTGACAAAGACTTTGTATGTCGAAACCAGGTCACTTTACCTATTATTAAATGTGCTTAAATTCCAAAATTCAAATTCAAATATATTTATTCAGTAAAAAATATACACTTAAAACAATAATCAATCAATACAAAATAATAATAAAAACATATATTTTTCTTTTATTTGTTCCTTCAAAATTGAGCAGAGCTCGTGCTTTGAAGGATAAAGGGTAATTCTTATATCTTAAATTCAGCAACAAAACATACACAACTGTATAATATCCAACCTAAAGTTAATAACAATAGAGTTACATGTAAAAAAAACAAAAAATAAAAATCAATAAAACGAGAATACACTCAGTTATTTTCACCTAAATACCTTTTTCAGATTATATCTAAAATTTGATAGCTTATCTGCTGTTTTAAACTTATATTCTCCCTTCAAATTGTTATACAGTCCAACCCCAAGATAAGTATAGTGGTGCTGTCCGGAAGTAGTTTTTTTTGCAGGAACTTTTATTCGTCTTCCTGACCTCGAACATTCACTAATACTATTTGTTGGATGTATCGCGCGTACAAAATACTCCTTACACACCTGGCATACATCCAATAGTTTATGTTTCTTTCAATAAATTTATACGGAGTTTTACAAAATAAACATTAATTCAATCAATAAAATAAAAATGTTGATTAAAATGAATTTAAAAAACACTGTATAATTTCAAAATTAAATTAATTTGGAAATTATATAGTGTTTTTTAAATTCATTTTAATTATAATGAATTTCCAAAGTGTAAACACAAAAACATTTGATTTATTAAAAATGTTGACTTTTTGTGACCAGTTAATTGTATTATTGTAAAATTAACATAAAATATAATATAATTAATCAATAAAAATACATAAAAACGTTAACGATGTAAAATCATTTGTGACTTATGTACATTGAAAATTAAGTTCCGACAATATTAAAGCAATCAAAAAAAGACATACTAAGCAAGAGTAGAGAGAATTAATTTTTGCATTTTTTGAAATAAAAAAAAATATGGACCATGGGTTCTTATTCTACTTACCGCCTCAATTATTAATTATATTCGTCTAAGTGATTTTACGCTCAACTGCTCTTTTTTGAATTTGACGTTCACCAATCTGGAAGAAAGCTTCGCTTTTTGGAAATGAAGAGAGATAATTATATTATTATTTCTTCAATTTGTTTGTTGTTTATTATAACAAATTATTATTATTTTTTTCAAACATTCCACTCTGACAAATAATTTAATTTCAATCTCATTAAAAATATTCTACAGGTAAGATTTATAAAACAAAATTAAACTGAAAATATTGTACACTGATATCTAATATATAAAATTCTTTTGTCACGGATGTTTGTTATCATACTCCTCCGAAAAGGCTGGACCCGTTTTGATGAAATTTTGTGTGCTTATCGGATAGGTCTGAGAATCGGCCAGCATTTTTTTCATACCCCTTAAAGTTAAGGTTATATATTTGTCAACCTAGAATATATTTTTTTCGCTTTTTTTATTTTTATATTATCAAATAAAATAATATAATTATTTATTATTATTGTTTTATGTTACTGGTGAGTAAGACTAACGCACGATTTTTTTAATTTTTATTTTTTTATAGTGAGGCATTAAAAAATACATGTAGCCCTAAATTTTCACCCCTCTACCACCCCTATTTTTTAATAGCGATATTAGTACATGTATGTGGCAAATGTATAAATGGCATAATGTATATGCCAAAACAACCTTTGCCGGGTCAGCTAGTTATTATTATAAAGTTGCCTAATTTACTAACCGACAGTTCTTGGTGGAATTACTCTATTAAACAACATCAAAGATAAATAATTCATTAATCTTTGATGTTTCTTTTTAAGACTAACATCTCTTATAAATTAAGGGTATTTGCTGGTCCACAATGTATTGAATGTATATTTTGTTAACATATTATTATTCTATAATTGACTGTTTAATCCTGTACCTAAACATTGTGGAAATAAATAAAAATCAAAATTAAGCTTCTTGAAAAAGCTTTGACATTATTAAGTAGGTATATAATAGGTACTAATGCCTCAAATAGATCTGGTACCTAACAATATCACCATTTCCACATCATATTGAGAGAAGGTACGGAAACCACTTAAATTTTATTGATCATAATAATATAGGGAATAGTTGTCAATTTATTAAAGTGTTATAGAACTTATTTGGACATAAAAATAGAACTTCACTAATTTTATTTTTTATTCTATGTGGTTCGTTATCAATTCGTCGTAGAAGACAGACGTGGTGTGAGAAGAAAGAGAATGTTTTTTTTTATTTTTATTTAATATTTTTTTTATTTATAGATCATACAGTTATAATAATAAATAAAACAATTATTTTATTTATTTTTTATTTTGTAACAGTATACGAAGTGAGCCTTTTACATGTAGAAAATATACAAAAATATATGTCAGGCGTAAAAATTATATTCAAACAAGACAAGGAAGGAGTAACCGTGAAAAAGGAGTAGCCGAGTATTTTAAATATATTATGATTGTTTTTGTGAATATTACGCGTATGATAAGTCCAGGTGCCTACATACATAGTAAGGACCTAAGGACAATGAAAATAAATATAAAAAATATAATTAAAATCGATACTTCAAGATATAAAATGTTATATATACGATGTTCTACAAATATCTGCTTCTTACAGGATACTTAAAAACTTAAAATATAATATAAATAATAAAAAAGAAGGAACATTTTCACTGCATATATAAATTGATTTCAAAAATCAATTTTCTTGTGTCTAGAATATTTACTAATACTTTTATTGATTGATCGGATTTGGGTGCAGATGACAAAACCAATCAGAAACCTCGATTGGAGAACCATGTCTTCACAATGCAACATTGTGTAAAATCTAATCGGAAGAAGTGAGAAAGCTGTCCCAACTATGACGAATTGGCTCTAGGCTGGCTTAAGTTTGAGATCTGAAAAATGAGATTCCAAAAAGATGGTTGCTTCTAATGTTTGCATAAAGCGCCTCTCAATTAATGGACCTTACATCGTGACAGTGAGAATGGTGGAATTGGTGAACGTTGTCCATAGACACCGAAAGTGATCACTTAAGCCAGCCTAGAGCCAATTCGTAAGCGTTGGAACACCTTTCTCACTTCTTCCGATTAGATTTTACACAATGTCGCATTGTGTAGACATGGTTCTCCAATCTAAATTTCTGATTGGTTTTGTCAATTTTCTTATGTACATAATAAAACCGTTTTACTCATAAAACTTATCATTGAGTTGTTCTAATGCTTCAATAGCGCTTTTTGACACTTAACCTAATTACGGATATCCTCACATTCAGCGACAGGGGTGAGGGATGATCTCAGCGCGGAGGCCGTGGATGAATGGGATATGAAAACGATGAGAAGAGATTATCTCTCATAGGAGACGGTAGGTATGATGAGCAAGCTTGCTGCTATTGAAGTGCATAATAACAGGAATTATTAGGTGCGAAAGTGAAATCCGATAAATATCCGAATTCCACAGCCAAAAAAAAACAAATCACAACAAAGATGTGTATGCTTCACTTAAAAATAATACTGCAGTAAGATTTTATTTATTTATTTAAAACACAATAATAACAATAGGTACATAAAATTTAAACAATCAACTACAATATAGGTAAAATAAGCCATAAGCACTGCCCCAATCAGAATTTCTCCTGGTATAAGGGGTCAAGCTTCAGTGTCCTAATTCGGCATACTCTATTTGATCACTTATTTTTATTAAATTATACTAATCACAAACTCAAATTAAATTTTACTGATCACAACGCAATCGTTCACTAATCACAAACTTCTTCAATTTCCTCTTAAAGACAATAAGGCTAGCTGTGGACTTACATAATTACTTCTGGAAGTGAATTATATATCAGTGCTGCAGTGTACACACAACCAAATCTCGCTCTATTAGTTCTTACATATTCCATTCTGATAATATGTTCTCTCTGTCTTGTTCTTGGTAATTGTGTATCGCACCGGCTGTCACAATATCAATATTAGTTTTAGTAAGTCCATTTCTTAATTTAAAAATCATCTTAGTTTTTTCTGCCAATATTAATTCCTCCAGATTAAATTCCTTGGTCACATTGAACAGGTCAACAGTTCTTGTGTACCTATTTAAACCATACACTAAGTTAATGTGAGGAATGTATTTTACCCCAGAACCGTAACCAACAAAAATTGTTGGTAAGACTACTTTTGCTCTGATAGCCTCAACTATGACGTCATAACAGTATCCGAATATCAGGTCTCGTGATATAGGTAATAATTATTTGATTTAGAATCCCATAGAATATTCTTTGTATACCTTGGACCGAAAAGGTCAGTATCACATCGAAGTACTTAGGATAGCCGGAGCCAAGAGAGAGCTATTGTCAGTAATTATCAAAATTAGGAGTCTGATATTTGGGTCACGTGCTGCGTGGAGAAAAGTACCGTCTCCCCCGACTTATATTGAAGGGCATGATAGAGGGAAGACGGGAAGTTGGCTGAAAGTAGATGTCCTGGCTGCACAACATTAATAGGGAGTGGACCGGAATGAGGACGCTGGATGAACTGTTCAGAGCAGCACAGGACAGGGAGGTTTTCGCCGGAGTTATCGCCAACATCGGGGGGACCTGACATGGTACAGGAAGAAGAAGAAGAATAGAATATTCGTTATCCGGTATCTGGCCAAATTCTTTTCCATTTCATCCCTAATGGTAACAATTATGTAGATATATTATTATATCAAATGATCCCCTTCGTTTGGAAAGTGGAACGAAGATTGATCCTTTGTTCATTTCAAGGGGTTAAACGGAGTAGAAAATTATCATTATCACAATTTTCAATTTTTTTTATTCCTTCAAGTCTTAATTATGATATTAGATACCAATTTTTCATTTTTTTTAATAAAATAAATAAATCTTTACTGGCCAAAAAAAAATATTATAAAACAATACACAAATGTTGGCTAAAAGGCGGACTTGTTGCTGAGCAACCTCTTCCAGTCAACCTTAATCCCTTTCGTAAAAAATAAATAAATAAATAGGTACTGAAACCAAAATGAAATAAGATTTTAATTAATGAAAAAAATGATCTAGAGTTTGTGTGTTCACATTGTGAAAAGACATTTTAAACATATTTGTTATCAATAAAACACTGTTTTACTTTTCACTATTGATTTATTAATACTCAAGCGCTTTCGTCAAGTTAGCTTGACATTTTCAAGAGAACTAATTACAAGAAATTTTTTTCTTAAAGTCACATGCAACAAAAATATTTTTTATATGTAGGTACCTAAAAACAGAAAAGAAGGGGTAAGGAAGTAGGAGGAGTTAAGACAATGGTGGATGAACAATTGGTTTCAACAATGGTGATGAATGGGGTATTTGAATATTTACAATATATATTTAATATTTCTATGTATTTCCAAAGCAATTAATTTTCTATACCGGTTTTCTGAATGTAAGACCCTTACAAAAAAAAAAAATCTTGTAATTAGTTCTCTTGAAAATGTCAAGCTAACTTGACGAAAGCGCTTGAGTAATAATAAATTAATAGTGAAAAGTAAAACAGTGTTTTATTGATAACAAATATAATGAAAAAATATATACCTTATTATTAATATGCATGCATAAAAAAAACTGTAGTAAAAATAAATAAATTAAGCAAGTTACACACGTTACATTCAGTGATAAAACCATAATTGGAACTTGCATTTTAGAGAATTATTATTATTTTTTTATTTATATTATTTCATAGAAACAACAATATAATTATATCCATATATTTTTTATTATTAAAATTATTTATTACTATTTATTTATTTTATACTACTACTATATCATCACGGCATATCCCACAAGTGGGGTTACCAGCAGACCAGCTGCATATAATCAACATGCAAGCCGTCTTCTCTGTGCCAACAAAAATATTAAGACATTCAGAATGGGTGGCAAACCTAATCGCTGAATTTGAGATGAACAATGTCTTTATTTTTTCGAACACCTGCCTCTTACAGGACACTTGAAAACTTACGGAGAAGAGTGGGAGTAGACCAATTCTTTACCGGGTGCTCCACTGGAGACATTTATTTTTCACTGTATATTGTTTACAATTAGTAAACAAATTAAAATATTTATCATTGAATTTATCAGTTATACTGCAGGCTAGCAAATGAATAAAGTCAATAACAGTGGAATAACTATATTAAATCTTTTTAGTAACAGTATTAATAGCAGTAACTCAATTACTCACTTTTGATTCTTAAGCGCCTTTATATTTTAAAGGGCGCTAATTTGGCAGTTGTAAAGTAGGTACCTACAAGGTATGTAGTTTAGATTCTAGACTACAACCTTGTCGGGAGCAGTCCCTGTGGAACCAAACCCTTTTTCTTTTAGTTTCACAAAATAAAATGGCGCAAATAAATAAGTCAAACAACAACTTGTAAGATTTGTTGTATCAAAGTTGAAAACTAACACATTTATGACCGTATTTACTCACGGAAATGTAGGATAATCTGTGCTTGCCCAGTGTAAGGTGAGAATAAAGTTATTCCTAATCAAACCAAAGTCTTATTCAGAAACAGTTTGTTCTTTGGTGTACCTTCACAATATTATACCGAAAATACAAATTTCGGTCAGTGTACCGGTGGTAACGCTCTTGCTTTTAAATCTCGAGGTTTCGGGTTCAATTCCCGGCCAGAACAGAATGAGGTATGACCTATGTATATCAAATTATTTTGGGATTTAATTTCGCACGTAGGAATTTTGGCGGATCAATCCTTCAGGCTGCCCACCATTGCACCTCTTATGTGGAGAAATTTGTTAGTGTAGAAATTTAATATGATAAATGGGATTATCCAGACTGTCTGAGTAGTCGGTAGGTATTCTTCAATGTTTTGGGTCTGGGTGTTACATGTATATGAGTTTAGTGCATTATGTATGTTTATTTTATTTTATAGAGACTATTACTATACTATACTATACTATATCCTCACGCCGTGTCCCAGGTGGGGTAGGCAGAGAGAACGGAACGCCATGTCGCTCTATCCTTACATACTTCTTTCGCTTCCTCTACATTCATCCAGTTTCTCATACATGCACGCCGATTCCTCTTACTTAACACGCGACCGTCCTTGAGAATTTGATCCACGTGGTTAAGCCACGTAGTTCTTGGACGTCCGCGCTTCCTCACACCCTCTCTTTCAGCTAAATACACCCTCTTCGTCAATCTTACACCATCCATTCGCTCCACACGACCAAACCATCTCAATTTATTTACACGCATTCTATCAACAACACTCCTCTTGCATCCACTCATTCTTCTAATACCCTCATTTCTTACTCTATCACGCAATGTTTTACCTACCATTCTTCTCAGTGATCGCATCTCCACTGCATTTATTCCACTCTCGTCCTTCTTCAGCCATGTCCAAGTCTCGCTTGCATACATCAGTGTCGATACGAGGATGGCGTTGTGCACCAGCATTTTAGCCATGTTCGAGACATTGCTATTGCTAACAATAGATCGAAGTGCACCGTTCACTCTCGCACCAGCCACTTTTCTTTTTTCAATGTCCCTTTCGTACCTTTTTTTCGTTTTATAGAGACACTCACAGAAAACTGACAACACAATACATAAAATAAGATCTGGCCAGTTCCCCAATTAAGAATGTCTACAGCATGCACAATCAGAGAATTCAATTAAAATCTTATGTGTTATGTATATCTTCGTGTTAGTACCCATAATACAAGATTCATATCTTAATTTGGGACTTACTCGATATGTGTGCATTGTCTATGCATGTTATATTTTATTATAAATTGAATACATAAAATTATTATTTTTGTACCTATATAATTATTTTGTATATTTTTTTATACTATTCTTATTGTATATATTTATTATTATTATTTTATTGTTCTACTTTTATTAAATTATAATGAAAGAAAAATTATGTAAACACAACCTTAGTAGATACAAGCTATGCATAGTGAGGTAGATTGTTGTGTTATTTTTCGTAAGCAATGTTTTATTGAAAAAAGATTATTATTATAATCTCATATCTCATTTATTAAACAAAACAATATTTGATTCTACATTTTGAACACAATATAAGATTAACAATAAAATTTAAAAATAACATTAAATAACAAAAACCATAAAATATTAAAATAAATTTATATTCAAAATGTAGAACCCCAACATTATTCGAGTTGATTCTTCCATGATGTTCTATGAAATAGTACAATCATGGGAGATCACTTACAGAGCTACAGGGACAAAAACCTTCTTACTATCCTGGTGGACGATAGAAGTACGGCCTTCTGCATGCTGTATTTGAGCCTGTCATCTACTCCCAGTTTTCTGAGATTGCTTGACAGACTCTTAGGTATTAAACCATTCACAGACAACACTATAGGCACGATGATTGTGGTAGGTGTTCTCCACATATCTTTGATTTCGTGAGCAAGATCAAGATATTTTATTATCTTATCTTGCTCAGCTTTATTTAAATTTTCATCGTGCGGTATAGTGATGTCTATGATGTATGTTTTACGGCATCTGCGATCAACCAATACAATATCTGGTCGATTAGCTAGAATAGTTCGATCAGTTTGAATTGGTCGATCCCAGTAGAGTTTACTGTCATTGTTTTCAAGTACCGATACTGGACAATAATTATAGTATGGTAATTTTGATTCCTGTTCAATTAATTCAAATTTCAAAGCTAAATTTTGATGTAATATTTTTGCTACCTGATCATGTCTTTTCAAATAGTCTGTTCCGGAAAGAAGAGAACATCCAGACAAAATATGTCTTAATGTCTCTCCCTCCCGATAACAGGCTCTGCATCTATCCGAAATATTTTGTTTCATTATAAAGTTAGAATAATTGTTTTGTGACTATTATTATCATTATTATTATTACATAAGGTTTATAAAAGACAACGTCACCTTATTTTGAAGTTTTCATATTTTTTTGTGGATTCTATAACCAATCTTTTGTCAAATCAAGCTACCAACAAACAAAAGGCTTTGAAATTCAGTTTAATCACAACCTCCAATGATAGTCTCATGGGTAAGTATTCATCTTATTAATATTGTGTCATACGGGGTCCCCCCGACATTGACAGGAATTTAGACCTACTTAAGAGATGGAATATCAGTTATTCCTTGATTGTAAAGTACGGGTGTTGGATATATCTTTATTATTATTATTATTGTTATTTTACAAAATCCTTTTCCCCAAATCGCAAGACATCTCTATTAGGCCGCCACAGTACAACCTTGTTCAATGATCCTATTTTTTATTGCTCTGCCATAAAATAAAACATCTCTGAAACGTTTCAAGCTAACGGATTTATTTATTTACGTTCTTCTACTAAACTTTTACGCAAAGTTTTTATAAGCGAGGTATGTATGCATTTAAATTATATTAGTTTAGTTTTATTTACTAACCGACGATTCTTAATGGAAGTTCATATGAATAATTTATTAATAAAACAAGATGTATAGTTTTTCCACTGTTGACTCAATTAATTTACTAGCCGGATTTCAAGAACTTTGTTTTGCCTGAAGATGAAACCGAAAACTCTTGAAAGCGAGGTTGCAAATTAATAAAGTCGACAGTAGAAAAACCATAAAAAAATCATCGATAAAATTAAATTTACTAATTTTCTTACCACTTATTGCCGATCTTATAAACATTATATCAAATATCCGTTAGCATTTTGGTAAGTTGCTGACGGATAGCAGTTTGTAAGTCAAACAAACCGACGGGTGTCTTATAAAACCTATTTGACCATTCGTCATCCACATGTTAAATAAACTGGTGTTGCTATGATTTATTGTTATTCTATGCATACCAACGATCAAATACACACGCATTATTGAAGTTTAACCCAAGTATATTTATTATTCTATAGTTTAACCTCGCAGCTTGTGTAATCACGTTTGAAAAATATATTATTTTGTTTAAATTCAGGAACAATTATAAGTAAAATGGTTGTAGGTTGTAAAATTAAGAAATGTCATATAAACCGACGGTTTGAGTGTCAAAACTGTTGCCAAAATAGTCGGTATTGCTAACCTACAGATTTTTACCGAAATATTGCTTACGGACGTTTTTTAGACGCAAAAGTTACCGATTGTTGCTTTTTTCGGTGTATTTCGTCGGTTATGTAACTAACGGATGTTTATAAGATCGGCCCTTAGACACAGCTTGAGCCTTTCACGTCATGTTAAACATAATACAACAACAACAACAGAAAAAAATAGAATATGTGAATTAACAGCTGCAGATACTAATCTATAAAAATAAAGAGAAAGGTGTAAAATAAAATTAGAAATTCCGTTGCACAACACAAGAGTACACAATAAAATAAAACGATTATAATATTATAGAGAGATTGTATAAAATTGAAATTGGATTTAAACATTTAACTTTTGATGTATACCTATATAAATAATAAAAGAAAAACATCACATACAAATTACAATAAAATCTTCTTCTTCTGTAGGTGCCCTGTCAGGTCCCCCCGACGTTGACGATCACTCTGGCATAGGCGTCTTGGTCCTGCGCTGTCTGGGATAACTCCTCCACGCCTCTCATTCCAGTCCAATCTCGTATATTGCGCAGCCACGATGTCTGCCTTCTGCCAGCCTCTCGACGTCCCTCTATCTTGCCTGGCATAATCAAACGCAGAATGTGGTACTTTTCTCCACGCATTATATGACCCAGATAAGATAAAATATCAATATCAAATAGTCAAAAACGATAATTAGTGAAATTATAAATAAAATATGTACTGCGCGGCAAGACCAAAAAGAATATACCTTCCTACATTTTGATGAACTACTACTTTTTTACCTTCATGGGAAATCTAATAAACGGGGTAGCCAGCAGACTAGCCGCATGTAATAACGTCCTCTATGTGCTAACAAAAGTCAAGACATTCTGGATAAATGGCATGGTATATCATCGTTAAGTCAAGATGTAAAATGTATTTTTATTCAATGCTTGCCTATTTTCTACTAGGCACTCGAAAAAATACGGAAAAAAAAGAGTCAAAGAATATGTATATCATATACCTACCAATTCCGTACCTAGTGCTTTGAGGGTAAAACTACGATTAAAAGATGCATTTGCATTATTTTCTTTTATTCGGTTTTCGGGTTACATATAAAAGGCGGGACGAATAGACAAGACATTAAACATCAACTCAGTGATAAGGGTTTGCCTCCATTCCTGAATATATGTCTTATTTTCACTACCTCAAGAAATTCATATTCAATTTCTTGATTAAAGGTTCTGCCGGTCATAGAAAACGAGCGTCATGAATTACTCTGAAAATCACTTTTTGAGCAAATAATTTACGATTTAGTTAGGCTTTGAATGCTGCACCCTAACACTACGAGTATTCCATAATATAACAACAATGGATTGATTATCTTACACACATTCTAGACTAAATACATTATTTATTTCTTAATTGTTGAGTATCTTAAATCTATTTATTTAATGATACACACATAATAATATGGAGAAAATCATTAGAAAAAAGCCTTTCAAAGTATTTTTCGTAATGCGAAAAGATTCTAGACTCTAGACTACTCTAGAGGCTAAACACAATTTGTGCAAATCGAGTTTCTTAATGAGTATCCTTTCTATTTTCATCTTATATATTCTTAAAAGGGATGTGAAGATTCGATCATCAATTTTTTTATATATAGTATCTAGCTGACCCGGCAAACGTTGTTTTGCCATATACATTATTTCTAGCTTACTAATATCACTATCAAAAAATAGGGGTTCATGGTAGAAAGATGAAAATTTAGGGCTGCATATATTTTTTACTGCCTCACCATAAAAAATAAAAAAAATGTCCAAAAAGTAAAATAATTAAATTCAATTCGGAGTGGACCACCTTTATGGGTATAAAAAATAGATGTTGGCCGATTCTCAGACCTACCCGATAAGCAGACAAAATTTCACTAAAATCAATCCAGCCGTTTCGGAGGAGTATGATAACAAACACCGTGACACGAGAGTTTTATATATTAGATTAACTTTTTGTCGTGTTTTTAAAGCGAAATATAATTAAAAAAAAAAAACATTTCTTGATAAAAAAAATTCATGAGCAATTGGCGAGCTTATTGCCTTGAGACAATAATCTTCCAGCTAGCTAAAGTAATGTGTGATATTATGTTACCAATGTTATAAAAATGCAGACATCTTGAATATAAGACAATTTTACTCGTTGAATTATGGAACTGGGCAGTCGATATCTTTTAATTTTGTCTAAAAATCATGTTAAAAAAACTTTTTTTTTTTAAATTAAATTATCGATTAATTTTCTTCGAACGATCTCGTCACTTCACTAATATGATAATTACTATTCTTCCTCTTCCAACCATCTTACTACTTGTCGATGTGTAATAATAATAATAATAATTACAACCACATTCCGGAAGCAGAATCCATTTCCGGTGATTATCGAAACGGAACGTAATTCTTACGAGAGAATACACTCATCTTCATTATAACCTAAGAAGGTTCGACATATCCTTTCACATCATTTTCATTTCTTCCATGTTCTGCATTTTCTCATACATACACCTTGATTACCGTTATTCACTAACAAACAAGAACATCATCAAAGACCCTACTATCAAGGTCCCGTGCTACAATCTCCCCAGAAAATTCCAAATCCAACAGAACAGAATTTGCACGGATAAAAACTGCCGCAATGTGGAAATGGAGCACGGGCATAGCCAGGGCATATGTCAGTCCCAAACAATTCAATATCTGGTGCTGAGGAAGTGTTGAGGAAGAAAATACCTACGAGGGAGACTGGATGGACATCCATAGATCAACCCCAGAGGCGGTGCAGTGGCTTTCTGGACGAGAACCGAGGATTTGATTTGGAATGATTGTTAAAACAAGCCGAAGCTATACAAAAAGCAAAGCAAAGTAAGTGATGTTACTCAACACGTGATCATCCATTAGGATTTTATTCACGTGATTGCGCCACGTTATTCTCGAGTGTTCACTCTTTCTTACGCCCTTTTTACAGAAATGTAGGTTTTTTTCGTCATCCATTCGCTGCACATGTCCAAACCATCTCAACTTAGTTAAACGCATTCTATCCACAACACATTAATTTATATTCGTAATATATCCTCATTCTTCACTTTATCTCGCAACGTTTTACCAACCATTCTTTTCAGCGATTGCATTTCCACAGCATTTGTTCCACTTTTGTCCTTCTTCAATCGCGTCCAAGTTTCGCTGGCAAATGTCTATTCATATCAGCACCAGAATGGTATTGTGCATCGGCATTTTTGCTATATTCAACATATTGCTGTCGCTAACAATGAAACGAAATGCACCATTTCCTTTAGTTCCGGTAATTTTTTTTCATGCAATATCCGATTTACATTTTCCATTTCCTGAAATCAAACTTCCCAAGCAAACATGATTATTCACCTGCCCAGACATTCATCATCACCGACGACCGGTGTGGCACAGAGGCTAACGCTCTTACCTTTGAGCCACGAGGTCCCGGGTTCGATTCCCGGCCAGGGCAAAATGAAGAATGACCCTTTTCAAATTGTCCTGGGTTTGGGCGTTTAAGGTATGTGTGTGTAGTGCATTGTATATAATTGTATCGTCGTGTCAGTACCCGCAATACAAGATTCATTTCTGAGTTTGGGACTATCTCGGTCTGTGTGAATTGTCTA
This sequence comes from Athripsodes cinereus, assembly GCA_947579605.1. Classification (NCBI taxonomy): domain Eukaryota; kingdom Metazoa; phylum Arthropoda; class Insecta; order Trichoptera; family Leptoceridae; genus Athripsodes; species Athripsodes cinereus. Next base: position 30,120,108 of record OX388308.1, on the reverse strand, counting down.
AACATGTTATGTTTATGTTTCATCAACTTTTATCGTACAAATCGTACAGGACACTAAAAAACAATAAAGAATGAGAGGCTCATGTTCATATTATTCCACAGACAAACATACTTATATAACGAACACGTTAAAATATTTATCCAAGAATAATAATTATTTACAATGAAATTTTGTTGGCTCTAGAGGATAAAGCCATTTGTAGGTACTTTATATTATCAACAACAATAATTAAATCTGTGTTTAATTAAATTAATATTTTGCCAGATTTCTACATCGCAGCATGTCTTAATTACAATTATTTAAATGATGGATGCTTAATTTAGCTTCGCAAAACCCGTAAACAAGAATAAATTACTATTCCAACTTATTGACCTAACTTACTGACACCATACTTTTAAACAGAGGTATAAATTGTTATAACTTTAATTCCGAATAAAATTATTCATTATAAAATACTAATGTTGTTGACCGAAGGTACTTGTTGGAAGTCCATTTCAAGATAAAATTGAAAAAAACACAATATGTAGTTGTAGCAGATCAGCTGTATGTTTCTTACATACAGCTGATCTGCTGGCTACCCCACTTGTGGGATATGCCGTGATGGTATAGTAGTAGTAGTACAATATGTAGTTAACTTCCAAATGACTTTTATTAACTTCGCGTACTAGTATTCGGAGACTCTCGACTCCATCATCAGGCGATTAGTAAAAAGTGAAATAAGATACAGAGACAAACAGTATTTATAGGATTTGAACAAAAGAATGTTGGGAGAATCCCGTTTTGATAAGAAAGTAATTATCACGGGATTCTCCCAACATTCTTTTGTTCAAATCCTATAAATACTGTTTGTCTCTGTATCTTATTTCCTTTTTACTAATCGCCTGATAATGGAGTCGAGAGTCTCCGAATACTAGTACGCGAAGTTAATAAAAGTCATTTTTATGTTAACTACATATTGTGTTTTTTTCAATTTTATCTTATTCATTATAAATGACAACTCATATTTTTTTATAAATGTGAAAATTTGATTTTACGATAATTTATAAACCGAAATAAAATATTTTATGGTTTCAATTCTGAATCGAATACTTTGGTTTTTCGTAATATAACGGTTATTTTTACACTTTCGTTTGTGTATTTTATGTGAAATGTATCTGAAGTTATGCATCAATATTTAAAAAAAAAACGGTTTTGTGTATTTTTTATAAGCTCAAATACAACCTTATACACCTTTCACAGCAAGGGAAGTTTGCCTGCACCTGGGATCGAATCGCGCACTTTATGTGCATGAGAACGAGTCTCTACCTCCAGGCTACCAACGAACTTGCAGAAAAGAGAGATCATAAGGTGTCACGACGTTATGTACGTACCGTACCGTACGAAACGGATCAGACTGATTTCAGCCCTTTATACTTAACACCATTCCCAAATATTTTATTTTATATCGGATCCAATGTTTAGGAAATATGGTATCTTGGATTTCAGGCAAACGTACATCAAAAATGTTATTACGCGTTACAGGAGAGCCTGCCCGGGAGAGGCTGCATGGGTGGACCGGCGTGGTACTCGTTCGGTTACAAGAGGTATTATGTTTGTTCCGCCAGTGAGAACAACCCTGGGACAGCGCTCAGCAAGGTATCTTGCCTCGAGGCTCTACAACTCGTTCCCGAGCACATAAGGTTGTTTGGTGGGTGGAGATGCTTTAGCCGGGGGCTAAAGGAGTGGTTGCTTGACACGGGTAGAGAGGAAGCAAAGAAGAGGCTATTTCTACATGTTGTGTAATTTCTTTGTGCGGTTTCAAGGTGGATTGGTTTTACGGTACTTTCTTGATGTTTTGTAGCGGCTTGCCTCGATACAGGCACTCGCCTATTGAGGTTGCTGCGGGTTATGACTGCATAGTCCTGATTAACTTGCTTGTTCCGGCGCGCATGCGCAGTCACATTGTTTATTTTGGCTGCCTTTTATGCATGTTGGATTGATGTTTTTTTTTCATTTTTTGTATAATTTTTGTAATAAATGACAAACTTGTGGGCTTGGTATTGTATAGCAAAGGGTTAAATCATGAGTGCGGGTTATGTAGGATGATGCATTGTCTTTACTTTGTGATTGTGTGTATTATTTCTGTCCATATGTGTTTTCAAATGTTTTGTAATGATACTACTACTACTATACCATCACGGCATATCCCACAAGTGGGGTAGCCAGCAGACCAGCTGCTTGTAATGATGATGATGAATAAATAAATAAATAAAAAATAAATAAATATTATTAGGTATTTGCTAAATTATGTTTGAACTCATGCTAATGTATATGTGTAGATACTTTTGTAATATGTTTTTTATCTATATAATTATTGTTGTTTTAATTGTATCTTTTTTCATATCAAAGGCTTATACTTATAGCCGTTCATTGTGTAACCAAATAAATAAATTAATTGTTGTAAACCTTTTTTATATGAAACTTTTGTCTATCTAACTATTCCATCTCTGCACATCCCACAAGTGGGTGTGAGGTAACTTATGACTTGCTAACGTTGTATTATTTGTGTGTCTAGGTATAATTTTCAGACACAAGATGGACAACAAAGTTGAAATTTATTAATTTTGAAAGGACATTAAAAGTTGAAACACATTTTCTCCATTAATAAACACCCCAGTTCTAGCATTTACACCCGGTAAAGGCTCAGTGTTCTTAGTGATAGATAAAATATTTAACCAACACGCGGCCAGTAGCTTTTACAGGATAATACAATGCATACACACAATTTGAAATCCATATTATCTTTTAAAGACATGCAAAACAATTCATTAACAAAAATAACTAATCAATGGAGGATCGCAGCAGGACCCGTCATTTGGAACCGACTCCCCGAGAACCTCCGTAAAAACCAGCCGATTACAACGTTCAGGAGCAAGCTGAAGACATCGCTCTTCCAACATAGTTTCTCTTGAGATGGATGCTCCATTAAACAGCGCCGAATAAATCATCCAATATAATAATAACTCATTAATAAGAAGTCAAAGAAATTTCAAAGTACCTATCTTCTACTACTACATATACCATCACGGCATATTCCACAAACATCCATGTTGTCCTCTTTGTGTCTATTAAAAAATAGGATATTCTGGAGTATCAAATCCACATTTTTAATAAAAGTACCTTACAATTTTTGAGGTAAAGGTTCATATAAAGTTTAGAAAAGACAACGACATCCTATTAAGGAGTTCTTCAGAAACCACAACACATTCTCTTCGCGTGGCTGCTTTTTTTAATTACCTTAGCTTCTATCTGTCATATTCAAAAGAATTCGAAATTCTCTCTTATAACCCACAATTCACTGTGTATAATTTACTATTCTAGCTGACACATATTCAAAAGAATTCGAAATTCTCTCTTATAACCCACAATTCACTGTGTATAATTTACTATTTTAGCTGACACATATTCAAAAGAATTCTAAATTCTCTCTTATAACCCACAATTCACTGTGTATAATTTACTATTCTAGCTGACACATATTCAAAAGAATTCGAAATTCTCTCTTATAACCCACAATTCACTGTGTATAATTTACTATTCACTATGTCGGTGTTAAGGTTGTAAATTTCATAATGAAATTAAAAATATACAATATTGATTTTTATTTTTTCTACCATTTTTATTGACATTGTCTGTCTCAATCATCGTTTATCTGAATAAAAATCAATAAAGTTTTCTTTTTAATTGCATTCTCAATTACTATATAATGCAAAGTATGACCAAACTTTAGTTCGAGTTTAAATAATTAATTCACGACCTGTTCGTCTTCCCTATCCGATATTTTAAACAAACAGACACATTCAAATTATAATTTCTCTTAAAAATAATAATTATTACCATCATCCTGTCGTTCCCTAGGGGATTTTGAGGGGTTTCAAAATTATATTACTTACCTATGTTTTAACTATGACAGAGGTTATATTATTGTTAATACATGTATTTCGTTAAGAGGTACTTAGTAAAGAGAAATAAACTTGTTCTCATATTTTGTAAGCCACTTCAATTACTTTCTCGTACTTTTTACTGTCACTAGACTAGAATAGATCCCCTACACGTTTCTAGTCGCAACAGGTTGAACGAATATATATCGACTGTCCAGTCCATCATATTCAACAAATCGAACAATTTGTAATTTTTGATTTACCTAATTGATTTTTGTTATTAGCTCCAATAGGTACAACCTTATACAGCTTTCACAGTATGCTTAGACCTTGTGTCATGAAAGGGGAATTTGCCGGCACCTGGGATCGAACCACGCACCTCATACGCACGAGGCCGAGACTCTACCACCAGGCTACAGACGAACTCGTATATATTATGTTATCAACTCACATTGTTGCCTAATTATGAAATAAAATGTACACTAAAAATAAACAATTAACAGAAGTCGTGTTAATTGGGTACAAAGGTGCAATTTCTCCCAAACAACCAAAAGACACAACAATGGAAAATTTAGGAGATAAATTTTGAAGGTACACAAATTACCTAATTAATTTTGTTGAGTTTTAATTTAAATTAATTAGTAGGTGAGGTGAGAAGGCATCCTTTTTACCCTTTTTTGGATCTTAAGGGTTGTTTTGTTTATTTATTTACTTAATTTTATCTAATTGAATCAGAGTTTTAATCTACCCGTGCGTAATTTATTTATAATTTCGCGTTTGTTTTATGTTTAAATTTGTGTTTTAGTCTAATGTTATATTTGAAAATAACTAAAAAAAGTCTCAACATATCGGGCAATTAACAGATGGAATATATAAAAAATCTAAGACATTGATCAACATAGTCTGGTTGTTCTGAAATGGAATACGTCGACAATCGTGTCCCATCTTTACATAGACACCTCTCTCTTTTATAAAGTGCCTATTACTGAAAAACAGTGATTCCTCCTTAGCAATTATTCCACATACAAAGCATGTTCAACATCTACATACATTTATTATTATCGAGCCAAAGAATCTTTCACACTACGGAAATTGTATTCACACGACGCAATTTAAATCATTTTAAAACATTTGACAGTTTCAAGAATACAGGTTTTCAATGTTTGGTATTCTTAATTCATAAACTAGTGTTAAATTAAATTTGGCACATTAAACTATACAATATAAGGTTCAGAAGAGACAACGTCACCTTATTTGACAGTGTCCATCGGGGTTTATAAGAGAGAATATCGGAGCCTTCGGCAAGTCGCCCGGTAGCTTAATTGGTAAAAGACAAATGCACTACATTACAGGCATAAATAATGTATTGTTACCCGAACCACCCACTCCTAGCCCATGCCCAAACCAGCACCTAACGAATTCCCAGAACCTAAAATGTCCTGCAGACGCAGCTGGGGGAGCCCAATTGACGAGGAGATCTCAGAGAGAAGAAAACCTGAGCATATCAGCAGATTCATAGATATATAAAAAACAAAATAAAATGTCCTCTTATATCGTCGTGTATTACCCATAATACAAGATTCACATCTTTGTTTGGGACTAGCTCGGTCTGTGTGAATTGTCTATACATGTTATGTTAACTATATCTGTATTCCAGAGCGAAACAACATTATGTTACTTAACGTCATTTTTAATATGGCCGAATAAAGATTTTCAACAAAATAACATCAATTTCCTTCTCGCATATTGTTCATTAGTACGAAATTGCTGTCAAAAATCATTTTGAATGTCGCAAAGATTCTATTTCTTCAAGAGTAACTTTGTGGAGATTACACTGTAAAATCCATAATTATTCAATAGTGGATTAAACCGTTGATAATTTGATTTTAAGTAATCGCTATTATGAATCATTTTGTCGCAAAATATTTAGGTAGATATTGTCTTATGGCAAGGAAAAGTTCTCATCAGATTATCGGATCTTTTGACAGAGTTCCAAACGAGTTTGCGATTTGATATCTGGCGCAAATTTCTTTGCATGTAAAAGCCTTTTGCCGAACGGACAAGCACTACATAGATCTCCAGGCACTATCAAATAACCCATCTGTTATCTTCCCACACAATTTTGTCGAATTATTGGGAGAAGTTCCAGATAATATTATATATCCGTACTTTAAAGGGTGTTCACACATGACGAATACCGATAGGAAACTAAAATATCGTCAGCCATTTGAACTTTGTGAACAAATTGACAAACAGTCTGATACCATTCTAAATTATTCTAGTCAGTGTTTGCAAAAACTGACTAGAATAATTTAGAACAACACATATATACATACAAAGATACTGCTTCAGAACAGACTCAAGATTAGTGAGGCAGTAAATTCCATTTTCTATAATTGTTAATAGAATATTATGAGTTTTAAGATATACTTAATGTTTAGTTAGTGTTAAATTTTTTGTAGCAGTAAGTTGTTTTGTGTTGTTATAGTTATAGAAAAATAAATAAATAAAAAGTCTGAATCGATTAAAACCACTGAAACGATATAGTCTCAAGTTGACCACCTTTTAACTTTTTTCGTTGGTGGAACGAGGCGCGCATGCGTTGATAAGTTCGGTATCTGTATCTATGGTAAAACCTTTAAAAACGGTTCCCATTTCGTGACAGTTGTTATCTTTGTTGTTGGTTTGTGGCGTTTGTTTTCTTAGTTAAAATAGGGCGCCTAATATTCTCTACTATAACATTCTCAAATTACTTTTTTCCACCTCGATATCCGCCATTTTGAAAACAACGTCAAAATCAAACTGCATCTGACAGATTGAATCTATGTCGGTGGACTATGTGAACGTGTTCCACGATCAATGGACGACCGATGGATATTGTTTTTTATGTAAGCGAAATAATTGTCATACCTTTATCGTCGCTACATATTATTTCAAAAGAGTATATACGAACATTTTAATTTAGGCATAATATTTAAAAACTGTATATTAGGCCATTAAAATTGTTGATTTAATTTCTTATTGGCATGTGATATTATTTTTTTAAGTATTGAATTTTAATATTTGACACTAAGAATCACTTTATGAAATGGTTATGATGTCATTATAAGCAGTTTATTCTAGAAATGTCAAAACATTAAATTTATAAATTCCATAGATTTTTATATATAATACCTAGATGGAGACTCGTATGTATTTTCATTGTAATAAAGTGAGATACCATTTTTCGGTACTTTTGACAGATCGGTTGGCGAAAAGAAGTATGGTAAATCGCTTAAAACGTCGAAAAGAACTTCAAAAAATGTCCAATTACGTTTTTATAAATGTAAAAATGATATTTTTTTATAAAAATGCGAGAAATACTTCATAAAATGTAGAAAACACCGCACGCATTCGCCAACCGTTCTGTCAAAATTCATAGATTTTTTGCCTCACTTTTGTAAATGAGTCTGGGTTCTAGGTTTTGTATGGAATTCTGTGATAAATTCACATCCCCTTTTTGGATATGCAACGACGTTATGTCGTTTCGTGTGAACACCGCATTAGATGTGGTTACAGTGTGCGATAAAATGGAAGCTTTACAATCTGTTAACATCGCAAGATTTCTCCGAGTACCTGCAAACTTATCTACGTTCGTATCTACGGACATTTTTGTGGTTTTCTACAAGAATTTATTTCCCTAAAAGGATTAAATTATACATTGGATAATAGTTTTGTTAACATGCAAGCTTTTTGATCCCTAAAGCACGTAATAGGCAGATTAATAAAATTGATGTTTTGTTCGGAGTTTTATTGTGGATTTTTTAAAATTAATTTATTTAAGAAATTTTAATGGTAATGATTTTAATGTTGATCAGATTTTTTATCGGACTTTATTTAAATTGATAAATATCACAAAAAAAATAATGAATGCACCAATGTCTGGTACATTTTTGGATTTATAGCACATAATACAACCATAATACTTAAAAAAATATTGGGCATTCTAGGTCCGTTTATATAATACCTTTAGTCATGTCAGCTACAGGGGTAACTCCGAAATCTTTAATAAATAATTTACAAAAATTAGATTTACCGGTTAATTTGTACATTAAAATTCAAAAATCTATTATATTAATAAACAATTTTAATATTGTATAAAAAGTTTTTGCACACAGATATTTCAGGCACAATGCTGGTATTTTGAACCCGCGTTCTGAGCCTAATCCTTTGATATCCTGTATATCTGGATAGGTGAATTTTTTGTGTGACCATGACTGATCATATGGAGACTTATCTGGTTGTATAATGCTGAGAAGTGCGGATGGCAATTCTGCCGCCACGTATAAAAAAAATGTAAACAATCTTGAAAACGACTATCCTCAACTGCCGCTGGATTAGCATGCACGAACTATTGCCAGTTGACGCATCGTTAGATTAAGATTAAGATCGTATTTAGATTGTGTCAAGAGTAACCTTACAGGTTATGATACGTAGAACAAGAAGAAGTAAGAAAGTATCGGTAATTTCTAGACTATTCTCTTGATAATGTCAAGATATTTTGACGAAAGCGGTCGAGTATTTAATCATTATTGTGAAAAATAAACAGTGATATGTTATGATTTTTTGACACAATTGGAAGTCGAGAACTAGATTTTAGTCACTAGAAGTAAAAGGTGTTAATCATATTATGAACCACTCAAGATTAATCATTGCGATTGAGCCCATTCACCGATAGTCAACCTATTTGTATTAGGTTTAAAGAGTAGGTATGTACTCTTAACCAAGCCTTGAGTCGATTCATAAGCGCCGAAACTCTTAAGTACACATTTGTTTTTAAACGATGTATTCACACAATCCGTCGAACAATATTGAAAAACAATAGATTCGGCAACTTTTCATATTATTTTCAATATCACACCCTCTTCTGTGGATGTTGTTTCTTTAGAAGCTTCGAAAACTTTTACAAAGCTCTGTAATCTGTATATAGTAAAGCTGGAACATTGTAAATATTAGGTATACTATATTAATGTTTACATATCTACCAACATCCCGGAGGTAATATTACATACACTACCATTGTTTGAATATTTGTTGAAGAAATTTACTTTTCTATATAGCCATTTACTTAATATCACTTAAAACAGATATTTCTATCTGTCCCTAAGAGTTGAAGTAACCCTTATACTGAGATTCATCTGTCCCGTAAAACTAAAGTGACCCTTATGCTGACGTTCACCATAACTCGATCAAATTTAATAATCTTTTATTTATTTATTTTCAAATTCACCATTTATTTAAACTATTTCTCGTTTAAGCTCATGAAAACATTTTGAAAAGTATGACTTTGAATATGTCAGTTTATTTGTGTAAAATTCGCTGCTTCAAAGAGCTGATTATGTCAAAATATGAAGTGAAAAGTGACAAAGAAATATAATACTTTTCTTCTTCTTCTTTCTCATTCATGTGTTGATCACTGATGTGTTGTTTCGGAAGTGATTCCCTCTAATGACACCGGGGACCAGCTATCCTTCCATCTTTTTGGTGGTCTTCCTCGTGAACGTGAGCCAGCCGGTGTCTTCTTTGCAGCAATGTGGGCGATCCTGTTCTCAGCCATCCTGTCCACATGGCCTCCTTTTCCTACTCCATCTCACTATATCTTTCGTGTCGCATATCCTTCTAATCTCAGTATTCCTTATTCTATCTCTGAGAGTTTTTCCCGCGATAGCACGTAAGGTTTTCATCTCAGATGTTCTGAGTAGGCTTTTGGTTCACTTGTTCAATGTTTGGCTCACCGGTTTGAATACTTTGCAATATGCCTTTTTGATTACACATAGAGTGTTTAAATCATTATATTCAGAAAAATGGGAATTAATGTGCCAAGTATTATTGAAACACTTTGATTACAGAAGGTACAAGGAATCCTTCTAATTTATTATTATTACAAGAAATTTCTCAAACATCAAAGACAATTATTGGGAACACATTACTTAGGACCACCAAATTTGGAAACGTCTAGTTCTAGAATTGAGCCCACGATATGAATTCTTATGGTTATATATATAAGACTGACAAAATAATCAACTTTATTGGCGCCCTTAAATCGGTCAAAAGAGCATAAAATGTCACCAAAGTCATAACCATCATAACCAGTTCATAACCATCATATTTAAGAAAGCCCTCAACTAAAGGCTATATTAAAATATCGGGTCTCAATATTAGAAAGCCTCTGATAACAGCCAGACTAATAACCGAACAAGCCTCTTACAGCTTTTTCAACTTTGAAAACTTTTCCTTCAAAAAGCTCTTATGAAAGAAACAATGACACACTCTAACAAAGGAAATAAATCTCTTAAACTTCCTGTATTCATTCTCGTCTACCTTGCAAAAGTTTCTCGTTGGAGCAAACACTGTGAACACTGTTTTCGTGTTTGATCTTTTTTGTGTATTTATAATCGGAGTGTAATTTATAGACTGCTACATCATCAGAAGCTCCCTAGAGCCCCCAGAAATATTAAAATATCATCCACAATTTTATTTACATTTCAGAGTTTATTTTGTTGACGCTCTATACTCTATGATTTTTGATTTGACTTAATTCCTTAATTATTTCCACAGAATTCCATACAAAACCTAGAACCCTGACTCATTTACAAAAGTGAGGCAAAAAATCGATGAATTTTTGACAGAACGGTTGGCGAAAGCGTGTGGTGTTTCCTACATTTTATGAAGTATTTCTCGCATTTTTATAAAAATATATCATTTTTACATTTATAAAAACGTAATTGGACATTTTTTGAAGTTCTTGTCGACGTTTTAAGCGATTTAGCGCACTTCTTTTCGCCAACCGATCTGTCAAAAGTACCGAAAAATGGTGCCTCACTTTATTACAGTGAAAATTCATACGAGTACTCCATCTAGGTATTATATATAAAAATCTATGATTATTTCATTTGCCTAAAATTTCTATGGATTTGATGTGACTAATTTTATGTACCTATGTTATTTTTTTTTTTTTTTTTACGCGGCGGCAGAATTGCCATCCACACTTCTCAGCATTATACAACCAGATAAGTCTCCATATGATCAGTCATGGTCACACAAAGACTTAACAGTCTAATGCCGGGAAAAATTCACCTATCCAGATATACAGGATATCAAATGATTAGGCTCAAAACGCGGGATCAAAATACCAGCATTGTGCCTGAAATATCTGTGTTCAGAAACTTTTTTACAATATTACAAGTGTTTATTATAATAGATTTTTGAATTTTAATATACAAATTAACCGGTAAATCTAATTTTCGTAAATTATTTATTAAAGATTTCGGAGTTACCCCTGTAGCTGACATGACAAGGTATTATATAAACGGATCTAGAATGCCAAATATTTTTTATTTCTCCTGCTAGTTCTGTATATTTACGTATTTTTTCTGCGACGGTTGTTTGTATATTATGTGTATTTGGGACAGCGATGTCTATTAGGTACGTTATTTTATTACGTTTATCATGTAATACTAAATCGGGTCTATTATGATGTATTTGTCTATCTGTTATTATGGTTTTATCATAATAGAGCCTGTAATTTTGATTTTCTAAAACCGGTTCCGGGTTGTATTTATAATAAGGTATTACTATTTGTGAGTTTAAAAGATTATGTTTAATTGCTAAATTTTGATGTATTATTTTTGCGACATGATTATGTCTATTGGTATACTCAGTTTGAGCGAGAGTGGAACAACCCGAAACTATGTGTTGAATGGTTTCCGGTTGAGCGAGAGTGGAACAACCCGAATCTATGTGTTGAATTGTTTCCGGTAATTTATTGCTAATTGTATTTAATTATTATTAATATTAGTGGCATTTACAATGTGGTAATTTCGCGACATGATTAATAGAAGCAAGTTTTCTTACTTTGTTTTTAAATTATCACGATTAATTTTAAAAATTTTGCGACCGGTGTCGACACGTTAGTGTCATGACGAGCACTTTGAATTTTTTTTCAATGAAAACTAGTTTTCAAAGTGCTCGTGAATCACACTAACGTATCGAAACCGGTCGCAAAATTAAAATTTATGGTGAATATTTCAAAAAATTGTAAGAAAACTCGCTTCTATTATTAATCTTTTATTTTGTTCTTCGCCAATAATTGTTCTTGTCCTGCTCCAGCTGTGTTGTGAATGAAAATGTTGATTTAATCTATGTAAGTATACTGAGAAAAATACTCACAACGAATCATTGGTACGTACTATCATATTAGGACCAGAGATAGTACAAACGATTCATTAGTACGAATCTATAATATTAACTTTTCGCAAACAAATCGTTGGTAAATTTACCAACGACTTTTTTGCGAATAGTTAATATTATAGATTCGTACTAATGAATCGTTTGTACTATCTCTGGTCCTAATATGATAGTACGTACCAATGATTCGTTGTGAAATTTCGTTAATATTTTTCTCAGTGTAGTATAACATATTATAACCCATAATACAAGATTCATATCTTAGTTTGGGACTAGCTCGGTCTGTGTGAATAATTGTCTATACATGTTATGTTATGTAAAAGGCTCATGCTGTGGGTATATTATTTGTCTTTGTATTATTATTATTTCTATTTGTGTTAAGTGTTAATATAACGTGGTTTGATGGAAGAAATCACTATAAAGTGATAATCTCGCCACTGCATATCATCTCATTTTTTTATGTAAACTGATTGGTTGATTTTGTAATATGAAAAATAAAATTAATAAATATAATCAAAACTTAATAAATAAATAAGTTATCTTATTGTAAAAGGCATGTATTTGATACAAAATGTTATCTACATAGAAATGCGTACGTGATATTGTGTTATATACAATAACACTGACTTATTCTTTTGAGAAAATGTATTTATAGTCTCAAGCGTGCAAATAACAAGGTAATTTATTTTATTTTGACAAGATGAAAAGTCGAATTGTTATTATTCATATATACCTAGCGAGAACAAGTTTACTTTTCATTATCTTATGTTCGACAACTTTATCTGAGAGACGACGAAAAGTCTCCGTCGTAAAAAGCTTTTATGAATAATATAACATAATATGTCGGGGGTGAGTTGAATGAAAACTAGAATATGTATTCAAAAATTTAAGGTATATTATTTATTATGATGTTATAGTGCACGACTATTATTGAAGATTTTAAGCCTGACTTTATATTCGTCGATTCAGGCCCGAAATTACAATCAGTAGCTTATCGTGGAGCTTTGGCAAGGAGGCTTAAAAATTAAGTCAAGCTTACTGCTTACACGAGAATTTCAATCAATATTCGACTGCGACTTGACTAAGCCGCAAATATGGTTAAGTTGGTAGCCCTACTAGTTATTTTATCGTGATTTTGTCTATGCATTAACCTCACATCTGCCATGTTAACGGGGACGCGCGCCATTTTTCGTTTTGTTGTTTTGATTTCGTGAAGGCTCTTGGATTTTTTCTTTACCGACGAAACAGGGTTAGTAACGAAAAAATCCAAAAGAAGCGCAAATGTGCACCTTAGCAACAACAAACAAAAAGCGTAATGATGGCGCGAATATATGACATTATTGTCAGTTTGTTCTTATTGTAACTAGTGGCGCCTCCTGGTGTTGAAAAAATTAACTGAGTTTAAGCGAGCTTAACGTTGTTGAGGACACCCCTGGGTATTCCTTAATTTAAGGAGTAGACTAAGCCGCAAAGTCGTGCTAAGGAGACATTGTGATTCGCGTAATTTTCGTAAGCGAAGCTTTATGTGTTCCTTAAGGTTAAGCCTGCATTGTAATTTTGGGCCTCAGAGCCTAAATGATTGTCATATTATCAAATGCAATAATAATATTAATGTTAAAAGATAAACCGCTGTAGTTATCATTACATATTTGTATATTACATTTACTTGTATAATCCATTTACACTTACACTCTATATATAATGTACATATAATAATACTGATTCATTAGCCATTGAATTAAATTTTTCTTTACTGAGTTTAATAATTGTGCTTTTATTCTACGTTCTTCGTTCATTAATGTTTCGAAAACAGAAGAAATTTCAACCGGAATTAAGAACGCTTTATTTAAATTATGGTTTAAAACATCCTTTAGACATTTAGTTACTTGAAATTCTTAAATTATGCTCTATGACATTCTTTTGGACATTTATGGGGTGTTCACATTTAGCGAATATCGCCAGGCGAATTTCAAAATATAACGCCAGGCGAAAAAACAAAATTCGCCGTACGCCCATTGATCGTCACACCTGTTCACACAGTCCACCGATTTAGAAACGATCTGTCAGATGTGCTTTGATTTTGACACTGTTTTCAAAATAGCGTCGAGATGGAGATCGCGAAGTGTTTATTTTTAGTCGAAAATGTTATAGTAGATGTTATAAGGCGCCTTTTAATTAAGGAAACAAACGCCACAAACCAACAACAAAGATAACAGCTGTCACGAAGCGGGAAACATTATAAAATTTATAGGTTAGAAAGTTTTTACGCGCGCACATCTACGCATGCGCAAATCGTTCAATCGGCCGAAAATGTTGGAAGGTGGTCAGCTCGAGACGATATCGTTTCTACTGGTTTTTATCGTTTCAGACTAGCTGTCATTTTGTTCACACGGTTCAAATGGCTGGCGATATTTTGGTGCCTGGCGATATTCGCCAAAGTGAGAACACCACATTAGTTCCTTGGAATTCTTAAGGTTGCTACATTAATATTTTGACATATTAATCCCAGAAACAGCCAGTTATTTTATCATCATTAAGACAAAGAACTTATAGAATAATAAAATAAAACTATATCATATTTTATAAAGACAGGAGTACGTACAGAACATACAACGAACTGGAGTAAATATACGTATATTTATTTTATTTATTTATTCTATATTAAAGTGTCAATGACCTTCATGACCTCCTTAATCTTGTTGACGAGTCCTGTAAAAGACTGGGGCTAACCATAAATATCGGCAAAATCAAATGGATGACTTTCGGACGGCTTGATTACAGTGGGTCAGTATTGCATTTGAACGGTCGTAGCGTTGAAAGGGTGGAGAAATTTAAATACCTCGGCAGCATACTAACGCAATCTCTTGACCCAGATGTAGAGATAAAATGCAGAATTGAGGCAGCAAGAGCTGCATTTAACAAAATGAAACCACTCTTCTGCAATGACAGCATAAATTTGAAGCTCCGCCAAAGAATAATTAAGAGCTATGTTTGGTCTGTTTTATTGCATGGATGTGAAACATGGACCTTAAAAGTCAATACAATGAACAAATTGGAGGCATTTGAAATGTGGCTCCAACGCCGTATTCTCAGAATTCCCTGGACCGACATGGTTGCCAATACCAAAGTCCTGAGGCGAGCTAGAGTTGACAGGGAGCTGTTATCAATCATCAAGGTTCGGAAGGTTTCACATCTGGGTCATGTTCTGCGTGGAGAAAAATACCACCTTCTCCAACTGATATTGAAGGGGAAAATTGAGGGACGCCGAGGTCCCGGTAGGAGACAGATGTCCTGACTGCGAAACATAAGGGAGTGGACCGGCATCCGAAGTGTGGAAGAGCTGTTCCGAGCAGCGCAGGACAGGGACAAGTTCGCCGAGGTGATCGCCAACGTTGGGGGGACCCGACAAGGCACTTGAAGAAGAAGAAGATTCTATATTATGTGAGGGTTGTTAAAAACGCGGATATTTGAGGAACATCTGATATTACCGAACGGAATATCTCGTGGAGTCCCTGGTAATAAAGAATAGAACTCCCACTTTCTTTGTAAGCTTTCCAGTGTCCTGTAAAAGGCAGGTATTCGTAGAACCTTGAGTTAAAACTACGTTTTACATTAAGCACTTATAATTTTATACTCGAGCGCTTTCATTTGTGTGAAAAATTAACAGTGTTGCTCTTTTGATAGATTTTATAATTAACAATAGATAGATAGATTAAATATAGGTATCTGCTATCTTAGTGCCAACACTTATGTATTCAAGTGAGACGTGGACATGGTTAAAGAAGGATGAAAGTGGCATAAATGCAGTGGAAATGAGATCGTTGAGAAAGATGTGTGGTCGTATGCGTAACGGTGATATACGAAAGGAATGTGGAATGAAAGTTGGTGTAATAACAAGGATGAATGTAAATAAGTTAAGGTGGTTTGGCCACGTGGAAAGAATGAATGAGGACAGAATGACTAAGTTTTGGCTGAGAGGAATGGTGCTCGGAGACGTGGACGTCCGAGGATCAAATGGCAGGATCATTTAAATCAAATCCTACAGGACGGTCACGTGTTGAGCACATTGAACAGGAGAGCATGCATGAGGAATTGTATGACAGTGACGGAAGCGAAAGATGTATGCAAGGATAGTGGCGCTCGATCTTTTCTGCCTACCCCGCGAGGGAAGCGGCGTGATGGTATGTATGTATGTATGTAAATATAGGTATATTTCACCATTGTTATTTTGACTTTTACTGGCACGGTGACCTATAATTCGTTACCGGGACTCCACGGAAGACACCGTAGACCCTTTTTACAACATTGTGTTGTTTATATGTACGAATATAAATTGTTTCGCTCGATTATTTCATTGTTTTCTTATATGTGTCGCTGAGTTTCAAAATCCGCTATAACACATTTTCACGAAAATTGAGTTATTTACCTAATTATGTATGTCGTTAGATTCGTTATTAAATATTCTATAACTGTAGAAAATTGTTTTTTTCAAAACTCTCATTATTTGTACAAAATGTTAAAATAAATAATGGTGATGGGAAAAGAATCCCGCTATATCACTTTATGTCTTTTAATACCATCTATAACTTAACCGACCAATAGGAGCTATTTTTATGTATACTAAATGAACAGTTTATTATTGTATGAAATAGCAAAATTTATTTTAAAATTGAACTTTTGTAATAATCTTATAAAAATTAAGAAACTTGTACGACTTCCGGAAAGTGCGTTTAATACTTGTATAATTTATCGAATTTCTGCGAATCACAAAAGTTTATTATAGCGAATTTCGAAACTCGGCGACATGTTTATAGATTCCTACGAACATTATTTTGTTTTGATGAAAAAATAACATTCGTCTCTTTTTCAGGAACACTGAAAGCCGAAATGAAAGAAAATGTAAGCCATTTATATGAAGAACAACGAAAAAGCGTCTCCAAGAAAAATAATATATTATTGTGTTTCTTATTTTTTGTTTCTTTACTCTTTTGTTTAAGTTTTTTTTGTTTGTGTGCTAAGTAGAATATTGAATAAAGTATATTTAGCTCTAGTATAACTTTGTTTTCTTTATAAATTTATTTAAGGGAAATATTCAAATGGGCGACCGAATAAATAAAAATGTTCAACTAACAATGAACTGACTCTTGTACTATTTGTGTGACAAAAATACCAAGTTTGGGACAGAAAATACAAAATTATGATATTTGATCCCTATTTTTTAAAATTCAGTCAAACGTAAGAAATTTTGCAATCGATGACCTTAAAAAAATGTCCTCATTTGAGTCAGAGCATTTTAGTATAAAATCAATGTGTGACACAACACAATTTATCTATGTTGTTACAAATGTGGCTCTTTTTAATTGTTTTTTATTTATGAATTATTTTTATTCATAAAAGTAAATACGGTGGAGTAAGTCGGTAGCGGGTTTTGGATCCGTAATTTCCCGATCGAAAATACTATTCGGTTTTTTTGTGAATTACTTTTATTTATAAAAGTAAATACGGTGGATCTCCCGATCGTAAATTTTAAGATTTTGTTCGGATGCCGAACACTTTTATTTTCAAAATATTTTTGGTTGTATAAACACGTCATCTTAAAGAAAATGCATCTCGTTTTGAATATTATATTGTTTATTAATTTTCAATTTATTTAACTTATAAATAAATTAATCAATAAATAATACCACGATGCGGTAGCGTAAATAGTTATATGGTCGCACAAACTGTATTTAATAGTCGCTCACTTTAGTATCAAGTCGTTGGTCAAATTAAGTCGCCCAGTCATTAATTCTGTTTTTCATTTCTGTATTTTTGTAAACTAAAATTTACATTTACTCAATATACATTTTTTGCCGCATATGAAAATAAAGTTCCTTATTTAATTTGCGTGAATTCTAAATTTAAAATGATACCTTTTGAGTGTTTGAATACTTTCATGTATTTTATAAAATTATTCACACTGTTATTAATTGAGCATTTAAATTACTACAATACTTTACAGAAATAGTTGGACATATTATTTTTTGTTCTCTAAAAAAATATTATTTTAAGTGTTGAAACTACATTATAAATCTTGAAAAGTGATACAATTTGAAGTACGTGCTACAATTATCATCTGGTACCATTATCTACACAAATCCTTTATTGAAAGGTACGCAAATCAATTAATTTATGTGATGATTGACAGTAGAGTTGGATCTCAGCCATTGTACATGTTTTATTCATTTCTACAAAAATTTGCGTTACTGGAGGGTAAACATTATTTTTGAACTGTACAGCTGTTAATACATAATAAGCAATTCTCACGGTCATAACAGCTGAGACCGTGGTTCAACGGTATAACGCTGTCACATTATTGTACTTGCTGAATTCGGCGGCGTGAGTTCGAATACCACACTACGCAAACTTTTTTTTTCATACAAATTTTAATTACAATATGAATAACAATGAGCAGTTATCCAAGTACAAAACCAGAAATCAAAGTAAATCTGATTCCCCAATTACCAATGCAGCAGCGACATCTATAGTTGTGGGTGAAAATGTGGATAGGAAAAAAGCAAAGAATGCATCTGTTGAAGCTGAGTCTAATCATTTAAATGAAAAAATGACTTCCGATTTGAAAAATTTCTTCAAAAACCTGTTAACCGAACAGCTTACAGCTACTCGCCAAGAGATGGCGCTCTCCCATGCTGAATTGAAAAAAATAATTGAATCTCAATCTAATGTGATAAACAACATAAAAGATCAAATGAGTGCCCTTGTGGAGGAAAATCTCGCGCTTAAAAATCGTGTCTGTGAATTAGAATCCAAAGTTGATTTGTTGAAGGTAACGGAAGAGGTAGAAGAACGCATTTTACGCTCTAAAAATGTAATAGTTCACAATATGCCTGAATATGTGGGAGAGAAGCGGACTGAAGCCTTGATGCACGATAGACGCGAAATTGCAGCATTATTGAGAAGGGTTGATGAAACTCTCGGAGAGGATGGGGTAAAATGTATCCGACTGGGTAGACACAGGAATGATGGACCAAGGCCTCTTAAGGTAATTCTGGATAGTCAAGAGCGTGCTATAAATATTGTAAGAAACAGACGACTTTTGGGTGGAGATGTGAGAGTTTATAGCGATTTAACGATTGCACAAAGGGACGATTTGAGGAGATTGAAGGAGGAACTGGTTAGAAGAAGATCCAATGGTGAGAGTGATTTGTATATAAAATACATAAGAAATAAACCTATAATTGCTACAAATAGACATACAAAAAACTGAATATTTTCTATCAAAACCCTAGAAGCATAAAAAATAAATTGTCGTCACTACCTACTGTCTTGTCAACGGCTGACTACCACATAATTGCTCTTACTGAAACGTGGTTAACATCTGATGTCGGTGATGGAGAGCTGAGACTGGGTGGATATACTATTTATAGACTGGATAGGGATCACAGAATGTCGGGAAGAACCAGAGGAGGAGGCGTATTACTGGCTGTCAGATCGTGCATTGCCTCAAGAGAAATAAAGACGCAGCAAAATGGCATTGAGCATATTTTTGTAGTGCTCAAATTAAAAAATAAGCAACAAATTATTATTGGTTGCACATACATCCCCCCTGCTTCACCGAATGAGGTATATGAGCGACATTGTGCTGAGGTGGAGAGACTTTCTTCTGCTTTCCCTTCTGCGGAAGTGTTACTTCTTGGTGACTACAATCTGCCTGAGCTCTGTTGGAATGATGGTTTACCAGTGGTGCCACGACTAACTAGGAAGGCTGATACCATATCAGAATTGTGCTGTCTAATGAATATTCAACAAAGAAACAATTTTGTCAACCATAATGGTGTTGTATTAGATTTAGTTTTGACAACCCTTCATGACGTTCGTGTTTCCCTCTCGGACGATCCCCTTTTTACTATTGATCCTCACCATCCTCCTTTGGACATCCGACTATTAACTGATCCACCCCTCTCTCCTAATGCCAACACTGCTGACATTAATGTTAAGAATTTTTATAAAGCAGATTTTTCCTCAATTAATAATCATCTTTTCTCAATGAACTGGGATGATGTGTTTGTTCATGGGAATGTGGACGCTGATATTGACTCCTTTTACACGATTATTAATGATCTTATTGATCAATATGTACCAATTCATAAACAATTTAGATCCACTTATCCTGCATGGGTGAGTGCGGAGTTAAAGTCATTGATTTCTGAGAAGAAGTCTGCTCATATCCAATATAAGCTAACAAACTCTGTTTCAGATTATGTAAGGTTTTCAGATCTTCGTAAGAGATGTAAAAAATTGTCAACAACTCTATATGGTAATTATATATCTGAGACGGAGATGTCACTTACTAGTAACATAAATCTGAAGAACTTTTGGAGGCATGCTTCTTCTCTCGCCCCTTCTTCCCGAGGAGATGTGGGAGCTTCTCTTCCTAATGAAATGTTTTATGGTGACAGAAGCGCAATAACTGATGAGACGAAGGCAGACCTATTGGCGAATTTCTTTGCTAGTGTGTATCGACAGTTTTCGTCTCCTGTTCATAACCTCAGTAATGAGGATACTCTTGGACGATGTGTAAACATCCCACAATTTCGTGTGGAGGAACAGGTGGTTTACAATATGCTTTCGTCTATTGACGTTTCAAAGGGTCCTGGCCCTGACGCTATCCCACCTATCTTCGCTCGGGCTTGTGCTTCTTCACTCACTTATCCTCTTACTCGGCTCTTTAATTTATCTCTTGATTTGGGGGTCTTTCCATCCATTTGGAAGTTTAGTTATTTGATCCCAATATTCAAGAAGGGTGATAGGAGCAGTGTTGAGAACTATCGTCCTATTTGTTTATTATCGACGCTGGGTAAACTATTTGAGAGGATCGTTCTTCACTACATCGTTCCTCATGTTTCTCCCACTATCTCTCGTAAGCAGCACGGTTTTATTTCAAGCAGATCCACTGTTTCGAATTTGGTACTTTACAGCGATTTTTTGACTACGTCATTGGCCGGGGGAAGTCAAGTTGACAGCATATACACTGATTTCTCCAAGGCCTTTGACACGGTTAGTCACCCTGTGCTAGTTTATAAACTTGAAAGGTTGGGAATCTGTGGTAATCTTCTTCGTTGGGTCGAGAGTTACCTATCGGGAAGAACTCTTGCTGTAAGGGTGGGAGGTGTCGTATCTCGTGTTTTCGTTTCTATCAGCGGTGTCCCACAAGGGTCCCACCTTGGACCAATTCTTTTTAACATTTTTATTAACGATATTGTGAATGATCTGAATGGGGTCGAGGTTCTTCTATATGCTGATGATCTCAAAATGTATAGGGTCATAAAAAACATTGATGACTGCAAGGTACTACAAAATAACATAGACTTAATATCTGCTTGGTGTCATAAAAATGGTTTGATGTTGAACACTAACAAGTGCAATGTCATAAGATTTGCTAAAACTAGAAGTAGAGTCTTGTTTAATTACACCCTGGATGGAGTCGCTCTTGAGGCCGTTAGTGAGGTGCGTGATTTGGGTGTATTATTTGATGACGGTTTATCCTTCACCGGGCATATATCAAGTGTCGCGGACAGAGCTTTTCGGATGTTGGGCTTCATTATACGCATTTCCAGAGACTTCAAAAACACATATACCCTTAAGATTCTCTTCCAAGCCTATGTTAGAAGTCAGTTGGAATATGCATCATCAGTGTGGTCCCCTTATTATGATGTGCATATACATACTATAGAGAGGGTTCAACGCAAATTCATGCGTTATATTAACTTTCGGTTAGGCATCCCATATGTTGACTTCTGTTATGAACATCTTTTGCTGGAGCTTCGAATGTCTAAATTGTTTGACAGGCGTGTCCTGTTGGACATGATTCTTTTATACAAAATTGTAAACTCATGTTTTGATTGCCCGGAGCTCCTTTCATTGCTCAATTTTCATGTCCCTGATCGTCCTACTAGACAGAAAATTTTATTTAAAGAATCAAATACTCGAACCAATTACCAGAGACATTCCGTCATTAATCGTCTGCACATGCTTGGAAATAGATTTATCGATGTATTGAATTTGGATTTGTTTTTTGAAGGTGATTATGTAATGAAAGATAAAATAGTCAAATATTTTAATCAGACTTATTTTGAAATTGTAAATAGTCAATAAATGTTTATTGTCCTGATCATTCTATGCTTCGTTTGTTTATTTAGTGTCGGTTTTATTTTTGCGTAAATTTTATTATATATGCGCTGTTTGATTTGTTTTACAAGTGTTGTTTTTGATTCATAAACTTTTTTGGATAAAACTAGATGAAATAAATTAGATGTGATTAATTAATTTGAATAAGTAATATTTGAACATGTGTCAGGAATCATTTTATTGTGTTGGATATAAACTTTTGGTTTTCTATTGTTGTGTATGCTTGTATGGATTTGGAACACTATATTTTTGATCGAGTATGTATTGTAATTGTGGTCATTTTGTTGTTTTTATTTTTGTGTATGTATTTTTGTTTTGGTTTTTAATTCATTGATATTGTCAACTATAATGATTATGTAATAAAAGGCATATTGCCGTATATTCATGAATAAATAAATAAATAAATAAATAAATAAATAAATAAATAAATAAAATTTATTTCATGCTATTTTTACTAATCTCTTTTAATTATGAAATGAAATGAAAAACATTTATTAATTTATTATATTTATATGTTATTCTAAACAGGGATGTAAACGGTCATAATATTATCACAAACAATGTTGCCAGAATTATACAAATCTATAAATACTATACCTACTACTATACTATACCCTCACGCCGTGTCCCAAGTGGGGTAGGCAGAGAGAACGGAACGCCAAACAGATCTATCTTCACAGACTTCCTTCGCTTCCTCCACATTCATACAGTTTCTCATACACGCACGTCGGTTCCTCTTACTCAACACGCGGCCGTCCTTTAGAATTTGATCCACGTGATCAAGCCACGTGGTTCTCGGACGCCCGCGTTTCCTCACACCCTTTCTTTCAGATAAGCATATCCTCTTTGTCACTCTTACCTCGTTCATTCGTTCAACATGCCCAAACCACCGTAGTTTATTCACGCGCATTCTGTCCACAACACTCTTCTTGCATCCGCTCATTCCTCAATAATATCCTCATTCTTCACTCTATCACGCAGCGTTTTACCAACCATTCTTCTCAACGATCGCATCTCTACTGCATTTATTCCACTTTCGTCCTTTTTCAACTACGTCCATGTCTCGCTTGCATACGTAAGTGACGGTAGCAGAATGGTATTGTGCACCAGCATTTTAGCCATGTTCGACACATTACCATTGCTGACAATGGGTCGAAGTGCACCGTTTACTCTAGCACCATATCTATAAATCCATCATCATCATCATCGCCCTCAACGCTCCTCTCGGGAGCACAGGGCAGAAACCAGCCTCCTCCATTCAGAGCGTCTCTGTGCCAATTGCGTCACCTCTTTCCACGACATTCCTTGCGCTCTGATATCGTTGTCATAGGAACGGTGTATTGTGAAAGAGGGACGCCCGGGCCGACGGAACCCCTGCGGACGGAAAAACGGTGCTCTTTTTGGCCAACTATCATTAGGCATTCTCAAAACATGTCCCATCTATATCTATAAATATGTATCTATAAATGGACCAGTAAATTTCCTTATTAAATAAGGTACACACAAAGTCAAATGAAATAAATAAATTTGACAAAACAATTTAAAACACAAGATTCCGTGAAGCACCCGGCAAAGAACTGGTCTCCCATTCTTGGAGAGCATCCTTTAAAAGGCAGGCGTTCGAAAAAATAAAGATATTTTACAACTTAAATTCCGTAATAAGGTTTTTGCCACCCACCCTGAATGTCTAATTTTTTACTAGCACGGAGAGGCTTGCATGTTTATAACATCATCATCATCGACCTCAACGTTCCTCTCGGGACCACAGGGCAGAAACCAACCTCCTCCATTCAAAGCGTCTCTGTGCCAATCGTGTCACCTCTTCCCACGACTTTCCCAGCGTTCTGATGTCATTGTCATAGGAACGGTGTATTGTGAAAGAGCTGGGTTGACGGAACCCTTGTGGACGGAAGAACAGTGCTCTATATGCAGTGCAGTGTAAAATAAAAATTGTTTTATTTATATGTTTGTTGTTTAACCTGCTTGTGGGAAATGCCTTGAGGGAATGTATGTTTGTATGTAAAATATCTTTATTTTTTCGAACACCATCCTTTTGCAGGACACTCGAAAACTTAAGGAAAAGAGTGGAAGACCACTTCTTTTCCGGGTTATTCATGAAAAAAGTATAAAAGATAACATTCTTAATAAGTATCATATCCAATACTTTTATTAATGTATGTTTTTACTTTGTTTTCTTCCAGTCATGGTGGTCTGCGCCAATCCAATGACAGTGAGAGAGATCATGCTGGCTGCTGATGAGCTCAACATGGTGTCGTCCGGGGAGTACGTCTTCTTCAACATTGAGCTCTTCTCAAGGTATGTGTGACCATATATTTTTTTTGTCGACATCCTATGGGAATGTCCCAGGATTTTTATTATTTTTATTTATTAACAATGAGTGACATGACAGTTGTTACCTTTGCGTCACTCAAAGTTCACAGCATACAAAACAATTTCACAATGATACACATACATGCGAACAAACAATATTATCTTACAAAACATTTCAATATTGAATCCATAAATCTAATAAATAAACCAATGCACATTTTTTTTTTAATTTGTACAACATAGGATCGGTCGAATTCTGTCATACATACATAAGTAATCGATCAAATTGCAAACGTAGCTACATTCAGACAATGATGACGGATGTGAGAGAATATGTAATGATTGATAATACGAATGATGATATCTGATACCTCAGACCCATCTGGTCTGGGAAATTCGATGATTTGGCAGAGAAATTTCAGAGACATCTTGAAGTTAGTTTGGGGATGTCTCAGTAAAATCTTCTGCGTGAGTCGATCTCCCTCCTGGTTTACATGAATGATCTTGACTTTGCCTGTGTCTTTGTTTTTTGTCCTGTTTCCCTTGACGAAGAGTATCAGAACTAGGCGGGATGTCTCTTTGGAGAATAAAAACGTCTCTGTAGAGACTTTATTATTTAACATGAGTACCTGAAAAAGTTTCCGGACACCATAAATCAGCTTTGTGCTATTTTTTTTTGTTTTTCTTTATTAATACGAGTATATTGATTTGTTATCTAGGTCTAGGATATGAAAAACTTTTCCTATTTTATTTTACGAATACATTTGTATTTTTGGCTGGAGAGACATCGAAGGAGTGTTGTCAATAGATTCTACACATGGAGGTTATGGTGGTTTAATGTTCGTCGGTAGCCTGGAGGTAGAGTCTCGGCCACGTGAACATGGGGTCCGTGGCAAACTCCCCTTTCACGACACAAGCTTTTAGTAGCTTACTGTGAAAGGTGTATAAGGTTGTATTTGGGTTTATAACAAAAACCCAGATATATCTTTTAAAAAAATGGTGTTGACTGGCCAACCCTTCAGGCTACTCACTATAGCGCCTTCGGTAGAGCATGTTTTTTTTAGTGTAGACATTTGGATACATGAAAGTCTCCAGATCCACAATGAATCTCTCTTGTAGTTAGTACTATATAACCAAATGACTAGTTGTAAACAATGCCGGTTGATAATGACCTGATAAGTCGAAAGAAGTCTCTCTCGTGATCAATAGCTTATATACTGAGAAAAATATTAACGAAATTTCACAACGAATCATTGGTACGTACTATCAGATTAGGACCAGAGATAGTAGTACAAACAATTCATTAGTACGAATCTATAATATTAACTTTTTGCAAACAAATCGTTGGTAAATTTAACAACGATTTTTATTGCGAAAATTTACCAATGATTTGTTTGCGAAAAGTTAATATTATAGATTCGTACTAATGAATCGTTTGTACTACTATCTCTGGTCCTAATCTGATAGTACGTACCAATAATTCGTTGTGAATATTTTTCTCAGTGAAGCTAGTAGAAAGAAACACTTGTTTCAAATTACCTCAAGTCTCCAGACTTCTGCGGTGTCCGGGTGGATGTTGGGTTTCCTTAATTGACTAATAATACTGTGCAAGTGTGCAGTGAAGAATAATGCTCATAGAGAATTGTTCACAACAATCAAGCTCCGTAAAACTTCATATTTTGGTCACATAATGAGAGGAGAAAAATATGCCATCCTAAAACTGGTCATAAAAGTGGAGATTGAGAGCCGTAGAGGGGTTGGAAGATGGCGGCTTCCCTGGCTCCAGAGCATTCAGGAGTGGACCGGGATGAGAGGTGTGGAGGTGCTGTTTCGTGTTGTCCAGAACAGGAAGGAATTCTCCCAGGTTTTCGTCACCGTCGGGGGGACCCGACAAGACACATACAGAAGAAGAAGAAGAAGGGAAGAATTTAATATATATATAAACAACGACAAATGAAGATAAATTTAATAATATAGGTATAACAAATTCTTCTGATGTGGTGTATGTGCTAGGTTTCATTTGAATTTATTCATGTTGAATTTCCTTTCCCAGAAAAGGGAATTTGTGGTTTGAAAACGTTGACGTAAATAAATTTAAACTTCATTGTAACACAAATAATAATATAATAATATGGATATTCTACGATGCATATAAACAGTTAATTTAACTATATATACACCTACACTTACAGTCGTCTTACTCACAAAGAATATAACTAATTGCCTAACTAGATACATTATAATAATGCTTACCCTACGAATTAATAAACCTTAATTCACCAAAAAAACTTTTCATATATTTTATGACTAACACTGTAGAATTCCAGATTATTTACTATTAATATATGTAAAATAAATTAAACACTACTTTCCACATAATTAATAACTGTATTGAGTTAAAACATTTTCATCAAAGATATAGGGAACGTGAAAAAGCAATAAAAATATGACAATAAATTAATAATAGAGAAAAATGTGAACATTCGAGAGACACGGGACACACTTCTGGAATAGACAATGTAGAATAAATTTATAATTGTGATACAGGAATGAAATTAGATACATTAGAATCATTAGAAATGAATAGTTGCTGTATAAGAAATGAAAATATTACAAATATCCAAATCTCGCCCATATCATCTCCACTCTTGTCTCTGCTTCTTATTTCTACTTCACCCCTACCCCCGCACACCACTCATTTACCTTCACTCCAACATAACTATCCTTGAAATAATTAATTGTATTCAGTATTGTTTCTGATGATGCAACAAATAGTTCTGAAAACAATTTAACTTAATACAGTTGTTTATGTGGAAAGTATAGTGTTTAATGTATTTTACA
Source organism: Athripsodes cinereus (assembly GCA_947579605.1). Lineage (NCBI taxonomy): Eukaryota > Metazoa > Arthropoda > Insecta > Trichoptera > Leptoceridae > Athripsodes > Athripsodes cinereus. Next base: position 30,092,602 of record OX388308.1, on the reverse strand, counting down.
TTTATTAATACTACATAAACGAGGCTAATAGAATCATAACGGGATGTCTCAAGCCAACACCCACTAGTAGACTCTACGCCCTGAGTGGGATAGCCCCGCCGAACATCAGACGAAAGGTGGCTGCACAAGTGGAGAGAGGCAAACAGGTTACGGATCAGAGACACATGCTGCATGGGCACCTTCCCCCATCGAGTCGTCTCAAATCCAGGAGGAGCTTTCTTAACGCAACCACACCTTTGACTGACACACCAGAGATTGCGAGAGTGCGCCTATGGAGAGACACAGAGGAGAACATACAAGGGACAATATTTAACAGCCCAGTGGAAGCCCTGCCTCCGAGCCATGACCTACCATGGCCGATGTGGAAAACCCTCAACAGAATCAGAACAGGAGTGGGACGCACTAGAAAGAACCTCCAGAGATGGGGCTTGGCTGAGAGCACGGCGTGTGACTGTGGAGAGGAGCAAGACACTGGACACCTCCTGACATGCCCAATGGCTCCCAGACAGTGTCACTGGGAGGAACTCGTGGGACGAACTCACCTAGGGGGAGCTGCAAGAGAGGTCGTTGCTTTCTGGGAGGGAATGGGAGTGTAGATGTGAATTTAGTGTTTTTGTTGCTGACCGACACGAAAAGAAGAAGAAGAATACTAAATAAAAGATTTTTCTTAATGTTATAGCTTTTACAATTTACAGAAAATAGTTTGAGATTGATTTTTCACTGGAAGTTCCACGGAGCTTTACAACAATTGTTATTATTACACCTAAAGATATTAATTATTGTATTAGTAAGTATGTACCTTCATAAGTACACAACTCCTAATTAAAACTTTCGATGAATATAAACCTCAGGAGTTAAAAGTTCAAATTATATTAAATGTGTACTTACCTAGTAAAAGCTCGTAAATAGTATGACGAACTTTCGCAGTATACACCTACGTTACTCGTTACATTTTGTAGATAATAATTAATTCTTCTTCATCCTCACCTTTATACCAAAGGCTTTAAAAAGACAACGTCACCTTATCTGGAGCAGGGATGTTGCGGATGTCGATTTTTACACATCCGCGGATGTGAATGCGGATTTTTAAAGGCTCACATCCGCGGATGCGGATGCGAATGCGGATGCGGATGTTTAAGATGTTATAGAAAAAAGTAGGAACTATCTTAGTTGGTAGGCCCCACTTTCAAATATGTGACGAAATTTTTGCTACAATAATATTTTGGATTTTTTGGCGATTTTTTTTCTTCTTTGTTATTTGCAAAAATAAAATAAAACCGGCAAAAATAAAAACGCGTCGGATCTTGTCACCATTATTTTCGTTCCCATTGGTTAATGTCAAGTGCAAACGGCACGCGCCTTTCGTCGGCCCCGCCCCATTTCTTTCTTGTCGCAAATTGTCTTACATCCGCATCCGCAATAACATTCGCATCGATTATTGCGGATGCGGATGCAGATGTCCAAATACATGCGGAAGCTCCACATTTGCGGATGCGGATGCGAATATTCGCAACATCCCTGATCTGGAGAATGCATCCAGCAGGAGATGCTCATACTTAAGTATTTATTTATTATTTATTTATTTTATTTACAAAACAGATTTTAAAAGATAAGTCACTAATGTCTACCTAACTGGGCATGAGCCCGTACCAAGGCAGACCGAGCCAGTTTTCACCTTTTTTTTTTTTTTTTTTTTTTTTAAATATTTTATTTATTTATTTATAAGTATATATAGGACAACAATTCAATTATAAAACACAAAAATGAAAATATACAAAAAACAACAAAATCTGGCCCCAGACAGCACCATAGAGCTGGTATTAGGGGCTAGAAAATCTTCAAATGAATTTGTTTTCTATAAAGCACATAATTTACCTCTTGTTTTAACACAATACATTAAAATTAGAAAAGAAAAAACAAAAATCCGGCAATCAAAAACTAATATCTCTTCTTTCTAATGTACGTTTTTTCAATTGCCTCTTGAAGGTATAATAACTATTTACATTCTTCAGCACTTCCGGTAGATCATTAAAAATTCTTACAGCTTCATAATAAAATCCTTTTCTTTCTTTGTCAGTCTTACCACCTTACATTGTATACTAGAACAATACCTTCATGTGTGTTAGAGATAATTCATTTCACAGCATTTCCCACAAATGGACTAGCTGCACATGCAATTCATCTTTTCCGAGCCAATTAATGGTAAGAAATTCAGGACAGATGGGATACCCCATCGCTGAACTGAAATTTATTTATTTATTTATTAACAATTCACGGCGCTAGCCTTTTACATGTTATGTACCTATCTACATTTATTTATTTATTTATTTATTCAATCAACAGAACACTACAGACAAAACATACATATCTAATACAACCAAATATTATACAAGAAAAGAAGTACTCAATGCAATGTCCTCTTTATAAGTGTTCAAATATTAAATTAATTATTTTAATAAAAGCCCATTCGGTTGTCATACATATTAAAATAACAATAATAATGAAAAAATTAGAACATACATAGTTCATATGATGTATACACAAGTATAGAATATTAACGGGCTGTTTCACCACCTCTGGATAAAGTGCCAGATAGCCAATCCAACACAAATCTAACGGATAAAACGAAAAATGCGTTTCACGACTCCCTGACAGCGCTATCCTATAGATTAAGTTCCAGATAAGTTATCCGGCCGATAAGTCTTAGATAGTGTTAAACTGTCAAAATTTGTTTACATGTGCGTTGCCTAGATATATTCCTAGGCAACGAACGATATATTCCTACCTACGTGCATACATTCATGCAAAAAACGCATGAAATTACAACGTTGCCACTGCTATCTGGCGGATAGCAATCCGTAAGAAATCTGTAGGTGGTGAAACGCTCGCTTCAGTTTATCTTGTAGATTAATTTATCCTAAGGATTGTTATCTAGAACTTTATCCAGAGGTGGTGAAACAGCCCGGTAGTAGAATTAATTAATTGTAAAATTCACTAATTTAAATTGTTCAATATTTAAAATATGATGTTCTATAAACACATGCCGCTAACAGGACATTTGAAAATTAAAAAAAAAGAATAGGTAGGTAACATTAAAAAAAATCGAATTTAGAACTTGTATCTTATAATTAAATTTAAATGGAAAACTTTATGTTCATATACATAATATATATACCTATGATATCATATTATATCTTAGTCCAGAAAAACTGTTATTTACTACTCCCTTCGCTTTCATCACGTAATAGGGAACTTGCACATATTTTTTTTATTCTTCAAAATCATAAATAAAGTAATCAGTAACACATATCAGTAAAAATTTTTTCGATACGTTGCTTAGTTTCTGTTTTATAGCATTTTGAAATTTCGATTTTTGAACTTCCGCGAAAACGCCACATCCGAACGCGCCATTTTGATGACGTCATATGTCCCTTCGATCTCTCTGTCTACAGATGCTTAGTACATTTCGTAGTATATATCTATTGGTTTGACGAGGTTATTTACTGTTGTGGTTTGGGTTTGAACGCTTTTTTTTGCCAAAAACTTCAATATGATTAAATTTTTACGTATAAACATACATCAGTTCCTATTTTTTTATTTAGTTATAATGACGAAAAACGATTTTCTCAAGGGGCGATCGAATATTTATCATGCATAATTAAGCCCGCCAGTAGGCGCTATAACTTTGTCTTATAATGTTATTACTAATTTGTATAGTGCAATACAACATTATGTAATAATTACAGAATATTCAATGGCAATTATTATCAATTTTCCATCATTCTTAGGTTCGATTAGTGATTACAGGTTCTAAATACGCCATTACTTTTCTGTACTGGGTGCATGGTCGGAGTGAACAAACATCCTGCTAAAAAAATCTGTCCAATATTAATGGAAAAAATCAAAGTTGGTTGAAATTAGCACAGAAGTTAAATTTTATAACTTGTGCTGAATTGAGTCATCGATCATCTACAAATAATATATCCACAGCGAGTGAGTTTCTGACAGCCATTGTGTGTCAAAACCAAAAGATTTTTATAGTAAATCATATAGTATTTTAAGGATATAATAACAAATGTCGACACTACAAGCATCCACTACTTGATAGATATGTTCATTTATAACAATATTGATACTGTGAATGCTTTTGTTTGTTTTGTCATTGGACGATGGATATGGAAAGCTGCAAAGAAGTCGCTGAACTTACAGTACAGTGAGAGGCTTACAATATCGGCATGCGTAGAAATAATTTATTCGGTGTCGTATAAGTTAGGTATATTTGTACATCTTGGACTACACAATATTTGTATGATCTTTTTGGAAACTTTTTGTAATAATATTTACCTCCTTCCAAAATGTTAAAAACCGGACTCAAATACCAAGCGATTGTTAATCCCATACATTACGATAAACAACAAAACATCACTCAGGACATGTGACGTCACAAATGCAATAACCATCGACATGGCGTTCAAACAGCGGGCGAAAAATCGTGATTTTATTTATTAAAATAATAAATGAAAAATATTTATTTTTGAGTTTTAATCAAAATATAATCGATATATAACCTTTTTTCTACCTAATTAATGCATTTCACAAAATATTCCTCTCGAGTGCAAGTTCCCTATTCTTACGTTTACCTTAAACTTTTTCACAGCTACGTGTTCTCGTTATAACGAGTATTGTACAATATGTTATCGTTATATGGAGACATGATACGGACACAATTTAATATAATATTTGAGTATGTGTAAATTGTATACTCGTATATGTTTCTTTTGTATATTTTCTATTTAACTTCATCAAACTTCAAACCAGTGCTATTTTTAATGAATTCAAGATGCAAATCAATTCATATTGTCATATTATAATTCAAAATCTACAAAACTTTGAATAATATGGCAACTCTGTCACTTCTTGGGGCCGTAGACAAACCGTACTTAGCGATCGACTACTGGCGAACTCTTCGACAATCTACCTACATGTACCGTGAAATAATTATGCGTTATTGTTGCGGTTATAGTCGTAAATTTGTTTGTAGTCGATCGACGAGTGACGGTTTGTCTAGGGGGGCTGAGCTCTGAATTCTCAAAACAGCTGTTCGTAGACCCCCACGCTCAGCAAAGATCCAACAATATGCTGGACAAGATCAATGGAGCCGACAAATCCTGCTTTTATGACAGAGATCTTGGTGTTGCAGGACTCGCCATTTAGAATTGACTCTCTTAGGACTTTTATAAAAACCAATCAATAAAAACGTACAAGAGCATATTGAAGAAAACGCTCTTTAAACATAGTTTCCCACGTTCTCGAGATGGGCGCTCTATTAAACGGCGCCAAATAAATCATCTAACATACAAATAGGTCAATATATTATGTTCTTACTATACCATCACGGCATATCCCACAAGTGGGGCAGCCAGTAGACCAGCTGCATGTAAGAAGCATGCAAGCTGTCCTCTCCGTGCCAATATAAAATCAAGACATTCAGGATGGGTGGCAAACCTCATCGCTGAATTTAAGATGTAAAATGTCTTAATTTTTTCGAACATTTGCCTTTTACAGGACACTCGAAAACTTACAGAGAAGAGTGGAAGACCAATTCTTTACCGGGTGGTCCACGGGAACTCTGTGCATCAAAGAGAAAGGTGTATACGCTGAATCAATTAGGTATTACGTAGATTTCAATGCCCAAACACACAACATAAATTTATTAATCATTCATTTTTCTTCACTGTCAGTGAGTGTAACCGACGGATATCAGCTAGTACAAAAAAAATATAAATTGTTCTTTAAATATTATATGTTCATAAAACCATTTCGGGATGGAATTCGTAACAACCTTTTAGATCTACAAGTATGCCTATTTCTCCAACGAAATAGGAAGGTAAAATGATAACGAAACCTTCATAATAACTTTTCATATTATAGGTACAAACTTTTTATACAATTCACCTCTTAATAAAATCAGTAAATTTTATGTATTTTCCATCTTGGTAGAAATTTTAACATAAAACTTTTTTTATTAATTGATCCGTTTTTATTTCAACAGATATAATAAAGAAACATTTTTAAACACTATGTTAGATATTAAATTTGAACGCTTTCGCCTATGCTTGTATACATCTTCAGGGAAATTAGGAAGTCGGATACTAGCTAAACTTTGAAAGATTAACCTTTTTCTGTACCTTTATACGTAGTTATCGTCTGTTTTGTGTCTGTATATAAATAAATAAATTAAAAAATATTTTTCTACATTTTTTTATATTTGAAATTAATTTTCTAATGTAATATAATCTGAAAAACACCCGTTGGCTAGTATATCAAAAATACGACGGTACATTTTAGGTATTATTATTGTTATTACTATTTCATTCGCCCTCTTTTTGTTTCAAAGGGAAAAAGGTATAATTTGTTTGACATCACATTAAATAATTTATTTCCTGAACAAACAACCCGAAGCTCCGATTCGAGTAACTATTTATTTAAGAGGAATACATATCTATGTACAATAATAATATATATTACATGGGAAGGATTGAATTCATTCTGAAATGATGTATTATGATGAGAAAGTTTTATGGGAAACGATAATAATAGCATCTCATATTATGAGGGTAGATCAACAAATCCGTGACCTTTTATTTTTATGTACTCATATATTTTTTAAGTACAGTGGTTTCGAATTCCGAATGTGGTGACCGACGTCTGAACGCAATGGAAGCCATGGAAATATTTTATCATCAAGATAATATTGTTAATATCCAAATTCCCGCTAAGTCCCCATTACTAGTTTACCCCGTCTCACCTAATGTTGTACCTACCAATACCACTCCCCACTCTTCTACTTCAATCCTTGCACCCACCCCTCTCCCCCCTCTGTGAACACCTTCAATTTTTGTAAAGGACATTATACTGATTCCCATTGAAGTGGGTGAAACCGTTAGAGTTTAAATAAATAAAGTGAAAATATAACAGTGTTTTTAATTATTTATAAATTATTAATTAATACGAATTTTCACAGTGTGAACACAAACACCCTTCAACAATTAAATATTTTTTAAATCATTAGCTGGTTCGTTTTGGAAGGTTCAGTTCTTGTTAACTTTGCAGTTGGAATTCTGTTTGCATTCGGGTATAAGATTAAGTTACCTTTCAGAGGCACCACAGGGCTTCCTACAAGACATAACAGACCATGCCACACTTGTTGGAGTATCCATTAGGGGATTCGATCCCGGTCGTATTTTAGTTTCGAAATTTTCGGTATTAAACCTAACGAATCTCGGGATTAATACAATTTTAAGTAGATAAGTCAGAAATTTGGGACACATTCGCGTTGCTGAATCTCTGGCAACCGAAACTACTGATCGTATCTTCAAAGAGAACTTTTAAAAAAATACAGTAATACCTGCTACTAATTGATCTACCCTAGTGAGTACAAAAAGTTGCCAGAATTAGAAAATCAGCGCTTTGTTATTTTATACTGAATCAAATTAGCATAGTACCTATACCGAACCGTTTAATGTATAATATCATGTGCATATATTAAAAGATGAATTTCTGTATTTAGCACACGTGCAAATATTAAAAATGCAACTTTTTAAACCATTTATTTGCCAAATTTAACATAATACCATCACACCGCTTCCCTCAGTTGGTAGACTGGAAGAATCGAGTGCCACTTTCTTCTTTTTTACTTACTTATATACCTATTCCTGTCGACAGCTGAACATAATAAGCCTCCCCCATTGTGTCTCCACCAGGCATCTCTGTCTTGAACTTTCTGCAGCCAGTCACCAGCGATTCTTTTAATGTCGTCTGACCAAAATTTGAAGGTCTTTCTTTACTCCATTCTCGTTCCTTCTATCCTTATAGAAAACAAGAAAAATAATATTTTATGTCTTTTAAGAGTATCGGTTGATATAACTTATGAAATTATATTACGGTTAGGAGAAATGAGTCATCATTAATCAAAATATTTCATTAATAATTAATGTCTACTAATTAATAACCAAAATGATTTTCATTATAATTTCTTTCGAAACAAACAAACAAACAAACAAACAGTTATTATTATTATCATTACTTACTAGCTTTATACCCATGTTCGTAAAGAAAATAGAAGGCATACTATCATACCGTCACGCCGTCTCCCAGAGTGGGGCAGGCAGAGAGGACTGAACGCCAAATAGATCTATCTTAACACACTACTCTCGCTTCTTATACATTCATACAATATCTCATACACACATGTCAATTTCTCTTGCTTATCTCACGACTTTCCTTGAGGATTTGATTCACGTGATTAAGCCACGTGGTTCTAGGACGCCCCCGCTTTCTCTCACACCCTCCCATGATTAGATAATTCACACACTGATCGAGCTAATCCTAAACTAAGATTGAATCGTGTATTATGGTAACTAAAGCGATGAACACCCAGACCCAGGACAACTTGAAAAAGATCATTCTTCAATCTGCCCTAGCCGGCAATCGAACTCGAGACCTCGTGACTCAAAGGCAAGAGCAATACCTCTACGTCACACCGGCCGTCAATATATTATGGCTATCGTTTAAACGATACTGAAGTTTTGTTCAGCAGAAAAATGTATTCTGTCGACAAATATCATTTTGATATGCTAATTATGCCCAGCGAGAAAATTATATTTGTATTGCAAATAATATGATATTGTAAAACTCTAAATTTAATCGACCAGCAAAATTATTATTTGACCAGCATAATGATTATTTGTGCAGCAAAATAAATAAATGAGCAGCAAACTGTGAGCTAATTTTCATTAAACTTGTGAAAGCTAAATTTTTAATCTTGTTCAAATAATAAATCTTTGTATGTAGCATCTTTTTATGTGATTTTATATGTAGCATCTAGCAACGATTCTAGCGTTTTTCGACATTTCAGTTAGATATTTCGTTAATATAGCAAAGCGGAAACTGGCATTATTTTCGTAGTCATCATTAATTTGGTAAGAAATCACAAAAACTTCATGTGGATCCGAAGTTAAATCGGTGTGTGAAAAATATTGTTTATCTAATATTTTCTGCCGGTCAAATAATAATTCTGCTGCTCAAATAATAATTTTGCTGCTCAAATAACAATTCTGCTGGTCAATTAATTATTTTGTTGTGCGATTATTTATTAAGCTGTTAAAATTTGTTAATTTGCTGATATAACCAAGTTTGTTTGTAAAACAAGTGTTGCGATTATTTTTTATTTATTGCCGATGAAAACATTGTTTGCTGTGTAAATGGCTTAAATGCTGATTTTTTCTTGCCGAACGAATGGATAAATAGCCGAACAAATAATTAGTTCCCATATATTATTATCTTTTCATCATCCATTCGTTCCACATGTCAAAACCATCGTAACTTATTTACACGCATTCTATCCACAACACTATTCTTGCATCCACTCATTCTTCTAATATTATCCTCATTCTTCACTCTATCACGCAACGTTTTGCCAATCATTCCTTTAAGTAAATCTTCTACTAGAGAAGTGATCATCTTTTTAAGTTAAATATATTTTTTTTTGCCATACGAAATAGACTTGGACCCTCAAAGCGAACCCAATGAACGGAGTAGAAGCATTTGAGAAGTGGCTTCATCGCATAATTTTGCGCATCCCATGGACTGATTGGGTCTTGAATAGATAGAGCGGTGTTGTCCAGTATAAATATGACAAAAATGGGATATTTGAGACACAAACTTCGAAATTAATTACATTCGTGTCGAAACCGAGAAAAAAAAACATTCAAACTGATCTCCAGTACTGTGCAAAACGCACAGCACGTGGAGATGCGTCGAAAATATTTTATTTATTACATTCTTGACTGTACATTGTTTACAATAATACAAATTAAAACACTATCATAGAAAATATCAGTTATACAATTCAATGTACAGAGGGCGAGTTTATCGCTAAAATGCGATGTCTTCCAACAAACCCGGTTCAAAAACCATATTATCTTCTATAATGCATGTGACAGGACATACTGGACACTCCAACAAGTGTGGCATGGTCTGTGCTGCACCACAGTCACACACTCCGGATTCGTCTTGTAGGAGGCCCCATCGTTCTGTATTCTCACAGCAGTTTCCTACACCTGGAAACGAGAAATATGGTTTGCTCTAACTCATCTTGAAGGGAAAAGTTGAGGGAAGTCGCGGTGTGGGAAGGTGACAGATGTCCTGGTTAAGAAATATCCGAGAGTGGACCGGAATCCAGATAGGGTGGAAGAGTTGTTCCGGCTAGCACAGAACAAATAAGCCTACGCCAGGGTGATAGCCAGCGTCGGGAGGACCTGACACTGCACCAAAATAGATGATTTTTTTTATATAATACGATAATTTAAACAAATAACAATGCTCCTATTCAGTAGCGGCTATAAAGAATATATTACAAATAATAACCATTTATACATACATAATAACAAACGTACTAAAATATAATTTATGCTGTAATTAATATTGTCATTAAAAGGACCCCAATGTAAGTGATAATATTATATTTGTATAGAACAATAAAATATATATCTGACATTAATAATATTCTTTAAGAAGTTGCTGATAATAATAAAATTAATTAATTAATCATTTCTTTTATATTGTGAATTATGAATAATAATTTATTCAACTTTTATTCAACAAATTCAACAACAATAAATTAAATAAAGGATATAAATAGTACCAAAAAATAATAATATTTACCTACGGTAAGAGAACTTTAGAATATAATGGGCCTAAAATGCGTTGGCAAAAACGGTAAAATATTCAATTTTCATCAAATTCTAATAACTATATAACTATTCGTAATATTAAAAAAAATATAGGGAAATTTATGGGATTCTCGTGCATTTATGTACCAAACACATCCCCGAATTCGATTTTTAGAAATATCCTTTTTCTATAAACGAATACTATGAAGCTAAAATCAAGTGAATATAACGTGTCAAAAATACTTAATATGATGCCGGTATCTATTAAGAAATGCAAGAGTAAAAATATTGCAAAAAAATTAGTCAAGGAATGGTTAATAAAGTGTGGATTTATATATAACTAATAATTATTTTTGTATTTAGGTTAATGTCGTATTAGGTCAATATATTATGTATATAGTATGTTATAAGAGAACACGCCGACAAATCCTTTAGATTTGGCGTGACTCATTATCATAAGATGTATATATTTATTATTCAATGTACTATTTTCATTAAAAAAAAAAAAGTTTTTTTTTTAAAGTTAAAGTCTTATATTTCATATTTTATCAAATCAAAATGTTCGCAGGGCCAACAAGTTTTGAGAGTTTGTATACCAAACTTGTTGAAAATTTGATGTTTTATGATTTTTGCTTAAGGGGCGCCTTAATATGATGCCGACATCTATGAAGAAATATTGTAGTACTGAGATTGCAACAAAAAGACTTCTCAAGGAAATGTGGATTTAACTAATGAGGATATAAGAAGAATGAGTGGATGCAAGAGGAGTTTGTGGATAGAATGCGTGTAAATAAATTGAGATGGTTTGGTCATGTGGAGCGAATGGATGGTGTAAGATTGACGAAGAGGGTGTATTTATCTGAAAGAGAGGGTGTGAGAAAGCGCGGACGTCCTAAAACCACGTGGCTTGATCACGTGGACCAAATTCTTAAGGACGGCCACGTGTTGAGTAAAAGAAATCGGCGTGCATGTATGAGAAACTGGATGAATGTAGAGGAAGCGAAAGAAGTATGTAAGGATAGATCTATATGGCGTTCCGTTCTCTCTGCCTACCATTCCTGGGACATGGCGCGTGGGTATAGTATAGTATTCTTCATTTTGCCCTGGCCGGGAATCGTACCTGGGACTTCGAAACTCAAGGGCAAGAGCGTTACCTCTGCGCCACACCAGCTGCATAATAAATAAAAAAAAAACATTGCAAGTACCTACTAATATGATCAAATAAATGCCACTGTAGTACTCTACCTTCTTCTTCTCGTGCCGAAATAGTAGGTACCTACTATTAGTTCTAAAAGGAAAAGAATTACAAAAACCGTAGGACGATTGTACCTACTAGATAAGATCGCCCTCGAAAGTGTCCGAGCAAGAACAAATCTGACCCACGTATTCTGTACTGCGTCCTGTCAGCCGCCGACGCATCGAGGATCCTCTCGACCCACGAGTTATCGGACAGCCTTCAAAAATTTTAAATCATCACTATACATAGGATTAATACGCCGACCGGGTATGGCGTTCGTTAAATTATTTGTATATTCCTGCACCACATTTCATTCGCGACTTTTTTATCAACTACCGACATCTATGTATTACAATATGTAACACGTTAATGTATTTTTACATCGATGCTGAAAAAGCAAACATTACTAAGCAACATGTATCCAACTTTACAGTAGAGCCTAAAATAAATAAAATAATAAAAAATCGAAATAAATCGACTATTATTTTATCGTATTCCCGAAAATCTTACAGATTTAGAAAGCTAATTAAGTCTCCTATCGTCGTTCATAAATCTATCTATCTATCTATTCCCAAGTGGGGTAGGCAGAGAGAACGGAACGCCAATTAGATCTGTCCTTACATACTTCTTTCGCTTCCTCCACAGCCATGCAATTTCTCATGCACGCACGTCGGTTTATTTTACTCAAAACACGGCCGTCCTAGAGGATTTGATCTACATGTTCAAACCATGTAATTCTCGGACGCCCGCGCTTGCTCACACCCCTCCTTTCAGCCAAGTATATCCTCTTTGTCATTCTTTCCTCTTCCATTCGTTCTACATGACCAAACCATCTCAATTTATTTACACGCATTCTATCCAGAACACTCCTCTTGCGTCCACACATTCTTCTAATATCCTCATTCCTCACTCTATCACGCAACGTTTTACCAACCATCCTCCTCAGCGATCTCATAAAAACGCACCCACACCACACCCTTACACGCATTTTGTGAGTCAGGAACTCCTGACCACAACTCTATTCTTCCATCTCTTTCAGTAATCCCACTTCCTTTCCTCATTGTTTCACACACACATACAGAACATCTAAGAACTTTCCATCCATCATCTCAATTATTTTATTCGTCTTTCTTAACATCCCTCCTCTCACATTCAACACTCCTAACCGGCATTCCGGACTCTTCTTTGTGCCATTCACCAACTTTGACGCGGCATGATGGGTGGCAAGCCTCATCGCTGATAAATATTCATAAATACATTAGTTATATATTTGGTATTAAAGATGGTTACATTAGTTATATTTTTAGTACCACCATGATATTACGGCCGCATACGTGCGGCGGAAAAAAACAGTGGCAGAAAGATTACAGCCGCACGTATGCGACCGTGATCCTGTTAGGCTAATATAAAATATTTTGCAAAAATTATGACATACCTCGACATCTGTCAAAGTATTTGCATTCGTATTCGCAAAAAAAATATGCGAATGTTTTGCGAATATTATTTTGGTAATAAAGTATCGTATATTCGGTAAAACTACCGGATACTTAGCCGGTACATTGCAGAAAAAGGTACTGCAAGAGAATATTCTTTAAGAAATCCGAGGAGTTTTGAAATATTTTAAATTCCTATATCATTTTGAAAATCACATCAACAAATTAATAAATCAATAACAAATTAATAAATGGATGAATGAACAAAAGAATAAATGAACAAACGAATAAATTAATAAATGAAATATTTGAGTGTTAGTGTAATTTTTTTGTAACGTAAGTGAACTTTAAAAAATATATACATACATAAAAGTAATTTTAAATCATGCTTTTATTTATATCTTATTGAGATAATTTGGTTGATTGACGATTTAATTATACTTGGAGACTGTTTTTGGCACAAATCATCCTAGTAGGATGCTATGCCATAAATGAAAAAAAAATTGGTTGATATTTTATTAAAATGTTAAATTAATACTTTATTTGAACCGTTAGGTAGGTATGTATATTTAATTATTATAATCTTGGTATTTTTTTTTTTTTCAAAAAAAAAAACTCAAGCCACAGCGCACGATTTTTTCAATAAGCCGCAATATCTAGGAGGTTAAAGGTAATAAAGTATGTATTTGGTATTAAAGATATCGCTTATCTAAAATATCAACCAGGAAAAAAAATACTAACCGTTCAAATGATGTACCTACACGAAAATGCACGGTCGGGAGTACCGCACGCTCTCACCATTGTTTTGCCGAATATTCGGTTATTCGGCACATGATCTTGCATAGTATTCGGTATTCGGCATATATGCTATTCGTTGCATCTCTGCTATTATTCATTTTGTCTTTAATATTTATAATAATAATATGGAGATCATCATGTCTTTCTCCACACAAAAGCGAAAGTTTTCAGTCTTAGCATAATCTACAATATTTCCATACATTTATCCCTTATCTTCTTCACAAAAGCTTCTTCAATATTCCAGCAGTCATATTTTACACTTTTTTATACCTTTTTTGATTCTTACACTTCATAATACCTGTTGGATCATTCCTAACGCGGATCACATTTAGGATCTTATACATATAAGATTTTTTTTTTTAACAATCCACCCAATATATTATAAAAATAATAATAAACTTTATTGTAAATTTTTTTAGATAAAAATAATAAGATTACAACATGGTATAAACGAATAATTTTGCACAATGGGCGAGTTAATCGCACAGGCACGATATTATTATGAGTGATTAAACATAACAGTACTTTGGCATGTTTAAAGATTTCAAAAAATATTGTTGGACAGTTAGTTATAGTACCTATATATCTAAAAAAGTTTAAGAACAAAAATGTTCGTGAAAAAAGTTAGTTATATTCTCTTTCTCTCTCTCTCTCATGTTGTATTCTTGTTTCATAGATGTATAAACACTGTAATTGGCCTATTTTTTTTTTGTTATTGTTATTTAAAATACGTATTATGTGCTGTTGTGTTAATAAAAATAAAATAAAAAAAATATTACTCAACAATTTTTAACAATTAACAAAAGTTAACAATTTTTTTATGTCTATAGGTACATAATTCAAAAGCGCTTATTTGATATTATATTAGTTCAGATACTTATTGGCCAAAACATAATTATTAAACAACACAACCTTACACAAATTTATGTCAAAAGGCGAACTTGTTGCTGAGCAAAGTCTTCCAGTCAACCTTAATCCCTTGCATAAAAAAATTAACAATGAATAGAATATATCTACTTAACCAATCAAGTAATTACAACAAAAAATAAATAAATAAAAAAAGGTCACCAACAGTGAAAATTTTTTTAAATTAATGAATTTAATATATCTATCTATTCCCTCACGCCGTATCCCAAGTGGGATAGGCAGAGAGAACGGAACGCCATGTAGATCTGTCTAACTTGTTTCGCTTCTTCTACATTCATACAATTTCTCATGCACGCACGCCGATTTCTCTGACTCAAAACACGGCTGTCGTTGAGAATTTGATTTATATGATCAAGCCATGTAGATTTCAGACGCCTGCGCACCCCTCACACCCCTTCTTTCAGACAAGTATATTTCCTTGTCATTCTTTCCTCTTCCACATGACCAAACCATCTCAATTACCTTTATTATAATATATAACAACCTATATTATAATATATAACAAAATATTTATCTAACTATTTATAAATAATTTATTTTATTTATTTATCGTGTCGTAACCCAGAAAAAAACCAGTCAAACTGATCTCCAATACTGTGCAAAACGCACAGTAGATGGAGATGCGTCAAAAATATCCTCCATAGTGCATGTGACAGGGCACAATGGACACTCCAACAAGTGTGGCATAGTCTGTGCTGCACCACAGTCACATGCCCCGGATTCGTCCTGTAAAGCCCCATCGTTCTCTATTCTCACGGCAGTTACCTACACCAGATCTCAGTCGATTTAGGGTTTTCCATGTCCTATAGTCTAGATCGCCTCCTGCAGCAAGGTGTTCTTGGGCTAGGAAAGGTTCGCTTATTTGCGGATCCTCCGCCCACCTACGTAGGCGTTCAAAGGAGCAGGGCCCTTCAGTGAAGATGAGGAGTTTAAAAATGATCGTCTAGAACTGAGACGTTGTGGTGGGGAAACATGGTTAAATAGGAGATGCTTTGAATCTATCTCTTGTGAGGTTTTCTTACAGTCGGTTGCTACACTATTCTTTGTACGTATATAAATAATTTACATACGTACATAAAATAAAAGTAAATAAATACTTTTCTAGACTGAGAGAGTATCAGGAGTAGCCCCCATGCAATGTTTCTTTTCAATATCCATTATTGATAATATCGTCTCTCTTTTAGAGATAACCTTTTATGATATTTTTGCTTATGAATTCTTTCAAAAGGTTGGGTAGGTATTCTTTTTATTTAAAAAAAATCCTTTTATATTAATTCACCTTTCTGAAACATTGAAAACCATTAAGTGTATTAAATTTTTTATATACTTTTATACGGCCGGTGTGGCGCGGAGGAAACTTTCTTGCCTTTGAATGACGAGTTTACACCTATGCTGGAAAAGTTGCAATGGTAAAGAGTAGGTGAAAGGGTGCAATACAAACTGTGCCTTATAATCTTCAAGGTTTTGAACAATATAGCAACTCAGTCACTTTCAGAGCTCTGTGTTTTCAAAACACCTGCAAGTAGAACCCTATGCTCAGCTAGGACATCCACCAACATGCTGGACGAGATCAATAGAGAAAACAAGTCTTGCTTCTATGATAAGGGTTTCAGCGTTGCAGGAACCCTCATCTGGAACCGACTTCCCGAGGACCTTCGTAAAAACCAATCTATAACAACGTTCAGCAGCAAGTTAAAGACATCGCTCTTTCAGCATAGTTTTCCGAGCCCTTGAGATGGATGCTCCATTAAACGGGCGGCGCAGAATAAATCATCCAACATACATACACACGAGGTCCCGGGTTCGATTTCCGGCCAGGGCAAAAAGAAAAATGACAGAAAGAAAAAAGACAGTTAGATGACAGAAATCACTTTATAGTGATAATCTCGCCACTGCACATCGTCCTAGTTTTTTATTAAATTTTATATTGTTTTGTCAACACTGTTATGTAATGATGATGTGCAAAAAGAATAAATAAACATATACGAGTACATGACTGTGTTTATTTATTTATTCATTCTATACTGTGCATTGATCACAATACATAAAATTTTATAGAAAAATGCATTCAAAGAAGATTTATTATCGGTTTACGGAGGACGAGTTTATCGCAGAGGTGCGATCTTTTCCAACTAACTCGAAAGTTTAGTGCATTGCATAAATATGTGCGTATCGTTGCGTCAGTGCCCATAGTACAAGGTTCACATCTCATTTTGGGACTAGCTCGATCTGTGTGAATTTTCTATGCATGTTATGTTACAGTAAAAAATCTATCAACCTTCACATTACTATCTGTCAATCATTACCACCAAATGTGGGGTAGCCAGCAGACTAATTCATGTATTGAACACTCTGCGTTTATCTCTCAAACATTATTTAACATAACATGTTTAGAAACTTCACACAGATTAAGCTAGTCCCAAATTATGATATGAATTACACATACGACTTTTGCTCAGAGATTCCTCACCTTCCTTGGGCCAAGAATGTAGTATAATCGAATAATCCCAAATATTACTAAATTTATTTCCCCAAGTGGGAAAAACTTAAACAAATTGGTGACGAAATGGCTCATGGACAGGGGCAGAAGGGAGTCTGAGAGAGACCTGACGAACATTATACAATAACTGACTTACTCTTACAATAATCTTATTTGCACATACTAAATGACTTGACGTATGACATGCTATTTTTTTATATATTTTGAATTATTTTAACTCTTATTCAAGTTTACATGAAAGAATTGTATTCTAAGTCATATTTGAAAAATTGTATTTTGATATTTGTATTTTTTTTCTAGTATTGCCCCAGAACAGATTTTAATCTAGTGGGGCAATATATTATATATATTTTTATTCATTAGGCATTCCACCCAATATTGAGTGATTTTGCAGGGGCAATATATTCCATTATATTGCTTTTATGTTAATTTTGTATGCTCTTTTTGGAATAATAAAAAAAAAGAATCATGTATTATGGGCACAAACGCCATAATACATAAATATAATACAATTCAACACATATACATGTAATATCCAGATCTAGAAAATTTTGGAAAAAGCCATTCTTCATTTTGCCCTGAAACTTAACCCAGGACCTCGTGACTCAGAGGTAAGAGCGTTACCTCCTTGCCACACGAGCCGTCGTAATATTTAAACAAGAAATTCAATAGGATTACCTCATCGCTCAATTAAAGAAGTTAAATGACTTAATACATAATGTTTTACGAATATCTGTCTTGTACAGTATACTTGAAAACTTACAGAAAAAAAAGGGAGACCTATTCTTACCACATACTCTACGAAATTCAATTTATCGGAACAATATTGTATAAAATAATACATATAGTAAGACATGTATTACAAATTATTTCGAGTCACGTTTCGCCTTCAATTATTGATTTAAAAATAGCTAAATTGTTCTTTTTACTTAACAGCTGTGTTCTATGAATGGGTTCTTTGTTGGTTTGTTTGTTGGTAATGTTATTTCTATGTAATGCTATTTTATTTGACTGTAGATATGTACTTAACTTACTTTACTATATTACATATTCCTTCACGCCGTAGCCCAAGTGGGATAGGCAGAGAGAACGGAATGCCATATAGATCTGTCATAACATATTTCTTTCGCATCTTCTACATTCACACAATTTCTCATGCACGCACGTCGATTTCTCTTACTTAATACACAGGAATTTTATCTACATGGTCAGTCAAGCTATAAATTTTCCCTGAACCCCTCTTTTCTGACCAGTATATCCTCTTTGTCATTCTGTCCTCTTCCATTCGTTCCACAAACATAACCAAACCATCTCAATTAATTTACACGCATTCTCTCCACAACACTCCTCTTGCATCCACTCATTCTTCTAATATCCTCATTCCTCACTCTATATCACGCATTTTTTTGTCAAACATTCTCCTCAGCGATCTCATCTCCACAGCATTTATACCACTCTTCATGTCCACGTTTCGTTAGCATACATAAGCGTCGGTACCATGATGCTTTTGTGCACTAGCCATGTTCTTACTAGCACCGGCCACTGTACATCCATGTACCTTGATATTGAAAATAAATTAATAAATCTAATTTTCTTTGTTCCAGCATGTCCTCGCAGTCCTCATTGGAACCCTGGAAAGTGGAAGGCGATCCACCAGAGAAGAACGAAAGAGCCAAGAGAGCCTACACAGCCATGTTGACTGTCACAACAAGAACCCCTGATGACGAAGAGTATCTCAACTTCTCAGATAAAGTAAGTGGCCAAAATAGATTATAATATTATTCTAGATTTTGGTTTTAAGCTAAGATGCCATTAAAATATTCACGATGTATAAGAATATGGTCTGAGAGAAAAGGCATGACATTGCGATACATCCGCCTTGTAAATGACGCTCGAAAACTTACAAAAAGGATCAAGTAGCCTTAAAAACTAATTTAAAATAGGTACTCGATGTATTAATTGAATTTAAAGTCACCCATTTCCGATGGCCTAACAGCTTTTGAGAAAGAAAGTGTTTGCCTCCGAAATATTAAAATCCAAGTCCTTTGATCCTGCAGCCATATTCAAAACACATTTTAGCGTTAAGTATTCGTTCGACTGTTATAGATGACTTGTGTAATTTAGCTACGAAATTTATACATTCTCGCCAAGTCGTCTTTAGTCTAACGACTACATAATGCTAAACTGTATTTTGACTAAGACTGCTGGGCAGTATATTGCCAGACGTCTACAGTACTCTACACCTCCAGACTTTGATTATAATATTTGTGGCCTGTTTATTTTTATTTTATAAATGTTAAAAGCAAAAAAGAGACAATAACTACATATATAAAGTTAGAAAAAAGGTTAATCTTTCAGAGATCAGCTATCATCCAATACCATGCGCCACCACTAATTTAAAAACTTAGGTACCTAACATTCCGGTCATCTCAACATGCCTACATATACACAGTCTCGCTCGCTCACTCAATCATCACACTAGCACAAAAACACAAATCAATAATAATAAAAAAAAAAATCAAGAGGAAAGGAAAAAGTGGGGGGGGGGAGATTACTGCGTACCTGCTGATTCATTTAGAAGTGTGGAAGTAAGTTTTTTGAATACCTGTCTCCTGTAAGCATTCAGAGGTAATCCAAATATATCGACGTCTTTCAGCGTATTATTGTAGAGAAATGTAATTCTGCATAGAGGTCTATGCAACCCTGCATTTGTACTCGCAGCTGGCATATAAAATAAATTATTATCCCGAGTTCTAGATGGAGTGTGGATACATATCATCTCGAGAAGCTCAGGAGTGTCAAATGCACAAATGAGTTACATATTTTAAATAAAATGCAAGAATCTATCAGGCTCCTTCTTGCTTCAAGAGGAGGCAGTTTAGAATAATAGTACATTTTTTTGTTTGTTTAACTGGAATGGGCACAATGCTCAGACGACAAAACCAATCAGACATCTTGATAGGAGAGCCATCTTTACATAAAGTAACATTGAGCAAAATCGAATCGGAAGGCATGTCGAAACCTATTAAAATGGAATAAAGTTACTAGTAATATATTAAATCATATTTTCATCATTATCATCATGCCCTCAACGCTCCTCTCGGGAGCACAAGGCAGAAACCAGCCTCCTCCATTCAGAGCGTCTCTGAGCCAATTGCGTCACCTCTCCACGACATTCCCTGCACTCTGATGTCGTTGTCATAGGAATATTGTATTGTGAAAAATGGACGCCCGGGCCGACGGAACCCTTGCGGACGGAACAACAACGCTCTCTTTGGCCAACTATCATTGGGTATTCTCAAAACATGTCCCAGCCAGGACCATCATCTCTCCTGTATTACGGAGATTACAGGTCTCTGCTGGGTGCGCCGGCGCACAGCATCATTTGTAACATGTTCTTACCATTTGACATCCAAAATCCTTCTAAGAAACTTGTTTTCAAAACTTAGTATCTTCCGCTCTTTAGCCTTGGTTAAGTGCCAAGACTCACAGCCATATAGAAGGATTGGGATGATGAACGCATTGAACAAGCGACATTTTGTCCTTATGCTGTGTCCAGACGCCTTCCAAACTTTGTATCATATTTTCACTTGTCATTTATTGATATGGAATTTTACAAAAAAAAATACCGACAGAATATTCTATAAAAACATATAACGTTGCGAGTGTGTATTCATTATGAAATATAAAGTAATGTACATACATGAGAACAATGTTAAGCAAAATAATATCCGCCTTTACATAGGAAATCTTGGAAAAGCGAAGCGGAACGCTTCAATTGATATTATGGCTGGAGACATCTGCATAATATGAACAT
This sequence comes from Athripsodes cinereus, assembly GCA_947579605.1. Classification (NCBI taxonomy): domain Eukaryota; kingdom Metazoa; phylum Arthropoda; class Insecta; order Trichoptera; family Leptoceridae; genus Athripsodes; species Athripsodes cinereus. Next base: position 30,071,157 of record OX388308.1, on the reverse strand, counting down.
AACAGCTGGAAGATGTCGTTAGATGCTGCAGATCTTTGGGACAACTCATTAATCGATTAATCGTTGACTAACAAAGTTAAAAAATGTCTAAAATTGTTAATGGACTTATCAACTACCTGAAAGAAAAGCTGCTGTTATACTCTTTGCGGGGAAGGTCTCCAACAACTTTTTTAGATTCCGTGGATTTCCTGGCAAAAATTACCCCCCCCCCCCCTTTTCATTTTTTTCTTTAGTTTTAAGAGTGTTCTGTAAAAAAATATTCTTAAAACATCACATTTTAAGATATTTATTTATTGTCTTAAGGGACATTAACAGTTTAACTTAATATTTAACTTAATAGAGTTCGTCGGTAGCCTGGAGACAGAGTCTCGGCCTCGTGAACATGGGGTCGGTGGTTCGATACCAGGTGCCGGCAAACTCCCCTTTCACGACACAAGCTTTTAGTAGCTTACTGTGAAAGGTGTATAAGGTTGTATTTGGGTTTATAACAAACAAAACCCAGATTATCTTTAAAAAAAATAAATTAATATCAACATTCAAATCTCGTCAATAAACAAACCAAACAAGGTCCCACAAATTACCAAAGCGTGTGACGAATATATTCAATATTTTCAGTTTATCCCTGAGATATGCCTCCATCCTGAATGTCTAAACTTTTATTGGCACAGAAAAGATTATTCCCATATTCATTACAACCACTTGGTTCGATGGCTACCCTACTTGTGGAAGATGCCATAATGGGATGTATGGATGGACTGTCCCCAACGATTTTTGATAGAACTGACACCACTACCTTTGCTATTCCAGTTTAAAAAAGTTTAGAACTAGGAACCTTTTTCTATTTAAGATAGTAAAGCACAGACTTTTTTAAAGTCTTACGTTTTTAGCTCCCTGACCCCCTAGATAAACTACACTTGGCGATCAACTACAAACAAATTTTCGACAGTAAATGCAACAATAACGCATAATTACACGGTACATTGTAGGAAGATTGTCGAAAAGTTCGCCAGTAGTCGATCGCAAAGTACGGTTTGTCTACGGCCCTTTCTCTATATTATAATGTATGAAACTGTACATTATATGCATTACATCTTTAAAATACTAATGGGGTGTTCACATTTGGCGAATATCGCCAGCCGAATTTCAAAATATAACGCCAGGCGAAAAAACAAAATTCGCCGTACGCCCATTGATCGTCACACCTGTTCACACAAGTCCACCGATATAGAAACGATCTGTCAGATGCGCTTTGATTTTGACACTGTTTTCAAAATGTTATAGTAGAGGTTATAAGGCGCCTTTTAATTAAGGAAACAAACGCCACAAACCAACAAAAAAGATAACAGCTGTCACGAAGCGGGAAACATTATAAAATTTATAGGTTATAAAGCTTTTACCATAGACACAAACGCCGCGCATATCTGCGCATGTGCAAATCGTTTGATCGCCCGAGAAAGTTGGAAGGTGGTCAACTCGAGACGATATCGTTTCTACTGGTTTTTATCGTTTCAGACTAGCTGTCATTTTGTTCACACGGTTCAAATGGCTGACGATATTTTGGTGCCCTAGCGATATTCGCCAAAGTGAGAACACCACATAACGAACAATTAACTGATAACAAAGTTAATATTTTCCTCAACTGATTAATCAAAACCTTATAGTATTAATTTAACAGTGTTCCTATCTATTAGAATACGAGTACATGCACTACATCTTTAAATATAATATTATTGTATGTATCTTACAACATTAGGAGATTTTTGAGCGCTCCCTCCTTCTATACATGACATATCTCTAGTAGAGAGGTAGTACATATATTGTAAAATTGTTATTTTACGCTCGTGTAAACCAATTGTCTTTATATTGAAATGTTGGTGATGTTATTATAACAAAGTCAATTTTATACAACACACATTCGATGCGAAATACGATATAGGGACTTTTCTATCTTTTACTGTCGATTACTCGAAAATCTCAAATTTTTCAACAGGTTAATAATATGGTTTCCGATAGTATCTCGATTGCTCGATAGACGGTTTATAAAATACAAGATCAGATCGGAGCTTAGACAACATTCCATTTCATCTTTTTAACGCATTCTGGGTCTCAATTTTCTATTTTTATTTTTAATTTTCTCTATTTGGATCGTTGGAATTTTTCAATATTTCACTTTTATTGGTTTAATTTCAATAACGTTTCATCTCATTACTGTTAGTAAAAAAATTATATGTTATTACTCATTAGATTATAGCTGTTGGTAATGAATAGATGAATAGATCTCCAGAGCTCCTTTTTTTAATCATAATAATTAGTTCAATCAACAATACAGTATAAAATTTACAAATCGTAAAAAAATACTCCGTAGAGTCTCCGATAAAGCGTAGGTCTTTGCTGTAAGTTTTTGAATATCCTGGGTTTTTACATCTGAAATTCTGCGATGATTCCACCAATCCTGAAGTTTTATCTCCTTATTGACAGGGAGAGGACAATCTGCATATTCATTACTTACAATTGAATCACTGGTTACCCTACTTGTGGGATATGCTGCGATGATATAGTAGTAGTAAATAAAATTACCTCTTTAAGTCTCTTTACCGTAAATAAACGAGTATATTATTTTTGTAGATTTTATTTGCTAAGATGTTTGTTTATTCTCCATAGAATAAGTAAATTATAGGTTTTTTAAGTTACATCTCATATAACCTTTTTGTATTTCTATTTTATTGTAGAAAGCTTTGTTAAAAGCTTATATAAATATTATGTATAAAATGAGTAAACAAACATGCCTGCAGCCTTCGCTAGTCGAACTTTGACATTTCGAGTATTTTTTTTTACCATTTATCGGAACATTCGAGTTATCACTCTTGTAGATAAATTATTTTCTCTGCCATATCAAGCGAATAATTTACTATCGAATACCTATCTTTAGAAATATCATCCACGAGAATACAAACATACTTATTGTAGGTAATAATATACTTGTATATTATTCTTCTTAAGCCAAATAATGAAAATGGATGAAATTGCTAAACTAACAACATTTTCATCCTACTTAGTTGATCTTTGATTTTAATACTAATTGTTATTTAAGGGGCCCCTTTAGCAAAAACGATAGAACATTCAATTTTCAACAAGTTTGGTACACAAACTCTCAAAAATTGTTGACCCTACGAACATTTTGATTTGATAAAATATGAAAACAAATATTAATTACCAATATCAAACTTTAACTTTAACAAAAAACTTGATTTTAGCTTCATAGTATTCGTTTAATTTGTAGAAAGCATATTTCTAAATATCGAATTCGGGGGTGAGTTTGGTACATAAATGCACGAGAATCCTACAAATTTTCATATATTTATTTTAATATTGAGAATATTTAGATAGTTCTTACAATTATAGAACAAAAAAAAATCTATTTTTTTTGTTTTTTTTTCATGGATATTGACCGACATAAAAAATATTTTTTTTTGATAAAATTTCTCATATTTTGAAACCAAAAATAACCACATGAACTTATTTTTTTATATACTAAAAAAAGTTTGCTAAAATCTATAGTATTTATATGTTTGATAGGATGAATAAATACATATTTTACAAATAATTTGAATTTTGATATAACAAAGAGTACCTAAATAAATCTCGTCGGTCTGCGATTTATTTATTTTTTAGTAAAAAACTAATATTGGCAATAAATATTTAATTTTTAATTTTATCAAATCAATATGTTCGCAAGGGTCAACAAGTTTTGGCAGTTTTTCTATCAAATTTTTTGAAAATAGAATATTTTACCGTTTTTGCAAAACGGGGCCCTTAACTTAAATAATAAACAGAGGCCTTTGTTATTATTAAGAAGTTTGAGAAATGAGAATTCGTAAGAATCGTAGACAAGATAATAATTAAAGTTTTTGAACGTAGTTCAGCAGTTCGTAGTAAAATTTGTAGAACGACGATTCTTGGTGAAAGTTCTATTAAATATTTTATAAAATTATAAAATTTACAGTAGGTATTTTATAATTTAAAAACACAATAAATTAAATATTTTCTACAATCTTATTCAATATACTATAATTATAATCTATACTTAACTTATACATAACATACTATTGTAACTTATACATAGAGAACATAACATAATATACATAGACAATTCACACAGATCGAGCTAGTCCCAAACTAAGATGAATCTTGTATTATGGGTATTAGCGCGACGATACACACATGTACAATGCACTACACACATATACATGTAAGTTTGAAAAAGGCCATTCTTCATTTTGCTCTGGCCGGGAATCGAACCCGGGACCCCGTAACTCAAAGGCAAGAGCGTTACCTCCGCGCCACATCGGCCGAAATTGAGATTACCTAATATTTACAGTTTGTTATATCTACTACTACTACTAGTATACCATCAGGACATGCTGAATTATCCGGGTGTAAGGTGGGTCTTTCTTCGACGTTACGCATGATAGGATCTTTGTATGAATCGTTCATTTTTTTTAATATATCGACGGTTTAAGGAACAAAAGATACTTCTCCACAAATTTAGGTAAAAATGAGTAAATATATTATTTTGTTTAAGATCGTTTGCAATGTTTTCTATGTCGTGAGTACATAATTACCAATAATACTTATATCATTATTGATTTTTTTATGTAATAAAAAGCAGATGCCACACGTCTATAAATGAACATCGTTTTGTTCACAGATGTAACATGTCACATAAGATATTTTAGAATGCATTTGTATCGACTTTCTTAATTCCTAAAAAGCACATGTGGTAATTTCGCGACATGATTCATAGAAGTTTTCAAATTGTTCGTTAATGACACTTGCGTGTCGAAACCGGTCGCACAGTTAAAATATTAATAGTGATAATTTAAAAAAAATATTATTATTATTATACCCTCACGCCGTGTCCCAGGTGGGGTAGGCAGAGAGAACGGAACGCCATGTCGATCTATCCTTACATACTTCTTTCGCTTCCTCTACATTCATCCAGTTTCTCTTACTTAACACGCGACCGTCCTTGAGAATTTGATCCACGTGGTCAAGCCACGTAGTTATTGGACGTCCACGCTTTCTCACACCTTCTCTTTCAGATAAATACACCCTCTTCGTCAATCTTACACCATCCATTCGCTCCACATGACCAAACCATCTCAATTTATTTACACGCATTCTATCCACAACACTCCTCTTACATCCACTCATTATTAATTCATAATTTAAAAACAATTTCTTTTAATCATAAATTTTCATTAACACGGGAGAGGACAGCTTGCGTGTTTGTTTCGGGCGGCGATAGTTTTCTGGGAACCTCACAAGTGCTTTATGCTGTAAAGATATAAATAAAGACTAAAGGAATATTTTTCAAAATAATGTCATTGATCGCTTTTGATAGAAGAATAAAAAAGACATATTTGAAAACCTTTTTACGATGTTATTTATTTCACAGATATCTGAAATGATAATTTATGGTCTAAACTAAAATCCTTTTTCTACGAATGAATAACCATTTACGTGATTTAGAATATTTTTTGCAATATATTATATTTTATGGTTTGTTTTTACAATGGTGTTCCCACATTTTTCTATGGGGAGGGGGCAGTTCCTAATGCTTAATTTTTTAAATGAATTTGCACTCATTTTATCACAAGATATCCTACGTGTGACAGATGTGTAATAATGTTAATGTTGTGTAGAGGTATTTGTGAGTGTTTGCTAGATATCTATACATATGAAGTTGAATACGTCTATCTACTTGTATTGAATTAATTAAAATAAAACACTTATTTGTAGTATATCCACGGTGACTTTTTATTGGACGCGAGCCGGCTTTCAAAACGGCTTTGTTGTAGAGTGCATGGTTTATATGTTCAGTTGCCATGCGCCTATTCCTGTCCAGTGCTGAACATATGTAGGTATCTGTGTGTCTGTGTATGTATGTAATTATATATGTAAATGATTAAAGATTAAAGATTAAAGAATTTATTAAAAGTAAATATAAACATGGTGAGTTATTGTACACATAATATTAAATATAACAATAAAAAATTGTAATCCCCAAACAGCAATAGGATTGCTGGTATAAGGGGATATTTATATTGTCTCACATTGCCATGTATCACACAAAATTTGGTTATCTGTTTGCTGTTTGGTCATTTGGTTTTCTTATAGTTAATTTAATATTTTTTTTTTTTTTTAAAAGATATATCTGGGTTTTGTTATAAACCCAAATACAACCTTATACACCTTTCACACTAAGCTAAAAGCTTGTGCCGTGAAAGGGGAGTTTGCCGGCACCTGGGATCGAACCACGGACCCCTTGTTCTGAAGGCCGAGACTCTACCCCCAGGCTACCGACGAACTCGTTTGTTTTGTTAAAATTTGTCACTTGTAAATTTTATGTATAATTATGTATTTAAACATGTAATAGGCTTATGCCATGAATTTTTGAAATATAAAAATAAGTCTCCCCCAAATTGTGTCTTTAGGCATCTCTGTCTTGAGCTTTCTGCAACCAATCACCAGCGATTCTTCTTATGTCATCTTCCTCTACTCCTTTTATCTTCACGAGGTCTCCACTACACTACACTTTTTGTCCATCTTTGATCTTTAAATCTAACAACATGCCCTGCCGATGACCACTTCAACCTTGCTACTCTTTTGATAACATCCGTAACTCCCAATCTACGTATCTCAGTGTTTCTAATGCGAACAGAGAGTTTTATTTGGATGTTTGGTTAGTTGTGTGAAATTTGCTTATTTGATTGTCATTTTTTTGTATTAAACATCTGTTTTGCTCCCAATTTATTCTGTTATATTTCTGGCAATTATTCGTAAACAATCACGTTTAAGAGAGAGAAGAGAAACCTACCTTACAGCCGGATATTTCAGCAGTCATAGACTTCTATTAATCCACACATTCAAACAAAAATTGGGCAGGTTTGAAGGACCGGCCAAAATCCATTAATTGAGCAATAAGGTATGCCACTAATCCTGAATGTCTTGACCCAAAAATAAGAATTTTTAGTTTTAGAATTGTAAATTTGAAGCAAAATTTAATAATTTTTTCGATAGATATCGATGATCAAAGACTAGATAATTTTGAACTTAAAATATATTTTTTTAAATTATCTCGATATGTTATATATATATTATAATAAGTTTTTTTTTTTTTTTTTTCTTAAAAGGTCAAGGGACCTTACATCCCTTGTGTCACTGCGACCATAACAGATCTATTGTGACATCCTTCTGTGTCATATCTCACTCTCAAGACCTAGGTGCGTCATGTAGCTCACTATTTGTCTTGGTGTGAGAAGTCTCACTTTCTCAGAGTCCAGCAGTGGACCTCCGAGGATGTGACTTCGGTTGCGAGCAAGTGCGTCACAGTTACAGAGGATGTGGATAGGTGTCTCATTATCCTCTGAACAAAATCTGCAGACTGGGGTATCTGACAGTCCTATTTTTGTCATGTGTTTCCGTAGTCTGCAGTGTCCCGTCAAGGTCCTGGTTAGAATCCTTATTTGTTTTTTATTAAGTTTTAGAACTTCTGTGGTGAACTTCCGCGAGTACCCTATCATTAGTTCCTTCGCGTTTCTGCAACCAATCACCAGCGATTCTTCTTATGTCATCTTCCTCTACTCCTTTTATCTTCACGAGGTCTCCACTACACTACACTTTTTGTCCATCTTTGATCTTTAAATCTAACAACATGCCCTGCCGATGACCACTTCAACCTTGCTACTCTTTTGATAACATCCGTAACTCCCAATCTACGTATCTCAGTGTTTCTAATGCGAACAGAGAGTTTTATTTGGATGTTTGGTTAGTTGTGTGAAATTTGCTTATTTGATTGTCATTTTTTTGTATTAAACATCTGTTTTGCTCCCAATTTATTCTGTTATATTTCTGGCAATTATTCGTAAACAATCACGTTTAAGAGAGAGAAGAGAAACCTACCTTACAGCCGGATATTTCAGCAGTCATAGACTTCTATTAATCCACACATTCAAACAAAAATTGGGCAGGTTTGAAGGACCGGCCAAAATCCATTAATTGAGCAATAAGGTATGCCACTAATCCTGAATGTCTTGACCCAAAAATAAGAATTTTTAGTTTTAGAATTGTAAATTTGAAGCAAAATTTAATAATTTTTTCGATAGATATCGATGATCAAAGACTAGATAATTTTGAACTTAAAATATATTTTTTTAAATTATCTCGATATGTTATATATATATTATAATAAGTTACAATCCATTGGATTGGTCTGCAACGAGTTTGGTTTTTCTTCTCCATTCGTCTCTATTCTCAGCCAGTCTTTTCAGCTCCACGCATGAGCCACAGTTCATGTCCCTCTTCAGTTGGTCCATGTTACATGTATATGTGTTTAGTGCATTGTATATGTGTGTATCGTCGTGTTAGTGCCCATAATACAAGATTCATATCTTAGTGTGGGACTAGCTCGGTCTGTGTGAATTGTCTATACATGTCATGTTATGTTATGTTATATACGCGTCTCTTGGTCGGCCTCTGCCATTTGTCCCCTCGGTCTTACCCTCCGCGATGGCGATGAGTAGTCCTGGGTGCCTGATGTTGTGGCCAATCCAGTTAGCTCGTTGTTGGCCGATTCTCTTAAGAAGTTGCCTTTTTTCGCCTACCCTGGTTAATACTTCTTCGTTTTCGACGTGTTCCGACCAATGGATCTTAAGCATGCGTCTGTAGCACCACATCTCAAAGGCCGCCAACCGTCCGCTTTCACTCTTGCTGATGGTCCACGTCTCACAACCATAAAGCAAAATACTCCATACAAAGGCTTTAGTAAGGTTCTTCCTTACGCTTAAATCAATATTTGGGGATTCCAATATCTTCGATTTTTTGTTAAAGGCAATCCTTGCCTGGTTTATTCTGCTCACAATTTCCGATTTGGAGCGTCCATCCTGGTTTATTCTGCTGCCCAAGTACACGAATTCTCTTACTTGTTTGATGCTTACTCCATTTATGGCAATGTTCGCAGTCGCTTCCTCTCTTCCCACGACCATAATGTTAATAAATAAAAAAGATACAATAATTTTTCAAAAGATCTATTTTCATTAAAAATCACCTACGGCACTTTAGAAAAATGGCCGCCAAAAAAAATTTCGAGAGTAAAAAAAAAATAATACTTGTTTGAAAGTCTCAACATATCAGGCAATTAACAGGCAAAGTATAAATTTTTTTAAGACATTGAGCAACATGGTCTGGTTGTTTTGAAAAAGAATTAGCCTTAAACGTACCTATTGTTTATCTGATTCCTAGAGGGGACAACTACCCGCTTCGATTCTATTTTCCATACTTACTTTAATACTTATCTTGTACTTGTAGGGGGGCTAATCTCCATGTCCCCTCTCTCAATACGCCAATGTTTGTTAATGCTCAAAACAGACACGTGTGGGTATAGTGTTTGTAAGGTGAAGAACCTTAACCCTCTCACCACCAGTGTACATGAAACATCTTGTTAATCAAAGTTCTCCTGATTTGAAAATAATTTAAAGTTTTTTATTCTGAAATATTTTGATTGGTTGATTTTATAATTTGTTTTTTTTTCTATTGGAATCACTTACAAATTATTTGTTACAAAACTTGTTTACGACTCTTGATTGGAAAATTGAAAATCTAGCTCAATTAGGTAATATTATGTACTACAGAAAAAAAATGTAAGTTTTCGAGTAACGGGAAAGGGCAGGTGCTCGTAATATTATGTACTACAATTAGGTAATATTGTACTACAATTAGGTAATATTATGTAGATATTACAATTAGGTAATATTATGTACTACAATTAGGTAATGTACTACGGCGACCGGTGTGGCGCGGAGGCTAACGCACTTGCCTTTGAGTCACGAGGTCCCGGGTTCGATTCCCGGCCAGCGCAAAATGAAGAATGACCTTTTTCAGATTGTCCTGGGTCTGGGTGTTACATGTATATGTGTTTAGTGCATTGTACATATATGTGTATCTGGCTCTAGGTGAGACTAGCTCGGTCTGTGTGAATTGTCTATACATGTTATATATAATTAGGAAATATTATGTACTACAGAAAAAAATCGTAAGTTTTCGAGTAACGGGAAAGGGCAGGTGCTCGTAAATCTTTACGTATGGGACAGTTAAGAGCTACAATTCAGTAATAAGGCTCGCCACCTATTCTCAATATCTTATTGATTGTTGGCGCAGAGTTTTACTCTTGCAGATAGTTCGCTGACTATCCCTCTTGCCGTTAAGGTATATGTGTCTATGAATATAAATATACCAATAGTTTATGTTATAGTTCTTATTTTTATTTTAAAGTGTTTGTTAATTGACTTTGATAACTTCATTTCATGTTTTCATCTTTTTTATGAGTTTGTAAACACACCGAATGATTATTTTGTAATATCCGCAAACTTTATTGGTCCAATGTTGATGTTATGATGATAAACTTATTGGTCCAATGTTGATATAATGATGATAAACTAATTCGTTCAATGTTGATGTAATGATGATAAACTTATTGGTCCAATGTTGATGTAATGATGATAAACTATTTGGTGCAATGTTGATGTAATTATGATAAACTTATTGGTCCAATAGAAGAAGAAAAACCAAACTCGTTGCAGACCAATCCAATGGATTGTAACTAAATATATATGCTGATGTAATGATGATAAACTATTTGGTCCAATGTTGATGAAATTATGATAAACTTATTGGTCCAATGTTGATGTAATGATGATAAACTATTTGGTCCAATGTTGATGTAATGATGATTAACTATTTGGTCCAATGTTGATGTAGTGATGATTAACTATTTGGTCCAATGTTGATGTAGTGATGATTCATTATTTGGTCCAATGTTGATGTAGTGATGATTCACTATTTGGTCCAATGTTGATGTAGTGATGATTCACTATTTGGTCCAATGTTGATGTATCTAATGATGATAAACTTATTGCTCCAATGTTGATGTAATGATGATTAACTTATTAAATCATTAAGCATACAAGAGACAGGTATTCAAAACACTTTTTTTTTTCCATAAATATAACAATAAAACAACTAACTACTACAATAAAAAAATTTCTATTAACTAAACATCATATCTTAAACACATTCTTTTGACAATAGAAAAATGGAATTTACTGCCTCACTAGACTTGAGTCTGTTCTGAGGCAGTATCTATATATGTATACATGTTCTAAATTATTCTAGTCAGTTCTTGTAATCACCGTGTGTAAAATACGAAACAAAAACAACAATAACAAGAAAAAAAAGAAAAAATGGACAATCAGTATGTAGATTTAAAAAAAATAAAAAGAACAAGAATGATGCCAGTTTCTCCCCCCTGTTCCATCCTTCCATCTCCTCCTCTCTCTCGTCCCTCTCATCACTGTAACACCTGCAATAATAGCCTCTCACACTCCTTCCTTCCCAATTCACACAACCACCCCGTCACAAACGTCTCCAAGTTCATACCTCCTCCACGCACACAATTTGCCTGGATATCTTGCATAATTTTATTAACTTACTTCCCCACTTCATCGCTGAATCAACGGGTACGCAGTAATCCCCCCCCCCGTTTTTTTCCTTTTCCCTTGATTTTTTATTATTGACTTGTGTTTTTGTGTGATGATTGAGTGAGCGAGCGAGACTGTGTATATATGTAGGTATGTTAAGATGACCGGAATGTTAAGTACCTATGTTTTTTTTTAATTAATTGTGGCGCATGGTGTTGGATGATAGCTGATCTCTGAAAGATTTACTTTTTTTAACTTTAGATATACTTATATGTAGTTATTGTCTGTTTTGTGCTTTTTACATTTATAAAATAAAATAAAATAAATATTTTAAATGTGATGCTATAATGTCTGTATGTTTTGCTTGGTTAATAAATAAATATAGAAATAATATAAGTACTAACTTTATATTAATTTACTTTGTTCCAGGTTAAAAAATTGGCCCAAAGCAAATACAATTACACTTTTGGCAATGAAAGCGTCTCCACATTTGTGACAGCCTTCTACGACGCTGTCCTCCTGTATGCCTTGGCGCTGAATGAGACCTTGAGAGACAATATGGGGAAGCCAAATGTCAGTGTCGACGGAAGTGAGATTATCAAACGAATGTGGAACAGAACGTTCAAAGGTAAAGTCATTGTTAAAATAGCTTTATTTCTCGGATATTTCAGGAGTCCAAGGACTCCTATTTATCCGTTTAGGTGACAATTTATTAATATTGTAACTTTAATATAACACACCAATAGATTATAGAGATCAGAAAACCAGTAGCAATATTAGAGAGAAAAATAAAAATTTGTTAGAGGATAGATAATAGATTGGTGCAGGAAATTAATCGTTGATGAAGAAAAGTAATCAAATAGATGTCATCACCAACAAATATCAATAAAAATTGGTTTAAAAAAAATGTGTGAAAACATGGAGATCTAGTCTCTTAGACAATCTTTTTCGTTGTCATCTGTTTAGGATTAAACAATAAACAGGAGATTGGCCTGTATGTATAGAATATAAGGGGATGTAAAAAGGGTGGAAACTACATAAGTTACGATGAAATTTTTCAAGCGTTTCAAACAATAGTAAAAATAATAATTCGTTTGTTTTTATTTTTCCTAAAGTGAAATTGAGAAGAATATTTTTTCAGAAACAATATTCCTAGCATAAATATTTTAGTCGGTACATTTATACATAATAATATGTTTGAATATTTATTTTACAAATTATACAGGATAGACATTTTATTTCTCCAATAGTAAAATTAAAAAGAATATTTTATCAGCAGCAATATTCCTAGCACAAATCTTTTAATCGGTACATTTATGTTTGAATGTTTTTGCACATCATCATTCACATAACGAAATCAACAAATCAGTTCACATAAGAAAAAAAAAATGTGATGATATGCCGTAGCGAGATTATCACTATATAGTGATTTCTTCGTTTTTGTTTACTAGCTAGTTTTGGTAACAATAATAATAATTTTGTTGTAATAAAATTCTGTTTTATATCAGACAGTTTTGTTATTGGTTTTGTATTCTTTCTGGAAAAGAAGAAACCTGTATAAATTACGACAACAGAAACACAGCGTACGCAGAACCACTCTTTAGAAAATTTTAAATAAAATAACAAAAAAATATAATTTTAAATTTTTTGATTTAAAATTCATTGTTTACATACATATGTACCTACATACATACATCTTCTTCCCCTTGTCCTAGTTGGGTCGGAGGCCCATTGCGCCTAGGTACCTCCTCCAGAGATCCCTGTCCACCGCTGCTTCCAGGACCTCTGGCCACTCCAAACCAAGCCTTTCAACACACAAATTTGACACCTGCCCTTGCCAGCTTCTTCTAGGGCGGCCCACCTGTCTTCTGCCCTCTCCCACCTTTTTTTTCCATTTTATTGCCAGTTTATTTCCATAAATTCAAATAATATTATATATTATAACGGGTGGATAGATAAATTTACAGGAAATAACTTGGTTTGGTATCCCACTCTTTTCCGTAAGTTTTCGAATATCCTGTAAAAAAGACAGGTGTGTGGAAAAAGTAAATACATTTTACATCTTAAATTCAGCAGTACCTAATGAGGTTTGTCACACATCCCGAATGTTTTATTTTTTATTGGCACGGAGATGAGATCTTGCATGTATATAATAAGCAGCTGTTCTGCTGGCTACCACACTTATGGAATATGCCGTGATGGTATAGTATTAGTAGTATTAATTGTAAATGATTCAATGATTTAACATCTAAATAATTTACTTGTATGCACTTATTAGATATTTTAAAGATCTATAGATTTTTGTTGTCTATATTTATTCATTTATTTATTTATTTATTCAATCGACAGAACACTACAGACAAAACATACATATCTAATACAATCAAATATTATACAAGAAAAGAAGTACTCAATGCAATGTCCCATTTATAAGTGTTCAAATATTAAATTAAATTATTTTTTATCAAAGCCCATTCAGTTGTCATGCATATTAAAATAACAATAATAATGAATACGAGTATAGAATACACGATATGATGATAGTAACGATTCAAAGAACTTTTTTACTTCACTTTTCATCCTCACAGAACAATCGCTATGCGAGATTAATAATTAAAACCATCAAATGATGCTACATATAATATATAAACACTTGATTAAAATGAGCAAGAAAAATCACATATCCTTAAATCGAAAATATATTAATATGATAGTTGAATTGTAAAAAGCTTTAACGCTATTTAATAGTTTTTAAGGTAATAGGTATTGAAGTTTATTATTATAAATTGTAAGGCTTCTTGGTAAATTAGTTTCTATCTAGTGAACACAATACTGGTTCTATTGCACCTGAGTCTTATATTTTATGTATAGAGGAAATCAAAGTTTCTCAGAGTTTGAAAAGCCAAATTGTTGTTACTATATTATGTTCTACCTACTGCAGCGGAAACTCCTAAAATTTGAACGGAATTTAAACTTACCACGTAAATTGTGCTTCTATTGTATTGAACTAATCATACCCTATTCTCGACCAAATTTAACACGAAATTGTTCTCATGTACGTGCATAATAATTGTGTCACTGAGTTTCGAAATTCGCTATAACATGTCTGCGATTCGGAGAAATTCGATAAAAACTATTATCCAAGATTAAACGTACCTATTTTCCTGACTGAAATCAAACAAGTTTGTATAAAGTTGTTACAAAAAGGTTGTCGAAAGAAGAAAAGTCGCCGGTGCTAGAGTGAATGGTGCACTTCGACACATTGTTAGCAATAGCAGTGTGTCGAACATGGCAAAAATGCTAGTGCACAATACCATTCTGGTACCGACACTTATGTATGCAAGCGAAACTTAGATGTGGTTGAAAAAGGACGAGAGTGGAATAAATGCTGTGGAGATGCGTTCACTGAGAAGAACGGTTGGTAAAACGTTGCGAGATAGAGTGAAGAATGAGGATATTAGGAGAATGAGCGCATGTGAGAGGAGTGTTGTGGATAGAATGCGTGTAAACAAGTTGAGATGGTTTGGAAATGTTGAGCGAATGCAAGATGAAAGGATGACGAAGAGGATGTATTTATCTGAAAGAAGGGGTGTGAGGAAGCGCGGACGTCCAAGAACCACTTGGCTTGATCACGTGGATCAAATTCTTAAGGACGGACGCGTGTTGAGTAAGAGAAATCAGCGTGCATGTATGAGAAACTGAATGAATGTAGAGGAAGCGAAAGAAGTATGTAGTGATAAATCTATTTGGCGTTCCGTTCTCTCTGCCTTTCCCTCCTGGGACATGGCGTGAGGGTAAAGTATAGTTTAGTATACCTAGTATAATATAGTATTTTATTGTTACAACAATTCAATTTGAAAATAAATTTTGCTATTAAATAAAAATATACCCTCATATTGTAGGTATACACAAAAATAACTGCTTTTGGTCGGTTGAGTTATAGAGGATATTAAAAAACACATAAAGGAATATAGCGGGACTATTTTCTCATCATTTTATTTTTAATTTTTTTTTTTAAATAAAATATAAAAATATATTATTGAGCACTGTTTAATCTCCACTTTGTTAGGTTAGATACTAAGCGAACTCTAATTTTATTTTTATTGTGTTTCTTGTGCAAATGGTGAGTGTTTTGAAAGAAACAATAATTACGAATTCAACGACATAAACTCAATTTTCGTGAAAATGTGTTATATCAGATTTCGAAACTTCTCGATACATATTATAACTTGTACGGTTTATTTCATAACAATGAATCTACATATCGTCCCACTTCTGACTAACTGTCGTAACTCGTAAAATTTAAATTGTTCAGGAGAGCATTCTTAGTGATTTGGCGTGCATAGTTCCGTCTCTCCCAGCTGTAAGAACAAATTAGTCTCAATGTTTTTTTTATTATTTTATTTGTATTTTTATATATCTCATAATTTTTGTGATAAAAAAATTTCAATGAGTATATTGTTTCTTTTTTATGCGCCGTCAAAATAGATAGGACCCTTTGTGAAACTTTTTTTCTCATGGCCATATTTAGTTGTGGTCAGATGGGACTTAACTATTTTAAGAGTCAAAGATCAATAAATAATAATAATCGGGGGGAGTAGATCTTATACATAAGTCACGCTAAACAACACACGTCAATAATTTTTTTTTTTTTTTTTAAATATATTTATTTTATTCATAAATACACAGTATACATTGATATTACATTAATGATACAATAAAACACACAGTAAAAATGCTCCCTCCATAAGCAACTAAATGCTTGTGCGGAGGGTCGGATTTCAATTATAACATTAACACACATAAAAGAATCAGCTAGAAATATTAATACACATATAAGAATTTTTTACAAATAGCAAACTTTCAGTTCTCATGTACTTTCATCAAACGTTCAACAAAATCTACCAGCACAATACAAAATTAAACCAATACAATTACCTATTCACAACGTCAAAACAATATACAAATCAGTTGGATCAATTTTCCTCTCATCAACATTAACACAAATAACTTGTAATCGTTGAAATAATAATAACTCAAGGGTTTTCTCTTTTTCGTGTTTCAGGAATCACTGGAGACGTGACTATTGATGAGAATGGAGATAGAATTGCTTCCTATTCGCTACTCGACATGAATCCTGAAACGGGGAAATTCGAGGTAAGAGTTTCTTCATAAAATATGCATCTTTATATCGTCGTTGCATATCACATAATAATATGGACCGTGTTATATACGAAATCAAATGATCATTATCCAATTTATTGATGTCAACCTGTATTTTGTAAAACTCCGTATTTTAGGTATTCATGTATAAAGTAGACAAAGATTATATTACACAGATACCCAGCAGCCTTAGTGAAAACCAGGGTTGCCAGGTCTTCTCCAAAAAAATACCGAACATTGGGCAAAAAAAGTTTTAATCGTTGAACTATATTATGACCTTGAAATACAAAGTGCCATTGCACAAGACCAACTAGCTGCCATAACTTATAAATATTATATTTTTTCTCACTAATGCACGCTTTCAGCAATACGTCTTATTTGCTTTAACTGCCCATGCATTTTGCAACTGCAACATGTCAGACTGATATTACATTGTATACATGATTCAGCCTTCACCATGTCCACACTTAATTTATAACGGCTGTTCGTCCACAAATAATTCATATGGTTAAATACTCTTTCCACATAAGCATTACTACATTGGTACTGCCATTATCGTTTTAATTATCTGTTTCAAGTTAGCGCTTATGTTGTTTATTAGGGAAAAAAATTAATCAGAAAAAAATACCGAACCGCCCATACTTCGGTATTTTTGTCATACCGAACACGGTGCTAAAATACCGAACGGTTCGGTAGAATACCGAACACCTGGCAACCCTGGTGAAAACACATTTTAGTATTACATATGTAGTCGTTCGACTTTAGACGACTTTGCTCCGAGAAAGTATCAATTTCTTAGCTAAAATACACAAATAATTGCGTTAATAATGTCATGTGTATAGACGAAAATATTAAAACCTTATTTCTCCTGAATTTCATGTTAATTTCGATTGAGTTCGTCGGTAGCCTAAAAATAGAGTCTCAGCCTCATGCATAAAAAATGGGCGATTCTATCCCAGGTTCTGGCAAACTCCTCTTTCATGTCACAAATTGCTTTAGAGTTTGCTTTGAAAGATGTATAAGGTTGTATTTGGGTTTATAACAAAAACCCAGATTTGATATACCTACCTATTTGTAAATTGAGCACTCAATTTTATAACATTAACAAAAGACAATGTCACCTTATTTGGTAGAGCCCCGTACAAGATTTTAACCCGTTATCCACCCTTTTTACAATAATGTATGCTTTGTCCAATTTAACTACCGGGCTAAGGCTTCGATATTCTTATTTTCTATACACCCAATGACATATTCAAGTGAAGATATTGTTTTAGGATACCTAGTATTAATACCGCATGCTGGATACTTCCAACTTTAAATAGACAGAACTGTAGCTATCATAAAGTATTTTTCTAACGACATCTATCTATATTTATTACAAGTTTAAGGCTCTGTACCAGGGATGTCGCAAATATTCGCATCCGCATCCGCAAATGCGGGGCTTCCCCATGTATTTGGACAATATCTGCATCCGCATCCGCAATAATCAATGCAGATGATCATGCGGATGTAAGACAAGTTGCGATAAGAAAGAAATTGGGCGGGGCCGGCGAATGGCGATTGCCGTTCGCACTTGACATTAACCAATGGGAACGAAAAATTGGTAACAAGATCCGACGCGTTTTTGGGCAGTGTTCCTAGCAAATAATTTTTTTGTAGCGCGGGTTAAATTTGTGAACCTTAGCGTTACCGGCTTGAATCAGAGAAGGCGCAATATTACTTTTTATTACGTATAATGCTCCTATTTTTAACTTCACTTACTAATTGTAATTAATAAAAATGTTAATAATTACTATATCATTATTTTAATAAAATTCTTAATTCATATACTTTTTTTTCTATAACATCTTAAACATCCGCATCCGCGGATGTGAGCCTACAAAAATCCACATCCGCGGATTTCTGTTAACTATGCATACGTTACGACATTATTATATTACCGGACTGGGATTATTTTTATGTTGTCTGTCTGCAAATATAATATGTACCTACCGCAATGGAGATATTTAAATTGTATATTATCTTTTTTTGTGAGTATTTCGTATTGAACTAGAGGTGGGTAGATGCTTATATCTTCAATAGTGGTTCTTACCTATTTTAGTGTTATGCACCCCTTTCAAAACAACAATGTTGGGTAGATGGCGCTCATGCAGCTGCCAACCCTTAACTCTTCTTTTACTACGCGAATTTGGATGATTCCGCCTGCAATATTAATTGTTTCAGGGTTTGTATTGTACTAAACGTGCCTATTTCAATTCAGACTAATGTAGTTATCGCATTTTACCACCTGCGTGGATGAAGATATTAAGAACATTTTTTTAAAGGCAACGGATTGCACAAACTACTTTCAGAAGGAAGCAGTAAAGGTTTTTCTATGATAACGAATCGGCTATGGCTGGTTCGAGTCCAGTTTACTCATGTTATTTTTACTGATTCTCTTTTATACGGTGACCGTTCCTTGGGCAAAGTGTACTTAAACCAGCCTAAGCCAATACGAAAGTATTTAAACACCTTCCCCGTTTCCTACCAAATGGATTTTAGCTATCTGCTGATTCTGCTGATGAAGTGTCTGTTGAATAATATTCTCAATACATATTTTAATTTCTCGCTGTTTACTCATAATAATTTGTAAGTTAATAAATAGGAAAAAAATGTTTGTATTGTCAGGACCCATTAATAAACTGAAACATGGTTTAATGGGACTGTATTTATTTATTGTTAAAAATTTTAAAAGACCTTAAATTCAGCGATGAGGTTTGCCACCCATCCTGAATGTCTTGATTTTATATTGGCACGAAGAGGACAGTTTGCATGTTTCTTACATGCAGCTGATCTGCTGGCTACCCCACTTGTGGGATATGCCGTGATGGTATAGTAGTAGTAGTAGTTAAAAGACCAAAAAAAAGTGAGGTCGTATTTTTAAATGTTACCTAGATACTTAGTAAAGACCAAAGTGTGGTTGTATTTTTAAATGTTACCTAGATACTTAGTAAAGACCAAAGTGAGGTCGTATTTTTAAATGTTACCTAGATACTTAGTAAAGACCAAAGTGCGGTTGTATTTTTAAATGTTACCTAGATACTTAGTAAAGACCAAAGTGCGGTTGTATTTTTAAATGTTACCTAGATACTTAGTAAAGACCAAAGTGCGGTTGTATTTTTAAATGTTACCTAGATACTTAGTAAAGACCAAAGTGAGGTCGTATTTTTAAATGTTACCTAGATACTTAGTAAAGACCAAAGTGAGGTCGTATTTTTAAATGTTACCTAGATACTTAGTAAAGACCAAAGTGCGGTTGTATTTTTAAATGTCACCCGTCACATACGTTTAAGCGATTAGTCGTTGGTTTTCATATAAATCGGTTACTTACATAAATCCCTTTCTCGTTCCCTTAGAATATTTTTCGATACCCCTGGGGGTGCGCGCTCCTCCGATTAAAAACCACTGGTCTTGAATAATACCTAATAATGAATAACGAAATAATACAATTTTTTCTTACCTATTACTAGTGAAATTGTTGGAATAAATTCAATGTAATTTCTTCCCCGGGCTATCCAACATTTCCACAGACTTGCTTCAAGAGGCTTTTATCGAAGAAATTATTTTACTGTATCTTCTGAGT
The DNA here is from genome assembly GCA_947579605.1 of Athripsodes cinereus. Lineage (NCBI taxonomy): Eukaryota > Metazoa > Arthropoda > Insecta > Trichoptera > Leptoceridae > Athripsodes > Athripsodes cinereus. Next base: position 30,050,835 of record OX388308.1, on the reverse strand, counting down.
ACAACAAAGTTTGCTTTACGTTGAAATAATCATTGAAAATAAACAAACACAGAGACAAATATTTCTACATAATAAGGAACCTTAATATTTGTGTTATTGTTTATTTGAATTGAATTTACTTGTAATTACCTATTTGAAATTGATTGGTACAATACTTTTTCTCTTTTTTATATATTAACTTTTCGATTTTCGAAAAGGAAACACTATGAAAGTTCATTTTAATTTATATATCTAAAAAAAAATATAAAAAAATTAAAAACACTGTAAACTTTCACTTGATTGTTGTTTTATAATTAAAAGCTTTTCGGACATATGTCCATCTTCAGTTATAATCAACTTACAACTGTTTTTATTTATTTATACATAAATCCACGGCGTGAGCCTTTTACATGTTAAAATATAAAACAAAAACAAACACAATTCTCATTTACAACACAGTTGGAACAGAACAACAACTGGCGAAGAAAAAATACAATTGGAAATCAAACTATAACAATTATAAAATGAGTCAAAACAAAACAATTAGAAAAGTCAAAAAATTGTGGTGAGAGTGTAAATGTCAACAAAGGTTTGGTAAATGTCAAGAACAAATTATTTTGATACAGTAAGGAGATGTCGAGTAGATAGAAGAAAAAAATTAATAAATATGAATTGTAATAGATAATTAAAATGTCAAAAAAAATTAATAAATAATTCAGTAAGATGTCAGAAATTAAATAGGTTTATATCAATTATATAATAAATTGTCACTAGTTTTATTTTATATATTTTTATTATCTAAATTTTAAATATTGTTTTCTTTTATCTAATATGCGTTGTCTCATTTGATTGTTTCGTTTTTTTATTGGCATTTATTGTGAAAATATATAACTCAAAAGACATCTCATCTACATCAGAATAGTATAGTATTTTATATATTGTTTTCTTTTATCTAATATGCATTGTCTCATTCGAATGTTTCGTTTTTTTATTGTCATTTATTGTGAAAATATATAACTCAAAAGACATCTCATCTACATCAGAATAGTATAGTATTTTATATATTGTTTTCTTTTATCTAATATGCATTGTCTCATTCGAATGTTTCGTTTTTTTATTGTCATTTATTGTGAAAATATATAACTCAAAAGACATCTCATCTACATCAGAATAGTATAGTATTTTATACATATATTGTTTTCTTTTATCTAATATGCATTGTCTCATTCGAATGTTTCGTTTTTTTATTGGCATTTATTGTGAAAATATATAACTCAAAAGACATCTCATTTACATCAGAATAGTATAGTATTTTATATATTGTTTTCTTTTATCTAATATGCATTGTCTCATTCGAATGTTTCGTTTTTTTATTGGCATTTATTGTGAAAATATATAACTCAAAAGACATCTCATCTACATCAGAATAGTATACCCATACAACCAAATACGGTCGCCGTGACTAAAATATCAGCCACAAAATAATCCATACACATATTGTACATACGATGTTCACCCGCCGTATTCTAAACGCTATAGTGTAAGGTTATATGACAAAATGTACACTCAATATCCACGCACTGCAACTAATTTGAGAATGCGTGATATTAAGAACACAATGTAAAGGAATAATGTCTACGCGTCGTACCCAAATTGCCACTGAATGATGTTTAGTACACTTAATGTACCCAAAGAAGTAGCGGTTATAGAAAAAGTTATCTCAAGGTCGTGGTCGTATAATAAGTTGACAGTTGTCAAAACTCTACATTTCACACACATAGAGTAGCCAGAAGAAGAAACAAAAATGAAAATTGTCGTGTTTGTGCCAATAAGAAATTAACACATTCAATATAGGTTGCAAACTTCATCGCTTAATAGAAAAAATTAAAATCTATTTGTTTTTTAGAACACTCGAAAACTTTAAGTGTAAAACAAAAGACGAATGAGTGGAAAATTATTCCTTTACTTTATGCTTCACGGAAAAAATGGTTAAACTTTGTATCTAGCCCTTATTATTTCATGTCACTGAGGATCACTTTATCTGTCTTTACAAATTAATTTGGTTTATTTATTTTGAAACTCATATTTTGTAATGTATACTGCTTGATTGTTTGTTTGCATCATGAATCAAAATGAAATAAAAAAAAAAAAAAAAAAAAAAAACCAAGTCAACGTAAACCGAGGTGTGACTGTATTTTGAGTATGGCGTATTATACTCGGCTTTTATGTTTCTTTAGATAATACATACATACCTCTATTATAGATATTCAAGCAGCTTACCTTTCATTTAGTGCTTACTTTAATATCAATTCCCCACTTAATGGAAAGGTCAATATAGCCATAGTTGTGTATTCTGTAAGCAAGAAATGGTAATTGTATTTTGTTCAGAGAAAAAAATTAAATTGAAACCCATAACTTATGTACGCAATTTGTGTTAACGCCTAAGTGGGTATTTATTACAAAATAATGTAAACCTAAACGTTTTTTTAATTTTTCTCTTTTTAATACAAATAAATTTTACAATATATACTATACCCTCACGCCGTGTCCCAGGTGGGGTAGGCAGAGAGAACGGAACGCCATGTCGCTCTATCCTTACATACTTCTTTCGCTTCCTCTACATTCATCCAGTTTCTCATACATGCACGCCGATTCCTCTTACTTAACACGCGACCGTCCTTGAGAATTTGATCCACGTGGTTAAGCCACGTGGTTCTCGGACGCCCGCGCTTCCTCACACCCTCTCTTTCAGATAAATACACCCTCTTCGTCAATCTTACACCATCCATTCGTTCCACATGACCAAACCATCTCAATTTATTTACACGCATTCTATCAACAACACTCCTCTTGCATCCACTCATTCTTCTAATATCCTCATTTCTTACTCTATCACGCAATGTTTTACCTACCATTCTTCTCAGTGATCGCATCTCCACTGCATTTATTCCACTCTCGTCCTTCTTCAGCCATGTCCAAGTCTCGCTTGCATACATCAGTGTCGGTACGAGGATGGCGTTGTGCACCAGCATTTTAGCCATGTTCGAGACATTGCTATTGCTAACAATAGCTCGGAGTGCACCGTTCACTCTCGCACCAGCCACCTTTCTTTTTTCAATGTCCCTTTCGTACCTACCATCCCTTACAAACATACTTCCTAAATAAACATATTCGTCCACTTGCTCCAAACATTCATTTCCAACCTTTATTTCACACATTGTTCTTTCACTCTCTCTTTCAAATACCATCACTTTCGTCTTTGTCACATTCATTTTCATCCCATTCATACTGCAACTTTCATATACAACTGACACAATCTTTTGTAAATCACTTTCACTCTCAGCCATTAATACCAAATCATCTGCATACATCAACGCATTCACACGGTTTCCATTCAGTTCAATGCCAACATCCATCTCTTTCAAAGGACGCATACAGTAGTCGAAAAAAAGGTTGAACAGCCATGGAGACATGACACAACCTTGCTTCACTCCTTTGGTGAGGACAAACCACTCGGAGAAGGCGTTATTTACCCTCACGCAGGCGGAGCTCCCAACGTATAGCGAAGAAATTGCGTGGATCAACTGGCTGTTCACCCCATACTCCGACAACACGCGCCACAATCTCTCCCGGTCCACACGATCATATGCTTTCTCCAAATCCACGAACGCACAGAAAAGCTTCTGGTGTTTACCCAGAAGCTTCTCTACGACCATTCGTAGGGAGAAGATCTGATCAGTGCACCCTCTTCCATTCAAAAAAGCTCCTTGTGCATCCCATATCTTACACTCTGTTGCCTTTCGTACTCTCTCAATCAGAATTCTTCCATACAGTTTTCCTATTGAACTCAGCAAACTAATAGCCCGATAACTCCCACATTCAAGCCTAGAACCTTTTCCCTTATATAGCGGACAGATGATAGCCTTCCGCCAGTCCTCTGGAGTCGCGCCTTCTTTCCAACAAGTGTTGAATAGTTCTAGGCACCATGCGAGAGTCTTCTGCCCACCAGCCTTGATGAGCTCAATTGAAACACAATCATATCCTACAGCCTTACCGCACTTAGCTTTTTTCAACGCATTCGTAATTTCCGTCAAACATATCTCATCATTTACACTCATGTTATCATTTCTACTATTGCACTCATTTGCATTCACACCACCACATTCAAATAATTCTTCAAAATACTCTTTCCATCTTCTTAACACGCAATCACCACTCACTACCACATTACCGTTATTATCTTTAATCCCTTTCACTGAGTTTACTTCCACACCCGTCCTCTTCCGCTTCACCTCCTTCCAAAATATTTTCAAATTTTCTTTCGCACACGCTGACAACTTCTGGCATTCCTTGTCTTCTAGCAATTTTTTCTTCATTTCCACTATCTCTCGCACTTCTTTCTTGCACGCTCTGTATGTTTCTTTCATTCGTTCCTTCTCGCCTTCACTTCCCTGTCTCACACTCATCAAATCTTTCCATGCATTCTTCTTCTTTTCCACGGCCTTTTTCACATCATCATCCCACCATGCATCACCTTTTTTGCGTCCAACGGTGGTTTCACCACATACTTCTTTTGCACACTCTATTAGCACACCTTTCATAACATCCCATTGTTCATTCAGTGTACATTCTCTTCTTTCATGCGCGCTAAATTTTTCATTCGTCTTTCTTTCGTACTCTTCCTGTATATTCGCATCTTTCAGTTTTTCGACTCTCAGTCTCTTAAAAGGCACGGTTTTATGTGTTCTTGACCGCCAGCCAGAGAACAGATTTATCCTAGTAACAACAAGGAAATGATCTGTTTCCAACTCAGCGCCTCGGTAAACTCTGGTATCTGTAGTCGCCTTTCTCAGACGAGAGTCCACACACACAAGGTCTATCATCGATCTTTCATTCCCTCTCTCCCAAGTATACTGATGGATTTCTTTGTGAGCGAAAAATGTATTTGCCACGAAGAGATCCATCTCCAAACACGCTTCTATTATACGTTTTCCATTGTCATTCACTCTTCTATCGCCATGATTTCCCAACACACTCTCTAGGTCATTTCTTCTGACACCGACCCAACCATTAAGATCACCTGCCAGAATCAATCTTTCATTCTCATTCTTATCGTCTGCAATCTTCCGCACACTGTCCCAGAACTCTTCCTTTTCCGTATCCAATGCATCGTTTCCGGGACCGTACCCAATCATGAGTAGGATCCTCGTCAACCCTACCTTGAAGCGGATCCAAATTAGCCTGGGGCCAACACATTCATATACTTTCATACAGTTGCTCATTCTCTCCGACAGAAAAGCACCCACACCCTGACACGCATGTTGTGAGTCAGGGACTCCTGACCACAGCTCGATTCTTCCGTCTCTTTCATTCATCCCACTTCCTTTCCTTTTAGTCTCACACACACACAAAACATCTAGAGACTTTTCATCCATCATCTCAACGATTTCATTCTTCTTTCTCAGCATCCCTCCTCTTACATTCAACACTCCTAACCTACATTCCGGTCTCCTCTGTGTGCCCTTCCCCCCCTTTGACACGCCATGATGGGTGGCAAGCCTCATCGCTGGTATTCGCGTCAAGGGGCGTTAGTTTTTACTTACTTCATTCTTAAAATTATGAGTTCCCTACCTATATATTACACGCTAACTATACTACACTTTAATTACTAATGTTACTATTTATACACAACTTAACTAACACGTACAGTACTACTCGCTAATTATTACCTAAACACATCTTATTAATACTAAATTATGACACTATTCAATTTAGTACACACAACATCTACGTATATATTATTATTATTAATACCGATATAATACAATATAGTCGATTGCTTATACTAATACACAAAAATATTGTCCGCACTGCTTTACATAATACATCTACACATTGGTCTCATTCGTCTCCAGATGATAATATTGTATTGCATGTATTCTTCACCCTCTGCGCCGCTGCCCTATCCTTCTTCCTCGTCTCTCCTGCACACTGAAACGGACGTTTGCATTAGGCCGTTTCAGGTAGTACCATATGTGTTACAACACCATGCAGGAACCGTTCTATAGTCTATACTATTATAGTATCTATACTATACTGTAGTAACTATAATTCTATACTATAGTATCACTGAGCTAATGAATATGTGTTATGTAGGTACACAACATGAAGATTTAATAATATTATTGTCATTTTTAACGGTTAATTGTAAATATAACACCAAGAGACTTTTTTCCGTCGTCTCAAAACACTTTTATCGAGTGTATTATAATACTGTATTGCATTAATGACACTTAATTTTTTACATGACCGCTTTTTCTTTTACCAAGTTTGCACTTATTTTATTAAGGATATAACATGTTCTATCATCTCACTTATCACTATAATTAAATCCACATTATCGCTGAATCCTCCGTGCGCCGTGCACTTATTTTATTAAGGATATAACATGTTCTATCATCTCACTTATCACTATAATTAAATCCACATTATCGCTGAATCCTCCGGAACCGTTCTATAGTCTATACTATTATAGTATCTATACTATACTGTAGTAACTATAATTCTATACTATAGTATCACTGAGCTAATGAATATGTGTTATGTAGGTACACAACATGAAGATTTAATAATATTATTGTCATTTTTAACGGTTAATTGTAAATATAACACCAAGAGACTTTTTTCCGTCGTCTCAAAACACTTTTATCGAGTGTATTATAATACTGTATTGCATTAATGACACTTAATTTTTTACATGACCGCTTTTTCTTTTACCAAGTTTGCACTTATTTTATTAAGGATATAACATGTTCTATCATCTCACTTATCACTATAATTAAATCCACATTATCGCTGAATCCTCCTAGCGCAGACCAATATCTGTATTAGTAGACCAATATTTACAATATCTTACAGCTGAAATAACCTTCTACCTTGTTTAAGGTTGCGATTCGACGTGGTCAATAGGTATTCCTTTTTCTTGCATATTTGTGCCATAGAATTTCTATGTGTCTGTATTTTTGTGCAATGTTTTATTATTGCCTTGATTGTTCACTGTTTACATAAAATGACAGCGAAAAGGTTTTTTTTACTGTAATGCTGTTCATTGTTTCTTTTATACAATCCACACATAAATATTCTAATGCGTTCGTATGTATGTATGTATGTATGTATGTATGTATGTATGTATGTATGTATGTATGTATGTATGTACGTATGTCCTCAATGGACTCTGAAATAAAGAAAGACAGAAGTAAAATAATACACTCTATACGAGGTCTCATCTCCTGGGCACGTTCAAGACCAAAAACATTTTAAATACCTTATATATTGATAAAGATATTACAATTTATGTCACAAAATTGGCAACCAAATGTATGAAAAACTATGAAAGTTTTTGTAAGTAGCAATATTCATGGTCGAACATTTTTCAGTGTATTGAATTAATTTCACAATGCATGTAATGAGAAATACATCAGTACTGAAATTAAACATTTAAGGATTATTTTGATTATAAATTATTGTGTTTGGTTATGATAAAAACTTCTGAATTATGCGAGTTAAAATTGCATATTTTTGACATCTTGGGCTAATTTCATAATGGCCGACGTGACACACACAGAATGCACACAAATATATATTTAATTAAAATGATTTTAAAAACACTGTATAATTTCCAAATTAAATTTATTCACCTCAAACGTTTTCGCCAAGGCTTCTACTTGGCATCATCAGGAGGACTAATTAGTTAAAGTTCAACTTTAACTAATTAGTCCTCCTGATGATGCCAAGTAGAAGCCTTGGCGAAAACGTTTGAGGTGAATAAATTTAATTTGGAAATTATACAGTGTTTTTAAAATCATTTTAATTATAATGAATTTCCAAAGTGTTAACACAAAAACATTTGATTTAACAAATATATATTTTAGTTGGTGCATATTGTTTGTTTGTTTTGTGTTTTCTATGTCCTCTGTACGATATGTCTCATCCAGTAGGCGAGCTGAAAACATTTAATATGTATACTTTTATAAAGATTTAATTTATAAATGATGATGTATCAACGATCTTTTGTCGATGTTTGGTAAACTTGAAAATCACTAAAAATCTCATATATCTACGACCATGCTATTAATATGTGTTCTTATTTTATTGTTGTTATTCATAGTTTCTTTTTATTTCAAAATATGGTTACCAATAATATCAAAAACACAGAACTAATTCAATGATGCTTCAATGTTCTTTTGTCAAAGTAAGGTAAACGTCAAAATAAAATTAAAAAAAACTCATATCTACAACAATACTATTGATATGTGTTCTTATTTTATTGTAGGATATTCTGAGTTTCTTTGAATTTCTAAATAAAGTTATCTGTTATAACAAACACAGAAAAGGGTGTGAGAGAAAAGGGTGTGATTACCTCATAATATAACTATACCAAGCCATAGATAACATTTCTAAAACTTGCACTTAACATAATGGTAGTTAGGCACTTTTGTAAAGGATATCATTTCATTTCAATATTATGCTTGCATCAATCTGTTTCATTAGAAGTATTTCATTTATTCAAAACATGCATCTAAAAACATAAGATTTTCAAAATTAGATATTAAGATACTGTCTATTGATAAAGATAATTGTAAGAATTTCAAACCAACTTTATAATTCTGTTTTATGACTCACTCTGAAAAGAAATTTGTGGCTCTAAAGCATTATTTGCGTTACATCTATTTTTTAAGAATATAATTACATTTCAAATAAAGAATAATGACCGCGATTTGTACATTCCTACAATAAAATTATTATTGTATGGTTTGCAGTAATTTTAAATTTCATAAAAGTATTCTAAATTCAAAATAATTATAGAATTTCTAACACTAAACGTAAACACTTCAAAACTGTCATAATAAGCATAGAGATACTAAGTGTCAAAATCAGGGTTGCCAGATTGTGTGACCAAAATTACGTGCATTTTGCCCAGAAAATACCGCACAATGGGACCTTACACATGTGAAAAATATAATTTTTACTCCAACATGATATAAATCATACTGTTCACAATTCCGTTTCATCTTTCAATTTCTACCCCCCCCCATCGCTAAATTTTCGAAATAGTATAGGAATAAAATATATCGTCAGTTTTCTAAAGGGTCGTTCACATTTGTTCACTTTCAGTGATCACTCCGGATGAACCTCCAAGATAAAAAGGTGTGAACGGGCGTTTCATCAATAGTGATCACTAGCGATGACGGATAAAAGCGATAACAGCCCGTCATAATTTCGATGAAAGGACCTTTCACTGAAACGACCATAAACAATTTTTTTCTTATTTTTTGTTTTATTCTCTATGAATTTGTATAGAATGTCAGAATCATATACAAAATTATTATGCAGTTGAGAACTATATTGATTAGTTTTAAGGGCTTTTTTTCATTTTTTTATTTATTTAATTATATTTTTGTACGAAAATATGTCAAAATACATACAACATGACTGAGAGTGTTGACATGGCAGTGAGAGCATAGGATGAACAAATGAGAACAGACGTGTTCACTTTCGATGAACAGGTTTGACCCTGACACTCTGAATGATCATCCAGTGTGAAGCAATGTGAATACTACTTTAGAATAATTATTTTCTCACGATTCCCAAAACACAAATTACTTACACTGGCAACACTGTCCGACCTGTCAATTGTATGGCGTTTGGTGATCCGGTAAATTTTGTGACTTTGTTTTGATTTTAAAAGACTTTAAAAATATAAAACTGAATAAAACAATACGTAGTGTATCTAAAAAAAATGTTTTCAAGAAATATTCCCAGTGTTAAGCGGAGTTTTAAGCTCAAAAACTACCCTGGTATATTAACAATGTTTTCCAAACAACACTGGTAAGCACTGTCTTAATATTTTAAATTGTTTTTTTTTTTATGTTTGACGACACTTAATTGTATTTCTATTACAAGATTACTATTCAATTCTGTGCCTTCTTAAAATATATTTAATGTAATGAATTTACTTAAAAAGGCAAATTATTTTACCGAATATTAGAATAAGCTAAATAAAAAGCTGAAGTGAATGTCTCAGATGCTTAATAATAATGCATCATTAAATGATTGTGTATGGAATGTCTCGATGACTCACTTATATGACAATCCCGTGTTTCTAGGAAGTTAAATTACTGTATTGCTGATGAATTTTAATGTTCTTTTCTTTCAGGATTATCTGTGAGTTCTATAAGAAGAATTATAAAAGAAAACATAGGAAAGGCCGTCCAGGATGATTTTGATATCTGCTCCATTCGCCAAAAAGTGCATTTGTATTACACTACATATTTCTTATATTTATTTTACTGTTTTTATTAAATAGTTTTATATTATAATTCCGAGTCTGTTTTATTTTCCCTTTAATGTAAAATATTACAGTTAACAGCATATTTTCATGGATGTGTAATTGTGAGAATATCCTTAGTTAGATGATGTCTATTATTATGCAGCCATTTAACCAGTATATGCCTCTGAAGGTGAAAATGCTAAGTATTTATTTAATGATTTTATGATGTAAAAGAAGTCCAAAGTCATGGTCTTTGAAAGAGGAAGTGAGAGAACAGTATGACAGGTAATGATTGACAACAAAGTGTTAGAGCAAGTTGACGAATGTGTGTACTTGGATAGTTTGTTCACGAGAGATGGGAAGTGTGAAAGCGATTGAAAAGAGAAAAGTTGCTGGTAATAAGGTAAATGGTGCAATCCGACCAATAATTGCAAATAGGAACAGATCTACCACAGCTAAATGGTTAGTGCACTCTGCTATCTAAGTGCCAACACTCATGTATGCAAGTGAGACGTGGACATGTTTAAAGAAGGATGAAAGTGGTAGAAATGAGATCGTTGAGAAGGATGTGTGGTAAAAGTCTGAGAGATTGTGTGTGTAACAGTTATATACGAAAGGAATGTGGAATGAAAGTTGGTGTGGTTACAGGGATGAATATAAATAAGTTACAATGGTTTGGGCATGTGGAAAGAATGAATGAGGACAGAATGACCAAGAAAATATATTTGGCTGAGAGGAATGGTGCTCGGAGACGTGGACGTCCGAGGATCAAAAGCAAGATCATTTAAATCAAATCCTACAGGGCGGTTACGTGTTGAGCACATTAAACAGGAGAGCATGCATGAGAAATTGTATGACAGTGACGGAAGCGAAAGATGTATGCAAGGATAGAAGGAAAAAGCGCTCAATCCATTTTGCCTACCCCGCGAGGGAAGTGGCGTGATGGTATATATGTATGTATGTAAGAAGTCCATTTACTTGAAGAGGTCCTAGCTTATTATTATTATTAGCTATAGGATTTTTTTGTCTGGAACTAAAAGACTATTTTTTGACAAACTGTATGTATTGTATATATGATTTTGGCACTCATAGAGCTGATTATTATTATGACATGTACCTTTTTTGCTGCTAAATAGATTTTAAGTTCATTTTTTCAATGAGATTGTGTAGTTTTAACTCACGTATTTGGATGAATATCTGTTTTTAAACCCGAGCGTTGCCGGGTTATAAAAGCTAGTAAATTAATAAATCAGTGAATAAAAAATACTCACAAATATGAACATTGGTTACTCCATAATTGTTATATTTTTTCTTCTTCTTCTCCTTGGGTAATTATTAGTCCCACATGGTGGTGAGGTCTGCCTTTCTTGTTTTGTTTCGCCACTTCGAGTGCATCCTCATGGGAAACATCGCAGCTCTCCATGTGTTGTCTCACTGCATCACGCCATCTGCGCTTTGACCTTTTTCTTGGTCACTTGCCGGCAACCTCGATACTTTGTGTTTTATTGCCTACTTGATCAAGTGGTTTCCTGGCCACATGGCCATACCATCGCATATATTGTTATATTTTTTAATTACAATAATAATATTAACACTTTATTGATCAAAAAAATTACGAAAGTACAATTAATAAAGGAGGAGTGCAAATCACACAGCTGATCTGCTGGCAACCCTGTATCTGGGATATGGCAAGATCGATGAAAAATAATGAAGAAACAAAAAAAATTACATATTACATAAGGATTTGTTCTCATGAAAAATCACCCGTTACATAACATAAATATGCCCTAAAAGTAAAAAAATAAATAATTTGTAAGCATGATTATTAGTTGGTGATAGTCTGCTGGCTATCTCATTTGTGCAAGATGTCTTGTTAGATTTTTTCGCTGTGCGGGATGCGGGTTCAAGCCCCATCCGGGGCACTACCGAATAAGGTAACGTTGTCTTTTCTGAGCCTTTTATGGTAGTTTACATACAAACATACCATCCCCCCGCTTCCCTCGCGGTGTAGGCGGAAAGGATCGAGCGCCACTTCCTTCTATCCTTGCATACATTTTTCGCTTCCGTCACTGCCATACAATTCTTCATGCATGCTCTCCTGTTCAATGTGCTCAACACGTGACCGTCCTGTAAGATTTGATTTAAATGATCTTGCCATTTGATCCTCGGACGTCCACGTCTCTCAGCCAAATATATCTTCTTGGTCATTCTGTCCTCATTCATTCTTCCCACATGCCCAAACCATCGTAATTTATTTACATTCATTCTTGTAATCACATTAACTTTCATTCCTTTCGTTTTGGTATCACTATTACGCACACTATCTCTCAGACTTTTACCACACATCCTTCTCAATGATCTTATTTCTGTTTGGTAGTTTCATGTTTTGAATTTATATATTTTTTATTTATCCCGCTAGTTCTGTTAACCCTCTGCAACTGAGGTGGCTTTTTAGTTTTTATTCTGCTGAGGAGTGGTCTGACAGACACTCATTTTAAGTTCCATTATTGCCAATATTTAAAAAGTTTTGATTATTTTTTTAGTTTTTTGTGAGTATTTGACATGTATGCTGACACACTTTGAAAAAATATGGTTTAAAAAAAACAGATTTTAGAAATTACAAGAAATTTATTAATGCTTATAAAAAATCGTCATTTTGTAAGAACAATTTGTAAAAATTAATAAAATGGAAAAAAACACATGAAATAAAAAAAAATAAGTAGAAATTTGTTTTCTGTTAGCTTTCGTTAAAATGTAAAAAAATAATTAAAAAAATCGTTAGAGCGGTTTCTCTAAAAATTGGCTTCAAAGTGCGCCTTCTCAGTCCTGGCAAATGTGTGCCGAGCATTGTAGGCAGACATGTTTTTTGCATGCATAACGAGTAAATTTTGTCTTCCTTTCAATTACGAAAAAAAAATTTTTTTTTGAAGTGAAGTTAGGTAGACTCTATGAATTTACTGAGCTGATGTATGTGAGACACTATGAAAATATTGATATATTACTGACGTTAGGTCTAATAGACCCATCATTTATTACTGACGTGAGGTATGACAGACACCCATCAGCTATAGATCCACAAATGTACTCACGACGGCCGTCGTTACTGTACTAATGATTAAAGGAACATAAATTAGGAAGCTACTGAGCAAAACGAAAAGATTTCGCGGTGTTTGACAGACCTCACGTCAGTTGCAGAGGGTTAATATAGGTACGTATTGTTTTCTGCTACGGATTATTTATCAAGCTTATAGGGAACATTGTTTATTATTATTACGAACGCATTTATAAGAATAGCAATGATTCAATTACCGATACTGTTTTTCTCTTCCACTATTACCTACATTAAGTATATTATTCAATTTGTTACTTTAATTTACTTTGCTTTGACTGGATGGAGAATTAAAGTATCTCTTTCACTATAATATATTAAGTTATACCTACAATATACTGTTACACAGTACAGTCTATCTATATGTCTGCGTAATGGAAATGTTGAAAGAAGTGACCCGTTGGGATGTTCGCTTGTACAATACAATCTGCTTCTCTTGCTTTTTACTCTTATAGTAATCTTCTCCTGTTTACACACGGTGAATATAATATATTATCTAGTGCTATATAGAAAATTGTATTTAACAAAGCTCTCGTATCGGGTTGGTTGCCGAGAGAAAAGGAACCTGTTTTTGAAAGTTTCGATATATTATTTAATATGACCAAAAACCAACACCCTTCAGACTAATAATAATATTATTATTATTCCCTCTTGTGACTAACTGTCGTATCCGACATTTTTGGCGAAATCGAGTTATAATCACAAATGTGTATTTATATGTGCCCTGTATGTTCTCACTGAAGATCACACCTGTAACTGTTACCATTATTTTTTTTTTTTTTTTTATTTTCCTTTATTGGCATTTCTACAGGTTTTTACATAAATATAGTATAAAACAATTAGGTATAGTATTAACCCAATTACAGAATGCACAAATGTTTACAAATACTGTATATGATTAAGATTCCCAGATTAAAAGTACCCATCTATGTAACCCAAAAATAAAAAACTAAAAAACAATAACTTTAAAAATTCGAAAAAAAAAAAATTTAAAATAGTTACAGAACTAAAAATACATTACATAGTCACCATAAAATAAGATAAAAATAATAAGCGTTAATGTAAGAAGCGCAAGATTTACGACTTATCCTGAAATAGCTTTCTGATTTGTTGTCGTATTTACGACTTATTAATAAAATGTGTTGTTTCTACTGATTCCTCAAAATTTCATCACAAAAATAATTCTGAGATAGGTATTTAAGAATAGTTACAAATAAAATAATGTTATATATTTACACTGTATCATATAACTAGGAGAGACGAAAATATACATGGCAAAACACTAAAAACGCTCTCCTGAACAATTATTACCATTAAGGCAGATACGACAGTTAGTCAGAAAAGGGACGAATATGTCGGGGACGTAATAGAGGATTTATTTAAAGTAAACTCCAAGCACTTTTTTTTAAATTTCAGTATTATTGACCGAAGGTGCTTGTTGGAAGTCCATTTCAAGATAAATTCTAAAAAAAAACACAGTAGTTAGTTAGTTATCTTCCAATTAGTGACTATTAACTTCGCTTACTAGTACCTTTTCATTTTTTTCTAATCGCCTGATGATGGAGCCAAGAGTGTGTTTTTTTTTCCAATTTATCTCCGAGCGACATATTTTACCATACCGTATTAACTTTGCATAATTCACTAGCGCGATTTTCAGCCGAACGAATGCGCGTAATAATTACAATTTAGTGTTCCTGCCAGGTTAACCAGACAAACTGTGTGACATTTCACGAATCTAATACTCGGAATAATTATGTTTATTAATCGCCACTTATCAGAATTCACAGACTGGGGAATCATGTAAGAGATAATAATAATAATAATAGTTTATTAAACACAAATATCATTTACAATAATCGAACAATAAACTAATACATTTTTTTTTCCTAATACAATTACTCCCCAAAATTGAGCGTAGCTCGTGCTTTGGGGAGATCATACTGATATTTTTGCTGACAGTTTCCCAAAATTCAAAACTGACGTTTCACAACTTTAACGTTGTGAAAATAAATACATTTTAATGCAAATTTTAAAATTTAATATTAAAACACTTAAATTTTCGCATATTATGATAACATAACACAAAGTAAGAATATACATACATACATACCATCACGCCGCTTCCCTTGCGGGGTAGGCAGAAAGGATCGAGCGCCACTTCCTTCTATCCTTGCATACATCTTTCGCTTCCGTCACTGTCATACGATTCCTCATTCATGCTCTCCTGTTCAATGTGCTCAACACGTGACCGTCCTGTAGGATTTGATTTAAATGATCTTGCCATTTGATTCTCGGACGTCCACGTCTCCGAGCACCATTCCTCTCAGCCAAATATATCTTCTTGGTCATTCTGTCCTCATTCATTCTTTCCACGTGCCCAAACCATTGTAACTTATTTACATTCATCATTGTAACCACACCAACTTTCATTCCACATTCCGTTCGTATATTATGGGTTAGTTGGAAGATATCGCGCTTCTGCGATAATCTCACCCATTGCACAAATCTATTTGTCTGGTTCTTCAATGTTTATATTTTAATAATGTTTGTTTTTTTGTGCAATTAAGATTTTTATTATTATTATTATATCACTGTTACGCACACGATCTCTCATACTTTAGCACACATCCTTCTCAACGATCTCATTTCTTCTGCATTTATGCCACTTTCATCCTTCTTTAACCATGTCCACGTCTCACTTGCATACATGAGTGGTGGCACTAAGATAGCAGAGTGCACCAACCTTTTAGCTGTGGTAGATATGTTTCTGATATGTGGTAGACTGGAAGCATTTGAAATGTGGCTCCATCGCCGTATGCTCAGAATTCCCTAGACCGACATGGTTACCAATACTGAGGCGAGCTAGAGTTGACAGGGAGCTGTTATCAAGCATCAAGGTTCGGAAGGTTTCACATCTGGGTCATGTTCTGCGTGGAGAAAAATACCACTTTCTCCAACTGATATTGAAGGGGAAAATTGAGGGACGCCGAGGTACCGGTAGGAGATAGATGTCCTGGCTGCGAAACATAAGGGAGTGGACCGGCATCCGAAGTGTGGAAGAGCTGTTCCGAGCAGCGCAGGACAGGGACAAGTTCGCCGAGGTGATCGCCAACGTTGGGGGGACCCGACAGGGCACTTGAAGAAGAAGAAGAGATATGTTTCTATTTGCAATAATTGGTCGGATTGCAACATTTACCAGAATATACATGATACTTTAAAATTTAAAATAGAATTTGTTTCGTTTTTATTTGTATTTAGTTGAAAATATTATTTAGTTCTGAAAGAGTATAATAATATAAACACAAAGTGACATTGCAATTATTATAGTTCTGAAAAAGGATTTGATTCTGATGAAAAATGAAAACAATTTGTATAATAATTGTTCTGTCACATGCAAATGTCAACTGTTTTAAAAAGTCCATTTTATATCTTGTGTTTGGGAAATTTAATAACTTCACAAGATGAAATTTTATCTTATGTATTTGTTTGAAATCCGTGGATGACCTGATAAAGAAGAGGTCTCTCTTTCTCATTTCTCCAAGCTTTCGTGTATCACGTAAAATCTCATGTTTGTATAAAATAATTCACTCACTCATCGACCGCAAGGCTCCTCTCGGGAGTACAGGGCAGAAACCAGCCTCCTCCAATCAGAGCGTCTCTGCGCCAATTGCATCACCTCTTCACAACATTCTTTGCGCTCTGATATCACTGTCATAGGAACGGTGTATTGTCAAAGAGGGACGCCCGGGCCGACGGAACCATTGCGGACGGCTCTTTTTGGGCATTCTCAGAACATGTCCCAGCCAGCACCATCGTCTTTACGCCTTGGCCTTCGTATCAACGCTGGTAAAACGGATTACATTATTTGTAATAATACATGTACGAGTACTCACATCCCACTAATGGTTGGAATTAAATAAATTCCCAAATATTTCAAGTTGGCAAATTCAGATACCTGGGAGCAACCATAACGCCAGAGGGTGATCTCCGGTCGAAATTACCAATCGGCATAGCAGCTGCTAGCGGAGCTTTCAATAACAATAACATATTTTTGAAGCACCTGTCTTATCGTCAGCGTGTTCAATTTGAGGTTTATACGGATGCTACAACCCATTTTAAGATTGAAACTCTGGAGTCGCGGCGAATCTTACTCGATATGAAGTTTTTGTACGATATCATGCATGGTGTTGTTGATTCCTCTTACCTTAGTGGAAGTGTCTCGATTCGTGTGACGTTGCCGAGGCGAACACGAAGCAGTGTTTTATTTCATGTCGAAACATTTTCATCAAATTACACCAGGCACTCTGTTGTTAACCGGCTCTTGGAGACATACGAGTATAACAATGATTTTGTCCACCTGGATATTTTCACAATGTCGCGGGGACAATTCGCAGGGACCGTGGCGCAGACCATGAACGCGTGAATTTCGTTTAATTTTTGTTTGAACAGATCCTTGTGCTATCCTTTCATCTCTCCCTCTCTCTATCTCTCTCTCTCTCTCTGTCTCGTTGTATTCTTGTTTAATATATGTATACACTATAATTGGCCTTATTTTTGTTTTGTTATTGTGATTGAAATAACGTATTATGAGCTGTTGTGTAAATAAAAAAATTTAAAAAAAAATTACTACCTTCTACTAATACGATAGCATCACGTCACATCCCATAAGTGGGGTTGCCAGTAGACCAGCTGCATGCAATAAACATGTGACTTATTTTCTAAGTGGCAATAAAAATTAAAACATTCAAAATGGATTGCGAACCTCATTGCCGAATTTAAGATGTAGAGTTTCTGTATTTTTGCGAACACCAGCCTTTTACAGGATACTCGATAAGTTAGCAAAAGAGTGGTAACTTAGCAAAAGAGTGGTAACTTAGCAAAAGAGTGGTAAGTTAGCAAAAGAGTGGTAACTTAGCAAAAGAGTGGTAACTTAGCAAAAGAGTGGTAAGTTAGCAAAAGAGTGGTAACTTAGCAAAAGAGTGGTAAGTTAGCAAAAGAGTGGTAAGTTAGCAAAAGAGTGGTAACTTAGCAAAAGAGTGGTAAGTTAGCAAAAGAGTGGTAACTTAGCAAAAGAGTGGTAACTTAG
Source organism: Athripsodes cinereus (assembly GCA_947579605.1). Lineage (NCBI taxonomy): Eukaryota > Metazoa > Arthropoda > Insecta > Trichoptera > Leptoceridae > Athripsodes > Athripsodes cinereus. The sequence continues at coordinate 30,032,331 of OX388308.1, read as the reverse complement.
CAAAAGAGTGGTAAGTTAGCAAAAGAGTGGTAAGTTAGCAAAAGAGTGGTAACTTAGCAAAAGAGTGGTAAGTTAGCAAAAGAGTGGTAACTTAGCAAAAGAGTGGTAAGTTAGCAAAAGAGTGGTAACTTAGCAAAAGAGTGGTAAGTTAGCAAAAGAGTGGTAACTTAGCAAAAGAGTGGTAACTTAGCAAAAGAGTGGTAAGTTAGCAAAAGAGTGGTAACTTAGCAAAAGAGTGGTAACTTAGCAAAAGAGTGGTAACTTAGCAAAAGAGTGGTAACTTAGCAAAAGAGTGGTAACTTAGCAAAAGAGTGGTAACTTAGCAAAAGAGTGGTAACTTAGCAAAAGAGTGGTGATACAAGATCTTTCTTTTTACCAGAGACTCCATTTATGATATTATGAATCACGATAAGTATGATTTAATCTGATAATATGCATAATTTGTAGGATAGGGAGAAAGTATTAAATCTTCCGACGCTTACGAATCAGCGCAGCCTGGCTTAAGCGCTTTATACTCTCTTACCTACTAGGAATCAAACCCAGAACCTCTACGCTTTAATCTCTAGAGTCTAGACTATAGAGGTGTGTTTTTGGATGTTCCACATTCGTGGACAGAGATGTGACGTATTTCAAATAAAAGTATTTAAAATACAAATACAAAATACGTATTTGTATTTTGTATTTCAAATACCTTTTTGTAAAAAGTATTTTGTATTTTATTTGAAATACTTTTTTTGAGTATTTTGTATTTTACACAAAATACTTTTACAAAATACCTTTTTATTGTTTGAAACAAAGTTCTGCCATTAATTGATATGCGCGTACGCAAGCTTTTTTTACAAATTTGTTGAATTACAAATACAACGTTTCCATTAGAGTACTCCATGTTTGAGATATACACACATAATAATGATGATTGAACAAATTATACATGACGCCGTTTAACGATCCATGGGCATTTCAAGGGCGCTGTGATTTCTCCTGAATGGTAGCATTTTCAATTTTGTCTGAAGGCAATCTATTCCAGGCAGATGACGCTGCGACTTTGTTTCTTCTTTCTGCAAATTTAGAGGTATTTGCCCTTTTGAGTTCAACGAGTTTAAGAAGCTGAGCACAGCCTTCGCCACACATTTTCGTCAGCGGAACAGCTCAGTGGGTAGTGTGCTGCCTTGTGGACAGTGAGACAGTTTAAACACCAGTATCTCTAGGACTCTCAGTTAGTGTAGACTTCTTAGTAGTGAAGTTATGTGGCAGCTCTTATTCTCTCTGTAAATGATCCGGAGGCAGCATTAAAAACCATCTGAAGACGATAAGGAAGAGTCTGGAGCATTCCTGTATATAATATGATGTTACAGTAGTCCATACAATTTCAGATTTGGATTATCCATTCTGATTTATTTTGCAGCCCAAGTCAGGAATTTTCTTACCTGCTTGATGATACTCAATCCATTTATGACAATTTTCGGCTTATCTCTTCTAACAACCGTACATTTTGTCATGACTTAATTAATTTTTTTTTCTATTTTGACAGTTCTTCCTAAGGCTCATCCTCATTGTCTGCAAGCAATGATATATCGAATCATGTCAACCCTTTCTCCATTTATGTATACTCTTGTCCAGTTTTTCATTCATCAATGGCATTCATCAATTGTCTGCAAGCAATGCTATATCGAATCATGTCAACCCTTTCTCCATTTATGTATACTCTTGTCCAGTGTTTCATTCATCAATTGTCTGCAAGCAATGCTATATCGAATCATGTCAACCCTTTCTCCATTTATGTATACTTTTGTCCAGTTTTTATTTCTCTTTCATTCATCAATGGTTTAAATATTAAATACTTTTGTCTTACACCTTGTTCGACTATTTGCAAAAAGTATTTTAAAAAGGTATTTTAAAAAAGTATTTTGAAAATACGTATTTTGTATTTAAATACCATTTTGAAAAAGTATTTAGTATTTTGTATTTGAAATACAAAAATTCAAAAGTATTTGTATTTTGTATTTAAATACTTTTTTGAAAGTATTTTGCACATCTCTGTTCGTGGATGTGTGGGTCTCAAGATGGGATCTGCTACGTCAGCCGGGTCCCCCGCCCACTGACGTGGTAGGATCGGAGTCTTGATTTTATATTGGCACGGAGAGGACAGCTTGCATGTTTCTTATATGCAGCTGGTCTGCTGGCTACCCCACTTGTGGGATATGCCGTGATGGTATAGTCACCTAAACGGATAAATAGGAGTCCTAAGACTCCTGCAATATCCGAGAAATAAAGTTATAGAGGTGTGTAAATAGCCTCTGAGTGTTGAAATTAGGTATTTTTTTTTGAAATTTACAAATTTACAAAAGTGCAAAATAACCAGTTTTATCTATCTATCTATTCCCTCACGCCGTATACCAAGTGGGATAGGCAGAGAGAACGGAACGCCAATTAGATCTGTCCTTACATACTTCTTTCGCTTCCTCCACAGTCATACAATTTCTCATGCACGCACGTCGGTTTCTTTTACTCAAAACATGGCCGTACTTGAGAATTTGATCTACATGTTCAAGCCATGTAGTTCTCGGACGTCCGCGCTTCCTCACACCCCTCCTTTCAGCCAAGTATATCCTCTTTGTCACCAGTTTTATACCAAAAAATAAATAAATAAATAATATTATCCGCAAAACCAATAAATCGTAAAAACTCCTTCTAATAGGAAACGGGTAAGATATTCCGATGCTTTCGAATCGGCTTAGTCTGGTTTTTTTAACTTTCTCCATGGTTCGTTAATCTATCCCACCAATTCCTGTTTAAAATCAAGTTGCAAAATCATTCAACATTTATTATGTACGTTTATTCGTAAATATAAGTACATATTTCAACAGTTAAACTTTTCGTTGTACTTACAAGAAGTTTCATATAAATCACCACTATAGGAATAAATCTAAGAAAGTTCTTAATGAATTGTTTGCAATCTCAGCACATCGATCGATACAATATGTTGTGGCGTCTGTAATGTCAAATGTATTGTCGATATTACATACAACTAGTGTTGCCAACTCGGATTTTGAAAAAGACGTAGATCACGATAAAAAAGGACGTAGACTCAAAAACAGTTTGTAGATTTGGAAAAAAATAAGATTCACGAATATGGTATTTTTGTTAATTTTTCAAAAGTGAGATCCGTTTTTTATATCAGACTCCCAAATTTCCTTTATTACCGAATTTTCAAAATTGAGTACATCCGTTTTAGGTCTCAAATATCAGCAATATATATTTTATTTATTTATTTATTCTCTACTGTACATTGATAACAAACAATTACATTAAAAATTAAAACAATTACATTTAAGTTAGATACAATCAACATACAGAGGGAGAGTTTATATCTTCCAACTAACCCATTTTCCTTGCATTTAAATTTTTTACCCTCCCCCCGTTACCTGATAGGAGGGTAAAGTTTCCTAAATCGTACCACTTTAGGAAAAGCTAAGTTTTTTAGATTATGACAGAAAATTAAAAAAAACAAATAAGTGTTTTCAAAAACATTCATAATAGAAATTTGAAATATTTTACATTTTTATCGGTTTTGTTAAGGAATATAGAAAGATGGTTTATTTGAAAAATGAAAATCGTAAATATGAGAAAAAGAAAGCGATCAGTGCGTAGATTGTAAAAGTACGTTGATTACCAAATGCGATTAAAAGTACGTAGATCTACTTAAAAATACGTAGAATCACTATAAAATTACGTAGATTACCAAATGCGACTAAAAGTACGTAGATATACGTAGATTTGCTATATAAGTACGTAGATTACCAAATACGACTAAAACTACGTAGATCTACGTAAAAATACGTCGATTCGCTATAAAAGTACGTAAATTACCAAATGCGACTAAAAGTACGTAGATCTACGTAAAAATACGTAGACCTGGCAACACTGATTAAATGAGAAACATAATATATTCAATAAATTAAATAACTTTACCAATAACAGAACTTCATAATAAAACTCTGTATAGCTTTGACATATGAAATAATCAATTTATTCGTTCCATAGCTTCTTCGTATATTAGTAAACATTATATTAAGGAGGGTTTTGAATACTTGACTATATTGTTTATATAATACCTACTGTTATATTTATTTAATCACAGATCAATGCCTTCTGTAGGTGCCCTGTTAGGCGATTACTCTGGCATTGGTTTCTCGGTCCCGCGCCTTCTGACACAACTCCCCCAAACCTGTCATTCCATTCCAACCTTGTATATTGCGCAGCCATGATGTCTGCCAACTGCCAGCTCCCCGACGTCTCTCTATTTCGCCTGTCAACGACAAAATGTGATACTTTTCTCCGCGCATTTTATGACCCAGATACGAGATCTTAACGCACTTTCAAGTCCAATACATTAAATAACATAATAAAAAATCACAAGTTCTTCATTCAAAGTATTAACTATCATCATAACTATTATAGCATCACGCCGCTTCCCTCGCGGGGTAGGCAGAAAGGATCGAGCGCCACTTCCTTCTATCATTACATAAACAATAACATTACAAAAAATCATCCACTAATTTATATCATTTCTCCTGCACAACATCAGTTAAAATTCTCTATATATAATAGCTCATACGATACACATGAAACAACATCAACAATTTTTTTTACAAAATTACATTTTGTTAATTTGCAATTGCGACAATAATTGAGAATTGCAAAGTCAATATTTCTTGTATCCCTTGAGACTATAAATAAATAAATAAATAAAAATAGGTCACAATAAAATTCTTAAGAAATAAGGTTGTCGTCTGGGCTATTATCCTGGTTTGCAGACACTCTGATGACAAAGCACACAATTAGCACTAATTATTTTATTGACAATAAAGTAATGTTGAAAGAGTTATTAAAAATATCGTAACTCATAACTTCTCTTCAAGAGGTTCCCATTAAAATAATTGTTTGTTTTATTTTCATAAAGTTATTAGCATCGTAACCTACCAACTTTCAACATAAATCTGAAAAAAAAAGATGTTCTTTAGAGTTGGTCTTCCACTCGTTTCCGTAAGTTTTCGCGTGCCCCGTAAGAGCACACTGAGAAAAATACTCACAACGAATCATTGATACGTACTATCAGATTAGGATCAGAGATAAAACAAACGATTCGTTAGTACGAATCTATAATATTAGCTTTTCGCAAACAAATCATTGGTAAATTTACCAACAATTTGTTTGCGAAGAGTTAATATTATAGATTCGTACTAATGAATCGTTTGTACTATTTCTGGTCCTTATCTGATAGTACGTAGGTACCAAATTTTCGTTGTGAAATTTTGTTAGTATTTTTCTCAGTGCAGGTGTTCGGAAAAATAAAAATATACGGGTAGATATATTTTTATATATTTTTTAATTACATCTTTTTTAAGTTAAGCGATAAAGTTTCCCACCCATCCTGAACCTCTTAGTTTTTTGTTGGATAAACACCAGAAGCTTTTCTGTGCGTTTGTGGATTTGGAGAAAGCATAATATGATCGTGTGGATCGGGAGAGATTGTGGCGCGTGTTGTCGGAGTATGGGGTGAACAGCCAGTTGATCCACGCAATTTCTTCGCTATACGTTGGGAGCTCCGCCTGCGTGAGGGTAAATAACGCCTTCTTCGAGTGGTTTGTCCTCACCAAAGGAGTGAAGCAAGGTTGTGTCATGTCTCCATGGCTGTTCAACCTTTTTTTCGACTACTGTATGCGTCCTTTGAAAGAGATGGATGTTGGCATTGAACTGAATGGAAACCGTTTGAATGCGTTGATGTATGCAGATGATTTGGTATTAATGGCTGAGAGTGAAAGTGATTTACAAAAGATTGTGTCAGTTGTATATGAAAGTTGCAGTATGAATGGGATGAAAATGAATGTGACAAAGACGAAAGTGCTGAGGCCTGAGTCAACAACACACTATCGCGTCACGTTCCCGCTCCGCTAGCGTTCGGGTGCAGACGATGGTGCGCCAAAGTGTTAATTTTCGTAACTATTGTGTATCTTAGCAACGAAATTGACACTTGCTTGCAACATCGTCTGCACCCGAACGCTAACGGAGCGGGAACGTGAGACGAAAGTGTGTTGTTGACTCAGGCCTCGGGTGTTTGAAAGAGAGATTGAAAGAACAATGTGTGAAATAAAGGTTGGAAATGAATGTTTGGAGCAAGTGGACGAATATGTTTATTTAGGAAGTATGTTTGTGAGGGATGGTAGGTACGAAAGGGACATTGAAAAAAGAAAAGTGGCTAGTGCGAGAGTGAACGGTGCACTTCGATCTATTGTTAGCAATAGCAATGTCTCGAACATGGCTAAAATGCTGGTGCACAACGCCATCCTCGTACCGACACTGATGTATGCAAGCGAGACTTGGACATGGCTGAAGAAGGACGAGAGTGGAATAAATGCAGTGGAGATGCGATCACTGAGAAGAATGGTAGGTAAAACATTGCGTGAAAGAGTAAGAAATGAGGATATTAGAAGAATGAGTGGATGCAAGAGGAGTGTTGTTGATAGAATGCGTGTAAATAAATTGAGATGGTTTGGTCATGTGGAGCGAATGGATGGTGTAAGATTGACGAAGAGGGTGTATTTATCTGAAAGAGAGGGTGTGAGGAAGCGCGGACGTCCAAGAACTACGTGGCTTAACCACGTGGATCAAATTCTCAAGGACGGTCGCGTGTTAAGTGAGAGGAATCGGCGTACATGTATGAGAAACTGGATGAATGTAGAGGAAGCTAAAGAAGTATGTAAGGATAGAGCGACATGGCGTTCCGTTCTCTCTGCCTACCCCACCTGGGACACGGCGTGAGGGTATAGTATAGTATAGTAATTATTTATTTCTAATGATTCTAATATATCCAACTTTCTTACATGAAAGAAAGCCGTGTTAGTTATGTACACCATTTATAACTCAAGAATGGCTGTACAGATTTGAATGATTTCTGATTTGTTGTATTTTTCTCCGCCCCGAACAGCCGACAGGCTATTAAAATATCTTACAAATTCACGGGAAGAAAAATAACGAAGAAAATTATTTACGCCATACATTTTTAATTTCAATAAAAAAAAACAATATGAACGACAATAATATTGCAACAATATTCCCTTATACTCTGTGTGGGGAGAGGGTAGTATTACTACCCATATCGAACAAAATGCATTTATTCATTACTGTTTATAGAAAATGTTCATTTTCTTTGACCTTAATATTGACATTCATTGATTGTTAGGGGGCACGAAGTTCGCTGGGTCAGCTAGTCAATAAATAAACTAGTCGAAATCCGGCGAACCACTTTGTGAAACGAATGACAAAGAGGATATACTTGGCTGAAAGGAGGGGTGTAAGGAAGCGTGGGCGTCCGAGAACTACATGGCTTGAATATGTAGATCAAATTCTCAAGGACGGCCGTGTTTTGAGTAAGATAAATCGACGTGCGTGCATGAGAAATTGTACGACTGCCATAGAAGAAGCGAAAGACGTATGTAAGGACAGATCTAATTGGCTTTCCGTTCTCTCCGCCTACCCCACTTGGGATACAAGGAAGGAATAAATAGATAGAATCACCAGAAAGCAATTCGATCACATTGTTAGTCACCAATATTTATTTTAAATGCCAGCTGCGAATACAAATGCAGGGCTACGTAGACTTCTATGCTACATCTTTTTACAGTAATAGACTGACAGACGTCGATATATTTATTTATTTATTTTATTCTTCACTGTACATTGTTTACAATAATACAAATTAACAAAAAAAAATATCATTTATACAATTCAATGTACAGAGGGCGAGTTTATCGCTAAAATGCGATGTCTTCCAACTAACCCGGATATATTCGGATTACCTCTGAATGCTTACACGAGTATTGTCAGTTTATTGTTCACTCGAAGCAAGAAGAAGAGACCATTGATCAGTGGTCTCGAACGTCTTTGTCCAATATCGTTAGAACTATCCGCTTAAATCGGTATATTTGTACCCAAAATCGGTATTTGTCCGAAGAACTACCATATTTCAATATTTTACAAAATGTACCGGGTATTTGTACTGACGATGTCAACACCGGGTACTTTCCTTTGTAGAAAATTTTTACCCCCCCGTCGCCGAAATTTCAAAATGGTATAGGAATTTGGAATATTTCAAAAACTACTCGGTACTTTCCTTTTTAGAAAAAAAAATCGGTAAATTGCTAGTCCATTTCGGTGTATCGGTAACACGGCCCAATTTCGGCATAAATACCGAAAAATAGGTAGGTTCGAGACTAGTGATGTCAAATTTGGCATATATCCGTTATTATCTACTCGTTACTTTGTTTTTTCGGTATACCGAGCGGGTAGTGCTCAGGATCCGCGGGTAGATAATACCGATCGGTATTATCTACCCGCGGTACTATGATACGCGTATTACTCGGGTACTCGGGTAACGCGGTACCCGCGGTACCACGGTACCCGAGTAATTCGGCAGGTACTATGTACCTGCCGGTACTCGGTAATACCGACCTTCAATCCATCGGTAATGTGTACATATACGTACCTACTGTGGAAGTATTGGTGCGCTGTGAGTGTATTGATGTACCTACATTTAATGGCTTTTTACAAAAACTACGGGAAACCCTAGGACTTTGGGAGCAATCATTGTGACCAGATTTCAAAATAAAATTGTGAAAAACATTTAATGTATTCTTTCTCAATAACGACAATAACTTCATACATTAATTTTTGATAATAATTATAGTGTGAAATTCGTTCACCCATTTTGTGCTTTTAATACTCGTTTAAGGTCAAAAATTTTATACACGACTTTAATGTCTAGTTTTAAAGTTTTTTTTTAACACAAGTTACAGTACGCAGTGAAAACAGTGTGCTGGTACATACCGTTAATTAATAACATAATATTTATTTTCTTCGAATGTGTCGGGGAAGAATCGCGGCAATAGTGGACCAGATAGTGACGCTACTTTGCCGAGACACTCGTTATTTTTGATGAGTACAAAGGAATAGGTGTTAAGATTAGTCAATATTTATTTACTCTCATCTAGACTAGTTTAGTGTTTATGCTTAAAATTGAAACACCTAATCTATGAAATCGAATATTTCAAATACTTTTCAAATACTAAATAAAGCAACGAATAGTACATCGATCAAAAAATTATAAAAGTACCTAACATTCATTAATTTGGGGGTTGAATTATTTTTATTTATTATATGAATACAGTCAACATTTAAAACTGTCTTTTTTCTGGAGTCTGTGTTATGGTAAGTTTAATATCTTATTTTTGAGTAATACCTCTACACAGGCTTGTCCTCATGAGGTATAATACTTGTTTATAGGTATATATTTTTAGTCATAATGTATGTATTAATTGACTTCTTGTGTTGTGTAAACTGTATGTATATAAATAAATAAATAATAAAAAAAATAAGTGTTGCCAAGATTATGTATTTTTGTACTTAATAATCTACGCACTTTTGACCTATTTCTAAAATTTATATATTTAAACCAAGGAGATCATGAATAATCTAAAAAAATAAATGAAAATCGATCAAAAAATTTATTCTTAGAAAATATTCTTTAACAAAACCGAAGAGATCATTAAACCATTTCAAAATTCTATACCATATCGAAAATTTGGCGACGGGGGGGGGGTAGAAATTTGAGAGGAGAGGTATTTACTGAAATTACTCTTAGGATTATTCCATCCATCGGCAAAATACCCGTTATCTAATAACGGGTATTTTGCTCGGATTACCCATCACCTATCTACATAGTAAGCCTGGACAACCAAAACAAAATGGCCGCCATCTAGGCTATAGGTACTTTAAAAGTCAGTATGACAGCTACATAAAATCATATTAATACTTACACAGATGTTCAGGAATAACAATCCTAATAGATGTAGAAAAAATATCCATTTAATTTATATAATATTTTGTTTTATAGATTAAGATTGCAATATTTCTTGCAGGTTAGATTATTTCCATATATAGGGAGGTAGTGTGATAATCAAATTTTTGCATGTAATTTGGGTTGAAAGAAAAAAAAGGTTATTTTCATTGACATATTTATTTATGTTCAAATAAGTACATAACGATGCAATAGTTTTGATAGTACATAACTAATTAAAAATATATGAGTGCAAAATAATTTAAATTGCCTTCATTATCTCTATCAAAAAATAAACAGTCATGATAAACTCAAATTAATAATAATAATTGTTTTTAATTTTTCTAGAATATAATATGTATCATAATATGTTAATACATCTTATCCAATTAGAAGATATAATTTGGTCATTTTTAATGTAATATTTATGTTGATAAGATACTTCCACAATATGTCATCTCATAATAAGGTAATAATATGTAAGTTCCGACTTCACGTTGCATTATTAATTGTAATGGCATATTACTAAACCTACATAACTTATTAAAATATACTACTATACTTTGATCTTAGCCAACAGGCCAAGAAGTGATAACTATGTAATTAAAATATACGAGTACAAAATAATTGAAATTGCCTTCAGTAACTCAATCAAAAAATAAACAGTCATGACAAACTCAAATAAAATACTAATTTTCCTATAACTACTACACTTTCTTCAATTAACATTGACCACTCACTAAATTTTTGTTTTTCGATGCACATAACAAATGAGCTAAATGAGGAAAAACTGCGTGAAGCATCGTAATCCTCCTTGGTTGCGATACTCGCTGCGACACTTTTGTTGAACTGCTCTTGTTCTTTCCGCAGCCTCCTTTCCTCTGCGCTCTCCCTCGATGCAGGACATTGCGACGACAAGTATTTGGGACAGTTCGGGAGGATAGATGGAACTGCATTCTTCGAAAGACAGACCTTCTTCATTGGCATCGTTACGGTAGTGGTACCATCAAAATATGAAAACTCCTTTTCGATTTCATTTTCTTTAAAATGAAGTTCGCAGACCTGCAATACAAACCTAGTATCAAAATTGTGTACATACAAGTTTCAATGACATAAGGAATGGGGAACTTGGTAGTTACATAATATTTTGTATTTGCATAAAGAACTGTCAAGCTGATAAAGTAATTACCTATATTACATAATTTTATATCAATGCGAAGTTGTTTATTACTAGATTCAAGGTAAAAAAAATATTGATTATCAATGAAAGGTTTTCAAAATATGTATCAGCGAGGTCTGTAGGGAGCGAGGATGTCAATATTTGAGGTTATGTTTTTTTACGAAAAATATAATAAATATCGAATAGTTCGTTTTAATATAACATAGGAAAACTGTTCACAAAAATGCTCCAGCAATGTATATTATCAGAGTTATTAAAAACAAATAGTATTTACCTTTGAATTACTCATTGGAGTAAAGTTCTCCCGACAAATAGCTCGCACCCACTTTGCTTTAAGACTTTCGTCTTTAGGGAAAGAAAACACGTGTACTTTCGGTCCATTATTGTAATTTCCCTTACAGTTTGGAACAGAACACTTATAAACCATCTTGAATTATAAATATTACAGTATATAATATTATAATCACAGCAAACAAACAACTCAAACCACGCGCTGATGCTTTCGACAACTCGCAGGTATGGAGAATGTACGCACAATGTACGGTTTAATCTATGATTTTGGTGGCTCCGTATAACCGATGTAGGCTAAAACCTTAGCCTACATTATTATCACTCGATAGAGGGTATTTTGTCGCGATCTAGGCTTACTATGTAGATAGGTGATGGATTACCCCACGGTACTCGGTATGAAAATATATCCGGTATTGACATCACTATTTGAGACCACTGCGTTTGACTGTTACCGTTCATTAGTATTGTTCAGAATCTGAGTATTCGTTCTTATGTATTCGTTCTTCAACTTAACTCGAAGAACTAAATCCTCAATGCCAAATCTGTTCGGTCTTTTTCGTTCTTTTGGGAAAAATTACATTAAAGTACTATATTTTCAAAGAAACTAAGGTTTAACATCGCGTGGCAAATAAACACGAACGAGATTTAAATCTTCGTGTGTGTTTTTTTTTGGAAAAAAAACCTTAAGATACTCTATTTTCAAAGATACTAAGGTTTCATATTGCGTGTCAAACGTTGAGAACGAGATTCTTGGATTTAAATCTACGTGTTATTATTTTGGAAAAAACGCCATTGGAGTATTCTATTTTCAAAGGAATTAAGGTTTTATATCGCGTGTCAAATGTAACAAACATGATTCAAAGATTTAAATCTTTGTGAAGTTGTTTTGGTAAAAATACCATTAGAATACTCTATTTACAAAGAGACTAAGGTTTAATATCGCATGACAAATTCCTCGAACGAGATGACGTTAGAACGGCTGCCTAATATCACAAACGAGAGTCAAGGTTTTAAATCTTCGTGTCGTTGTTTTGGGAAAAATACCTTTAGAATACTGTATATTCAAAGAGACTAAAGTTTAATATCGCGTAACGAATTCCGCGAACGAGATTGAATTCATATGTGACCAGTTATTTTTAGTAATTTCATTTTTACGTCTTGTCCTTGTCTATTGTATTAAAAGCATATAGGAAAAAAAGAGAGAGAGATATTAACCACACCATGTTAGTAAATAATTCAAGTATGATAAATCGGTAAATAAGTCCTAAGATGTTTCTTATTTACATATAAAATATTGTTCACTAAAATGACTTAGGTACTTACCCAACTACGATAATATTAAATTTATGTTGCTATCACATTGAGTACAGGTATAGAATGTTGATCAGTTTATTCACTATTTTTTTTATAGTTATTATCAATAAAAAATGTCGTTTTTGTTAAATTACACAATCACAAAAAATGTTCACCTTCAATCACTTAAATGTAAAAAAATGTCTATTATTCTGTTGCTGGAGTAGGTAAATTAACATTTAAAAATACAATTTTTTCGACGTTTTTTGAAGTTAAGCGGTTTCTACGTTCAGTAATAATTTGGCCTGTTTTAGAAAAAATCCTTTCACACGGAACTGATGTTGCTACAATACATAAACGTTTTTTCATCAGTTTAACAAGGCGAGGGTAAACATTCAATGTAACTTTAGAAAATAAAAACACAATAAGATAGGTACAACACACGAATTAACTTCACACAAAAAAAAAACAATATTATTTTCTAGAAATGTACCTTAAGCAACTTACGAGAATAAAGCACAATAATTACAAAAATACGAAACATGAAAACACAAATAAAGTAATGTTTAAGTATAGGTACATATGTAGGATCAAAAATGAAACTTAAATAAATTCAAATATCGATCTCCGATAATTACATCCGTCCGGTAAGAATCTAATAAGAAAAACTATGCTGTATGCTAGAACTAAATCCTCAATGCCAAATCTGTTCGGTCTTTTTCGTTCTTTTGGGAAAAATTACATTAAAGTACTATATTTTCAAAGAAACTAAGGTTTAACATCGCGTGGCAAATAAACACGAACGAGATTTAAATCTTCGTGTGTGTTTTTTTTTGGAAAAAAAACCTTAAGATACTCTATTTTCAAAGATACTAAGGTTTCATATTGCGTGTCAAACGTTGAGAACGAGATTCTTGGATTTAAATCTACGTGTTATTATTTTGGAAAAAACGCCATTGGAGTATTCTATTTTCAAAGGAATTAAGGTTTTATATCGCGTGTCAAATGTAACAAACATGATTCAAAGATTTAAATCTTTGTGAAGTTGTTTTGATAAAAATACCATTAGAATACTCTAATTTCAAAGAGACTAAGGTTTAAAATCGCGTGACATATATCACAAACGAGATTTAAGGATTTAAATCTTCGTGTCGTCTTTTGGGAAAAAGGCCTTTAAAATACTTTATTTTCAAAGAGACTAAGGTGAAAATCGCGTGACAAATTCCACGAACGAGAACGAATGTTAAGAACGAATTGTTTTGAAGAACGATGTCTCAAGTACCAATACTACGCGTTCATGCAGCCGCCGAAGCGAATCCGGCAGCCTACAAAAATTTATTTATATTATATAGCCATATTAAAATTAATTCACGAGTTGCATTTGTTGTTGTGGTTATATATTCTTACAATACGTTTCATTCGTGACTTTTTCTGACAACTACCGACATCTATGATCTACAATATGTAACACAAATCTTGTACACAATATTATTATTATTATGTAATATTTGTTTTATTTTAAAACCTGGATAATTTTCTCTATAAATAATAATAAACATTATACAATGTACAATAACAAGATCAATAGTTGAAGAATATTCTACCTCCTTAATAGAGAAATCTCGCGTATAGGAAAGGAGAAAACAGCAATCATGAATTTACATTTATTAATCTTTATTTACTTTACGCCGTGGAGCACCCAGCAAAACATTGGTCTCTCACTCTTGCCCGTAAGTTTTCGAGTGTCCTGTAAAAGGCAGGTGTTCGAAAAAGTAAAGACATTTTGCATCTCAAATTCAGCGATGAGGTTTGCCAGGTTTGTGAAAATACTAAACAGGCTTAACGCTATATATTTTTTTTATCTCTCTATCTATCTATACCTCAACGCCGTGTCCCAGGAGGGGTAGGCAGAGAGAACGGAACGTCATATAGATCTATCCTTATAAACTTCTTTCGCTTCCTCCACATTCATCCAGTTTCACATACATACATGTTCGCCGATTTCTCTTACTCAACACGCGTCCGTCCTTTAGGATTTGATCTACGTGCTCAAGCCACGTGGTTCTTGGACGTCCGCGCTTCCTCACACCTCCTTTTTCAGACAAATACTCTTCATCATTCTTTCATCTTGCATTCGCTCAACATGTCCAAACCATCGTAGCTTATTTACACGCATTCTATCCACAACACTCTTCTCGCATCCACTCATTCTCCTGATATCCTCATCCTTGACTCTTCTCAGTGAACGCATCTCCACGGCATTTATTCCACTCTCGTCCTTCTTCAACCACGTCCAAGTTTCACTTGCATACATAAGTGTCGGTAAACACGGTATTTACTGAAATTACTCTTAGGATTATTCCATCCATCGGCAAAATACCCGTTATCTAATAACGGGTATTTTGCTCGGATTACCCATCACCTATCTACATAGTAAGCCTGGACAACCAAAACAAAATGGCCGCCATCTAGGCTATAGGTACTTTAAAAGTCAGTATGACAGCTACATAAAATCATATTAATACTTACACAGATGTTCAGGAATAACAATCCTAATAGATGTAGAAAAAATATCCATTTAATTTATATAATATTTTGTTTTATAGATTAAGATTGCAATATTTCTTGCAGGTTAGATTATTTCCATATATAGGGAGGTAGTGTGATAATCAAATTTTTGCATGTAATTTGGGTTGAAAGAAAAAAAAGGTTATTTTCATTGACATATTTATTTATGTTCAAATAAGTACATAACGATGCAATAGTTTTGATAGTACATAACTAATTAAAAATATATGAGTGCAAAATAATTTAAATTGCCTTCATTATCTCTATCAAAAAATAAACAGTCATGATAAACTCAAATTAATAATAATAATTGTTTTTATTTTTTCTAGAATATAATATGTATCATAATATGTTAATACATCTTATCCAATTAGAAGATATAATTTGGTCATTTTTAATGTAATATTTATGTTGATAAGATACTTCCACAATATGTCATCTCATAATAAGGTAATAATATGTAAGTTCCGACTTCACGTTGCATTATTAATTGTAATGGCATATTACTAAACCTACATAACTTATTAAAATATACTACTATACTTTGATCTTAGCCAACAGGCCAAGAAGTGATAACTATGTAATTAAAATATACGAGTACAAAATAATTGAAATTGCCTTCAGTAACTCAATCAAAAAATAAACAGTCATGACAAACTCAAATAAAATACTAATTTTCCTATAACTACTACACTTTCTTCAATTAACATTGACCACTCACTAAATTTTTGTTTTTCGATGCACATAACAAATGAGCTAAATGAGGAAAAACTGCGTGAAGCATCGTAATCCTCCTTGGTTGCGATACTCGCTGCGACACTTTTGTTGAACTGCTCTTGTTCTTTCCGCAGCCTCCTTTCCTCTGCGCTCTCCCTCGATGCAGGACATTGCGACGACAAGTATTTGGGACAGTTCGGGAGGATAGATGGAACTGCATTCTTCGAAAGACAGACCTTCTTCATTGGCATCGTTACGGTAGTGGTACCATCAAAATATGAAAACTCCTTTTCGATTTCATTTTCTTTAAAATGAAGTTCGCAGACCTGCAATACAAACCTAGTATCAAAATTGTGTACATACAAGTTTCAATGACATAAGGAATGGGGAACTTGGTAGTTACATAATATTTTGTATTTGCATAAAGAACTGTCAAGCTGATAAAGTAATTACCTATATTACATAATTTTATATCAATGCGAAGTTGTTTATTACTAGATTCAAGGTAAAAAAAATATTGATTATCAATGAAAGGTTTTCAAAATATGTATCAGCGAGGTCTGTAGGGAGCGAGGATGTCAATATTTGAGGTTATGTTTTTTTACGAAAAATATAATAAATATCGAATAGTTCGTTTTAATATAACATAGGAAAACTGTTCACAAAAATGCTCCAGCAATGTATATTATCAGAGTTATTAAAAACAAATAGTATTTACCTTTGAATTACTCATTGGAGTAAAGTTCTCCCGACAAATAGCTCGCACCCACTTTGCTTTAAGACTTTCGTCTTTAGGGAAAGAAAACACGTGTACTTTCGGTCCATTATTGTAATTTCCCTTACAGTTTGGAACAGAACACTTATAAACCATCTTGAATTATAAATATTACAGTATATAATATTATAATCACAGCAAACAAACAACTCAAACCACGCGCTGATGCTTTCGACAACTCGCAGGTATGGAGAATGTACGCACAATGTACGGTTTAATCTATGATTTTGGTGGCTCCGTATAACCGATGTAGGCTAAAACCTTAGCCTACATTATTATCACTCGATAGAGGGTATTTTGTCGCGATCTAGGCTTACTATGTAGATAGGTGATGGATTACCCCACGGTACTCGGTATGAAAATATATCCGGTATTGACATCACTATTTGAGACCACTGCGTTTGACTGTTACCGTTCATTAGTATTGTTCAGAATCTGAGTATTCGTTCTTATGTATTCGTTCTTCAACTTAACTCGAAGAACTAAATCCTCAATGCCAAATCTGTTCGGTCTTTTTCGTTCTTTTGGGAAAAATTACATTAAAGTACTATATTTTCAAAGAAACTAAGGTTTAACATCGCGTGGCAAATAAACACGAACGAGATTTAAATCTTCGTGTGTGTTTTTTTTTGGAAAAAAAACCTTAAGATACTCTATTTTCAAAGATACTAAGGTTTCATATTGCGTGTCAAACGTTGAGAACGAGATTCTTGGATTTAAATCTACGTGTTATTATTTTGGAAAAAACGCCATTGGAGTATTCTATTTTCAAAGGAATTAAGGTTTTATATCGCGTGTCAAATGTAACAAACATGATTCAAAGATTTAAATCTTTGTGAAGTTGTTTTGGTAAAAATACCATTAGAATACTCTATTTACAAAGAGACTAAGGTTTAATATCGCATGACAAATTCCTCGAACGAGATGACGTTAGAACGGCTGCCTAATATCACAAACGAGAGTCAAGGTTTTAAATCTTCGTGTCGTTGTTTTGGGAAAAATACCTTTAGAATACTGTATATTCAAAGAGACTAAAGTTTAATATCGCGTAACGAATTCCGCGAACGAGATTGAATTCATATGTGACCAGTTATTTTTAGTAATTTCATTTTTACGTCTTGTCCTTGTCTATTGTATTAAAAGCATATAGGAAAAAAAGAGAGAGAGATATTAACCACACCATGTTAGTAAATAATTCAAGTATGATAAATCGGTAAATAAGTCCTAAGATGTTTCTTATTTACATATAAAATATTGTTCACTAAAATGACTTAGGTACTTACCCAACTACGATAATATTAAATTTATGTTGCTATCACATTGAGTACAGGTATAGAATGTTGATCAGTTTATTCACTATTTTTTTTATAGTTATTATCAATAAAAAATGTCGTTTTTGTTAAATTACACAATCACAAAAAATGTTCACCTTCAATCACTTAAATGTAAAAAAATGTCTATTATTCTGTTGCTGGAGTAGGTAAATTAACATTTAAAAATACAATTTTTTCGACGTTTTTTGAAGTTAAGCGGTTTCTACGTTCAGTAATAATTTGGCCTGTTTTAGAAAAAATCCTTTCACACGGAACTGATGTTGCTACAATACATAAACGTTTTTTCATCAGTTTAACAAGGCGAGGGTAAACATTCAATGTAACTTTAGAAAATAAAAACACAATAAGATAGGTACAACACACGAATTAACTTCACACAAAAAAAAAACAATATTATTTTCTAGAAATGTACCTTAAGCAACTTACGAGAATAAAGCACAATAATTACAAAAATACGAAACATGAAAACACAAATAAAGTAATGTTTAAGTATAGGTACATATGTAGGATCAAAAATGAAACTTAAATAAATTCAAATATCGATCTCCGATAATTCGTCATCCGTCCGGTAAGAATCTAATAAGAAAAACTATGCTGTATGCTAGAACTAAATCCTCAATGCCAAATCTGTTCGGTCTTTTTCGTTCTTTTGGGAAAAATTACATTAAAGTACTATATTTTCAAAGAAACTAAGGTTTAACATCGCGTGGCAAATAAACACGAACGAGATTTAAATCTTCGTGTGTGTTTTTTTTTGGAAAAAAAACCTTAAGATACTCTATTTTCAAAGATACTAAGGTTTCATATTGCGTGTCAAACGTTGAGAACGAGATTCTTGGATTTAAATCTACGTGTTATTATTTTGGAAAAAACGCCATTGGAGTATTCTATTTTCAAAGGAATTAAGGTTTTATATCGCGTGTCAAATGTAACAAACATGATTCAAAGATTTAAATCTTTGTGAAGTTGTTTTGGTAACAATACCATTAGAATACTCTATTTTCAAAGAGACTAAGGTTTAAAATCGCGTGACATATATCACAAACGAGATTTAAGGATTTAAATCTTCGTGTCGTCTTTTGGGAAAAAGGCCTTTAAAATACTTTATTTTCAAAGAGACTAAGGTGAAAATCGCGTGACAAATTCCACGAACGAGAACGAATGTTAAGAACGAATTGTTTTGAAGAACGATGTCTCAAGTACCGATTCCTGAGAAAGAACTGGATTTACCAATACTACGCGTTCATGCAGCCGCCGAAGCGAATCCGGCAGCCTACAAAAATTTATTTATATTGTATATTATATATAATGATATTATATAGCCATATTAAAATTAATTCACGAGTTGCATTTGTTGTTGTGGTTATATATTCTTTCAATACGTTTCATTCGTGACTTTTTCTGACAACTACCGACATCTATGATCTACAATATGTAACACAAATCTTGTACACAATATTATTATTATTATGTAATATTTGTTTTATTTTAAAACCTGGATAATTTTCTCTATAAATAATAATAAACATTATACAATGTACAATAACAAGATCAATAGTTGAAGAATATTCTACCTCCTTAACTTTCGCTGTCCTGTGATGTACACTACGTTGACATTGCCCCTTATTGTGTGAATATCTTCGTAAATACGCTAATCCCATTTATGATATTTTAGCTAATCCTCCGTCATATATTTGTAAATTGAATAAAAGAATCGCGAAATAAAAATATTTATTGGTTGCGACACAATAAAATATTTTGTAGTTGAATCCGGCGAAAATTTGTCGTATGCATATTTGTATTTATGGCGCGAAAATGTGTATAACATACTTTAATGAACATGATGAATAATCCTGGCGCTATGATCGACTCAAACTGTATTTTAGGTATGTAATTTTTAGTACAACATTTTGACACCGCGGCTCATCTTCGTTGTACTCCTGGCGACACATTAGCTGTGTGCGTGAGTCATTTCGTATCCTTGGTATGTTAGTGTTGTCTACAGAGTGATAATAAAGTATTTGTGATCCCTAATTCCGATAAATATTTATTTACTTTTAATGTTATTTAAATTTTAAACATGTAATCATAAATCAACATTTCACATATAAACACATTTTAGACAATATACTCCACTCCTTTTAAGCATCCTAATGCTTGTGTAAGGAATATTTTTTTATTTGTTATTTTATCAAAAATATTTCCATTATTGTTTTATTTTATTTTTTTGCTACATTGCGCTCATTGATAATATATTTTATGTTATTTTAAATTAAAATATTTTATTTCCATTTAGGTAGGCACTTACACAATAATTTTGATGTGCGAAACTTATGAATTATTTATGTACTTACTTGTTTATAATTTTGTTTTCTTACTTGTGTATGATAATGTTTAGTTAGGTACATCCATATTATTCTGTTGACTTTTAGAGATTGACATATTTATCATTAAGTGTAGGTATGCATAAGATCAATAATATTTATTAGGTTTTATTTACCTCTTGATAAATAACTTCGTATCTAAGCATTATGTATGTTCAAAAATGTTCACGGTTATATCGTATTATGTTTATTTTTAATTCTGTTATAAAAAATAATAATTTTAAGTACATGTACATTAAATACCGTATTTATTACATGTGATCATATTTCTAACTGATTGTGTAATTTAATAATAAATTTAATATTAATTTCATGTCGTATATATAAAATATTATATTTTATTTGAAACACCTTGTCGTTGTCGCAAATATTATCCGTTGAAGAACGCTGCGCAGTAGATCATTACGCACTGCACTCGTGTCGTCTCATTCTTTCATTAGTTTGCTGCTGTTCTAGACGCCGGATGGACGTGTGGATTGTTACTCAAATTTATGACGATCATTATTTTGCATGTTCCGATGTTTTTTTCCATTTTTCAGTCCTTATAATATAATATTTGATACATATATTCACATTTATATGTAGATACAATCTTTATAATTGCTGGTAAAAGCAAAAAAATGTAAAATATTCCATTTTTATGACTAAAAAAACAAGTAATTCAATAATGTACACTGAGTGTACATCACCGGAGCGCGTGGATTTTTTTGCGGCCGTAAGGGAAAGGTTAATAGAGAAATCTCGCGTATAGGAAAGGAGAAAACAGCAATCATGAATTTACATTTATTAATCTTTATTTACTTTACGCCGTGGAGCACCCAGCAAAACATTGGTCTCTCACTCTTGCCCGTAAGTTTTCGAGTGTCCTGTAAAAGGCAGGTGTTCGAAAAAGTAAAGACATTTTGCATCTCAAATTCAGCGATGAGGTTTGCCAGGTTTGTGAAAATACTAAACAGGCTTAACGCTATATATTTTTTTTATCTCTCTATCTATCTATACCTCAACGCCGTGTCCCAGGAGGGGTAGGCAGAGAGAACGGAACGTCATATAGATCTATCCTTATAAACTTCTTTCGCTTCCTCCACATTCATCCAGTTTCACATACATACATGTTCGCCGATTTCTCTTACTCAACACGCGTCCGTCCTTTAGGATTTGATCTACGTGCTCAAGCCACGTGGTTCTTGGACGTCCGCGCTTCCTCACACCTCCTTTTTCAGACAAATACTCTTCATCATTCTTTCATCTTGCATTCGCTCAACATGTCCAAACCATCGTAGCTTATTTACACGCATTCTATCCACAACACTCTTCTCGCATCCACTCATTCTCCTGATATCCTCATCCTTGACTCTTCTCAGTGAACGCATCTCCACGGCATTTATTCCACTCTCGTCCTTCTTCAACCACGTCCAAGTTTCACTTGCATACATAAGTGTCGGTACTAGCATAGTATTGTGCACCAGCATTTTAGCCATGTTCGACATATTGCTGTTGCTAACAATCGGTCGAGTGCACCATTCACTCTAGCACCGGCGACTTTTCTTCTTTCGATGTCCTTGTCGTATCTTCCATCCCTCGCAAACATACTTCCCAAATACACATACTCATTCACTTGTTCTAAACATTCATCGTCAACCTTTATTTCACATGTCGTTCTTTCGCTCTCTCTTTCAAACACCAGAGGCCTGAGTCAATAACACACTTTCACGTCACGTGTTCCCGCTCCGTTAACGTTCAAGTATAGACGAAGTTGCAAGCAAGTGTCAATTTCGTTGCTAAGATACACAATAGTTACGAAAATTAACACTTTGGCGCTACATCGTCTGCACCCGAACGCTAACGGAGCGGGAACGTGACGCGAAAGTGTGTTATTGACTCAGGCCTCAGCACTTTCGTCTCCCAACATTCATTTATAATGTTTTTTAAATATTCTACAATGCACATCCGTTACTTGATTTTTTAAAATCGCGATCGATTTCGGTAAACCTTTACCATTGACGAGCGAGATAATACTGACTGAGATAATACTAATAGTCAGTATTATCTCGCTCGTCAATGGTAAAGGTTTACCGAAATCGATCGCGATTTTAAAAAATCAAGTAACGGATGTGCATTGTAGAATATTTAAAAAACATTCAAAATGTCTCGTAACTGTTACATAGTTAATCCTTCTAAAATAACTGATATTCATTTATAATTTAACAATAACTATTCTACATAATTTACATTCTCAAACCAAATTTCATTATACTGTAGTACAACTTTTGAACTTTTAAGAAATATTCCTCTCTCGAAGTTTTTTTTTGTATATTTTCTAGATTTTCTTTTTATCTTCGTAAAAAAATACGTATTTTTCAGCTAACACGGTACTAATAATATTTGAGATGCTGTAATTTTCAGTGTTTACAGCTTTTACATGCATTAACGTCTCCGTTTGTAAAATATTACAAATAAAAGTATTTCCAAGAAAATGTTTAAACCTTGGATTACATAGTCCTAGAAAAACACCTTTGTTATCTTTTTAATAGCTTTAAGCTCAGTGTAGCTTTTTAGTAAACACACGTTTATAAGTAATTTTAAGTTTTCTCTCTCTATCTATCTCTCTGTTGGCACAATCACGGTATTTCTTACAAGTTTTTTTTTCTTTTTCATATCGATTGTGCAGTTTCAACTAGAAGAAAAGTCTTATATTCGAAAAAACGCCATTTTTGTAGTTTTGCTATGTTTATTATAATAAATAATTATGCTTTAAAAACACAACAGAATGTGAAATCTAATATATAAATTTCTCCTGTAAAGGTGTTTGTTATCATACTCCTCCAAAACGGCTGGACCGCTTTTGATGAAATTTTGTGTACTTATCGGGTAGGTCTGAGAATCGCCCAACATTAATTTTCCATACCCCTTAAAGTTAAGGGTGTTTCACCCCGATTTTTTATTTTATTTTTTGGACAATTTTTTTTTATGGTGAGGCAATAAAAAATACCTACATACAGCCCTAAATTTTCACCCTTCTACCATCAACCCCTATTTTTAAATAGCGATATTAATAATTCAATCATTTTCAAAATTAAATTTTATACATGAACAGAGATGTGTATTTTTATAGTTATTTCTTTATGGACTTGTAGGAGTAGATTTGATTGTGTGTATTACCAATAAAATCATAATTTTCGAAATTTTTGTTTTTTTTTTTAATTATACAACTGGACATTGAAGGGAGACCTACCTCCACCTGGATATCTCAGGAGTTGTGAACTTCTTTTTATCCGCATGATCAAACCAAATTTCTCCTCACGGGCGGGCTATTGGGCAGGCTTGAAGGGCCTACCGGCCAAAACCGCCATCGTGGTTATTCATCTTTTAAGCAACACTCTCTTCTTCCCTTTCAATGCCCCTTTTTAAAGAACCTATGTTTCTTTAATTAATTAATAAAGTATCAACAATTTAGTTACATAAAAGATATAGAATAAGACAAGAATAACACAAGTAATAAAATGGAAATAATATCGAATAAGTAAATATATTATACAAATTGGTGAGTAACATAAGGCCGAGGTGAGGTGTCCACAAACGTAAAACTGGACAGTCGATTTCCCCAAAGCCTCCCTATCGAGCGAGAAGTCGAAAGAGTTCCTTCATACGCACTACTCTAGTCCCGCATCGTGGACAGACAGGTGGTCACTAGTCTGCCAGATATTCTGGGTCCTATTTCTACATAAATTGTCCTTTTTATCATATTGTACTATCATTGTACTATTTTTAGATTTAGATTGTTTCCTTTATCTGGTGATAAAACATCATTGATTATTTAAATTATAATTAACATTTTTCTATTTTATTATTGGCATTTTATTAATCTATTATAGACTCATTCTTACGACATTTCAACTATTGACTACATTTCTTATGACATTTAAAATATTGTACCATTTCTTATAGATTTTTTTTTTCTTTCTGATATCTACTTGACATCTCCAAACTTAATTTCAATTTTAATTTTAATTCTTGACATATTGCTAAACATTTCATTGACATTCTATACTATTTTGTGATTTGACTAAAATTATTGATATTGTGTATTGATTCCCATTTGTGTTTTTGTTTTTCGACAGTTTTTTGTTCTTATCTTGCTCCAGCAGTGTTTGTTGATGAGAAATTTGATTTGTATGTTTTTTTTTGTATATTTTTAAACATGTAAAAGGCTCACTCCGTGGATTTGTAAATAAATAAATAAATATTATCCTGTGGTAGTCTTATCATGTGTCCGTACTATCAAGTTTTTTCAAATTCAAATATTTTTATTAAAATAAAATTTACAATTTAATAATATTACATACACACCTTATTACTAAAAAAAAACACATTTATTACATATTTGACCCTCAAAATTGAGCAGTGCTCGTGCTTTGAGGGTTTAAACATATTTTATATAATTTAGATAAAACAATAGCGCTCACCAAACAACAACAAAAAACACATATCCACAATACAAACAACAACCAAATACAGTTTCTTAACAAAACTCAACAACAACAACTCTTTTTTTTGTTGTTATTATTATTATAGTAAGAACTAAAGGAACTGAAAAAATAAAACACAAATCAAGAAATAGATATTTTTGTATGTGTTTTTTTTTCATACAACAAACGAAAGCGCTTATATTTGTTCTTACTTTATATATTATTACAAATTTTACCTGCGTAGTACTAAAAAAAATAAAAAAAGTAATTCGTGTATGATTATTATTAAGCACGCAACATTATCTCTGCGCCATAAAACATAAGATCTCATATCATATATTTTATGCTTTGATATTATTTATTTTTCCCTTTTGTTAGATACTTGCGTATGTATTAGTGATGTAACGAATATTCGTATTCGCAGATTTCAAAATTTCCGCAGAAAATAGGCGAATGTTTTGCGAATATTATTTAGGATAATTATATATATACCTATTTTTTTTTTATTTATTTTTTTTATTATTTTTTTATTTTGTATAAAAGTATCGGACATTCGGTAAAAATACCGGATACTTACCCGGTACATTGTAGAACAAGGTACTGCAAGAAAATATTTTTTTTAAGAAAACCGAGAAGGTTTGAAATATTTTAAATTTCTATACTATTACTACTACTATACCATCACGGCTTATCCCACAAGTGGGGTAGCCAGTAGACCTGTCCTCTTCGTGCCAATATAAAATCAAGACATTCAGCAAACCTCATCGCTGAATTTAAGATGTACAATGTCTTAGTTTTTTCAAACACCTTTTACAGGACACTCGAAAACTTACGGAGAAGAGTGGGAGACCAATTCTTTACCGGGTGCTCCACGGGAAAAATTTCTATACCATTTTGAAAATTCGGCGACGGGGGGTTAGAAATTTTTATGTTTGAGAAATTGTAGAAATTGCAAGCAAGTCAATATTCGCATTCGCGAATGTCGACAACAAGTATTCGCATGCGCATTCTCGAATATCCAAAATCGCATGTTCGTTTCATCACTAGTAGGTAGGTATGTATGTAGTATAATATTTTCTCTATTCTGTTTTCTCTTAGTGATGTTTCGATTTTTCGCATCCGTATTCACGAAGGCCAAAGAAAGCACTGTTCTTCCGTCCGCAAGGGTTTCGTCGGCCCGGGCGTCCCTCTTTCACAATACAGCGTTCCTATTACAACGACATCGTGTCGTGGGAAGAGGTGACGCAGTTGACACAGAGACGCTCTGAATGGAGGAGGCTGGTTTCTGCCCTGTGCCCGACATCGTGTCGTGGGAAGAGATGACGCAGTTGGCTCAGAGACGCTCTGAATGGAAGAGGCTGGTTTCTGCCCTGTGCTCCCGAGAGGAGTGTGGAGGGCGGTGAATTAATAAAAATTTACTTTTATTAAATAGGAGTCCTTGGACTCCTGCAATATCCGAGAAATAAAGTTATTTCAACAATATATTTTATTAGCTTTACCGGTGACTCTATGAGGTAAAAAATAGGTTTCTCACCATTTAATGCGAACATTTTAGTATCCTTTAAAACCAAGTTATCGTTTCACCTCAATTATTTGACAGTAAATATATTTATTTATTTATTTATTTAGTATAGTTACCTAGCACCATAGGATATCCTTGATGCCATTATTTTGTGAGGTATGACTTATACCTACATTTCTGTGGAGGGAATAACTCAATACTGCAAAACTGACTTATGCCCCTTTACCTTGTCACCATAGAAAAAATCAATATTTCCGAAAATTATGACTTGCTCAGTGGTGAAACTGTACACTCGAGCTTATCAAAAAAATTCACAAGAGGCGACAAAAATGTGATATCCGCATTTGTATTCACAAATGTCACACTTATATGGACCAACTGAAGAAGGACATGAACTGTGGCACATACGTAGAATTAAAGCAACTAGCTGAAAATATGGAGAAATAGAGAAGAAAATCTAAACTCATTGCAGACCAATTTGATGGATTGTATATAATTATATTCACAAAAACGAACAACGGATGTTCGCATCCCGATCCGCAAATATTTAAATATTTTTGTAACATCTCTACTTTTGTAGAAATTCATACAACGGGGAGAGAAAATAAGAAATGGTAAAAGCTATTCCACTGCTGAGAAGAAAATAGAATTGAGTATAGCCAGCACTAGGGAGCCACAATATCATTTATGAAATATACCTTTTTACCTATGTACAACGTTTAACATATTATTATATGTAGAAGAAATCTGCTTTGTCCAAAAACCTACATTGTTTTGAGATAATTTTTTTAAAGATTTTTCTTTTTACTTCTATACCCGTGAATAAAAACGATAAATAAATTGCGTTCCCTGGGATATTTATTAATTTAATATAAAAAATAATAATATTACATTTTACATTGATATTTCCAAGCCATACTAATAATATCAAAATTACAGGTTCTATTATGATAAAACAAAAATAACAGATAGACAAATACATCATAATAGACCCGATTTAGTATTACATGATAAACGTAATAAAATAACGTACCTAATAGACATCGCTGTCCCAAATACACATAACATTCAACAACCGTCGCAGAAAAAATACGTAAATATACTGAACTAGCAGGAGAAATAAAAAATATTTGGCATTCTAGGTCCGTTTATATAATACCTTTAGTCATGTCAGCTACAGGGGTAACTCCGAAATCTCTAATAAATAATTTACAAAAATTAGATTTACCGGTTAATTTGTACATTATAATTCAAAAATCTGTTATAATAAACACTTGTAATATTGTAAAAAAGTTTTTGAACACAGATATTTCAGGCACAATGCTGGTAATTTGAACCCGCGTTTTGAACCTAATCCTTTGATATCCTATATATCTGACATGACATTAATTTAACAATGACATTAATTCTTATGAAATTCAAATTATTTGTATCATTTCCATTAGATTAGATTTTTTTTTCTCTATCTACATGACATCTCCTACATTATTGCAATTTTAATTCTTGACATATTAAATACTAAACATTTCATTGACATTCTGTACTGACACTCCAATATTTTATGATTTGACTTAAATTATTATTGTTATGAAATGATTCTCTTTTGTGTTTTGTTAATTCTTGTTTTCCAACTGTGTTGTGAATGAGATATTTGATTTGTGTATTATTTATTCTTGAACATGTAAAAGGCTCACGCCGTGGATTGTGAAATAAATAAATAAAAAAAAAAATATCTGGATAGGTGAATTTTTCCCGGCATTAGACTGTTAAGTTTTTGTGTGACCATGACTGATCATATGGAGACTTATCTGGTTGTATAATGCTGAGAAGTGTGGATTGCAATTCTGCCGCCGCGTAAAAAAAAATGGTATGTTAGTGTTGTTTTAAAGAGACTATGTAATTACCTAATTATTATTGTATAATAAAGGTTTTAGATAATCGCTCGTTGATGGTGGACGTTCCACCGAAACTGAGAATAGCTCATATTATAACATAATAATTAATTACAGAGTTACTCTAAAACGATATTTATATGTCTAGAAAATATTGATGATGATGATGATTCTGCATGATTTTATTTTGACTTCGTTTAACAGTCTCTAGACCAGGGGTGGCCAACTTGATTAGATCCAAGATCAACTGTTTACTGAGGAAGCCCTGTGCGATCTACCAATTATTTTATTTATTTATTTATATTTATACATCTTCTTGTACATACTATAAACAAATATAACTGTACACTGGCGGGCTTATTGCCATTAGGCAATTTCTTCCAACCAACCAGAATTACATACATCTTGAAATTTGAAATGAAACAGCATAGTTCTGTACACAATTAAGTAGTATTTTTATTTTATTAAGAGGGAAAACAAAAAATTGAAAATGATTCTTAGTAACTACTTATGTATATTAATGAGAGCATCTTATTTTTCATCGCGTACTTCCCGCTTATTGGTCAGCGACTAATTGTTGCAGAGATTTGGTTTTTCCGTATTTAAATATTCCAATGTTTATTTTCAAATATAGATTCAGGCTACCATAAAAAGCAAACCCTTTTGAAAAGACCGAACCTTATCTATTGCCATGCAAATCCCAGCCGACGGTGTTTTCAGATGTTTTAAATCCGGTTTCAAATATTCAAAATAAATGGTTTCAGTTTTACTTCTACCCTACAGTTTCTACCCCGGCATCAAGCTATACTGCGTAAAAGAGAGATAAATAACGTGACGGAACGGCGATTGAAAAATTATACAAGATGATGCGTGCAGCAGTTGGTGATTACGTTGCGCAGTCTGTTCTACGTATTTATGTATGTTTATATTTTTTGCTTTGCCACGATCGACTGGATTAATTGTCGCGATCGACCGGTCGATCGGGATCGACCGGTTGGCCACCCCTGCTCTAGACCGTTTCAAGGGCGCCAGTGAAGAGTTGAGTTTTTAATTTGCTTCTGAAGCTGGTGACAGTCTGACTATTTATTAATTAAAACAATGGACGGCCATAATAGCCTTTGACAGAAAAAAAAGAAAGAAATAGAAAACACATATAAAACTCAACACACAAATAATAACAATGTTTCCACTAATAAAATACTTAATACATACAATATCTATGTCCATACAGTAATATCATAAAAATACATTGTGAATAGTAATAGTAAATGATACAAACAAAACTAACTCTCAATGGCACCGGTAGGCGATTCCACGTAACCGGTTCAACAACACCAAAGGTCCTCTCATAGAAGTTAGAACTACCGTCTCTATTGGGCTCAGTAAGTTTATTCTAATTAGTATTCCATTATTTTTTGTAAGTTTTCACGTGTCCTGTAAAAGGCAGGTGTTCGAAAAAACAAAGAAATTTTACATCTTAAATTCAACATGAGGTTTGCCACTTATCCGTAATACCTTAAATTGTTGTTGGTACGAACTTTGTTGGTACAGAGAAGACAGCTCACACGTTTATTAAATGCAGCTAACCTGTTGGTACCTCTATTTGTGGTATATGACGTCATGATGGTTTAGTAGAAGTAGTAGTACAAATAATTCTTTGCTGATTTTCTAATTGTAATAGGTATGGCTGTGTATTGTTGTTTATCTTATAACTGTATGTCTGCAAGAGAAAAGAAAATAAAATAAAAAAACTATTTAATGGCATCCCGATCTCTCTCTGCCTCGCTATACGCCTACGATAAAGCATCATCACTATCATCATCATCGCCCTCAACGCTCCTCCATTCAGAGCGTCTCTGTGCCAAACGCGTCACCTCTTCTCACGACATTCCCTGCGCTGCCCTGATATCGTTGTCATGGGAATGGTGTATTGTGAAAGAGGGACGCCCGGGCCGACGGAACCCTTGCAGACGGAAGAACAGTGCTCTTTTTGGCCAACTATCATTAGCGTGACACATAGTATTTACTCAATTTCTTAAAAAATTGACTTAGTTCGCTTATCCTCCATAGCAACAAAATGTAATAAGAAAATCGTACATAGGTATGTTATTACTTATATTTATACTGTTTTGTAATAAAACGTTATTTTATATTATAATACATAAAGCTAAGATTCATATAATAAAATAAATAGGTTTGTTTACATTTTACATCTTAAATTCAGCGATGAGGTTTGCCACCCATCCTGAATGTCTTGATTTTATATTGGCACGGAGAAGACAGCTTGCATGTTTTATATGCAGCTGGTCTGCTGGCTACCCCACTTGTGGGATATGCCGTGATGGTATAGTAGTAGTAGTAGTAGTATACATTTTTTACATATTACATAATGCAATACATTGTTTGGAACGTAGTTTAGCAGTGGTTCCCTGGGCGCTGGAGCCTTCCAAGGGGGCGGTGGAAAACTCACAGAGAATAAATTGGGGGACACTGAAAATGGCGCTGCCCCTTTTTAGATGATACGCTCTGGGGAAGCACTTGAGTTTTTATCTCTCTCAAAAAGTGGGTAGTGGTCGAAAAAAGTTTGGGAACCTCTGGTATAAAAGGATCAAAGTCATCTCATCTCATCTCGAGTTCGTCGGTAGCCTGGAGGTAGAGTCTCGGCCTCGTGAACATGGGGTCGGTGGTTCGATACCAGGTGCCGGCAAACTCCCCTTTCACGACACAAGCTTTTAGTAGCTTACTGTGAAAGGTGTATAAGGTTGTATTTGGGTTTATAACAAACAAAACCCAGATATATCTTTAAAAAAAATAAATTACGACGCTTCCCGTTCGGGGTAGGCAGGAGTGTCCTTCAAGTGGGTAGCCAGCAGACTAGCTGCATTTAATAAATATGCAAGCCGTCCTCTGTTCCTTTTTCTAAATCGCGAAAATGTACTGAAAAGAGTTGGAATCTTTTTTATCGGAGACGACTTCAAACGGGATAAAGAACAATATATACTTTTAGTGCGTTACGAAAAGCTCAGATTCCTGACAGCTTACTTTGCAATTAGTGTAACGTGATGACATATATCCATTAGCATCTGTCATTTGATTAATTTAACCCAATTAATTAATTATTCTCAGACAGAGATATCGTGCTAAGACGATAGATTTCTTATACCATCTGAAAAATTATAATTCTGTACCTGAGAACCATTAGGACTCAAGTGAATTTTTGACAAAAATGGCAAATTTACCAAAAAAGCTGAAATGACACAACAGTTGTGACTTGTGAGTTTTAAGTACAGAAATGCTTAGGGTCATAAGAATATAATTGCGCATCACTATGGTATATAGATACTATATACGGCTAAATGGCTCTCAGGTACAGATATATTTTGCTCTCACTTTTCTTTCTAGATTATACTTATTACTTTGGTGTTTGGCAAAAAATAAATCTATAATGAGAATATTGACAGTTGAAATATTCTTTATTGAAAAAATATTGAAATTCAAATGCAAATATTTTTATTGAGCTCTTGCGGAGATTTTTCTACAAAACAGCACATCTTAAAAAAAACTGTCTACATAGTTATTATTATCATTTGGTATATAGAGAGAGACGTCTTTCGTCTTAAATAGACATTGTCAATCAAACATGCGGAACATATCCTTTGGGAATATCCTTTGATGATGGATGTAAGAGAGGAAATGATTCTAGGTATGACTATTGACGCTCCTCTGTTTTGGGGAAGTGTTTTTAAATACCACAAACGCTTCACACTTCAAGGCATTCGTAGATGTGTGGATCTCAAGATGGGATCTGCTACGTCAGCCGGGTCCCCCGCCCACTGACGTTGTAGAGTCGGAGTTGCCAACACTGGCATAATAGTACTGACAGACTAGAGAGAGTTGAAAGATAAATAAATTGTCACCTATTTTAGGAGTCCTTGGACTCGGACTCCTGTAATATCCGACAAATAAAGTTATTTCAACAATAATAATATTATGTCAATCAAACATTCATGGCAAACATCGATAACAGATAACTCAAAATCAACAAATTTCGAAATGGTCTGGTTCAAGTATTGAACCCAAAATATTACGTTTTAAGTTATTTATTTGAAGATGTTCAGAGATGTTACAAAAATACCTATACAGTACAACGAAATACAGCCTTTTTAGGTTGAAAGATAATCCTGTACCCTAAATACTGATTCCATTAAGGTCCTGAGAGGTTTCTGTTTACAAGGAAGGAGTAGTATGCTAAAAGGATCTTGTATTCCTCTGGGAAATCCAATTGTGATGAATACAAAAATATCAATAAAGAGAAGCAGAAAAAAATATTGGAAAATTCTCTACTCCTACACGTGTTTTAGTACATTTAAATTATTATTCTTCGCATTTTTTCTTATCTAAACTACTAGAAAAAACATATTTAATACTTCTATCTATCCATCAATCACATGACGGCCAGGAGACCATTGAAGAAGACCCATCGACCACCCGGGTAGCTCAGAAGTCCGGAAACTTTCATTTAATCAATAATTAAATTTCTTCTCTAACAATTTTTTCCACACGATAAAAAGGTACCATGATTCTCACGTGTAGAATCTTTTGAATACACTCCTTCGATGTCCTTTTAATCGAAAGAAGCAAACACAAACGTACTATAAGAAAACAATTAAAGCATTTCCTGATTAAAAAAAGGACTTGAATGAAATAACAGTTAATATTAATACAATATATTATCCTAGAAATGTAACCCTACAATAAGACCATAACAACTTTTGGCCAAGACGATCTGAGCAGGAAAATAAAAAAAAACTGCAAGACTGAGAAAAAAAAAGCACAAAACAGGCATCAATAAAAGAAACAACAGAATCAATGGAGAGTCTCCATCCTGGCTATAAAGCCTTTGTATGTTATGTTGAAAATATTAACATGAACATTCAAAATATTAAATTTAGCCTTACCGACAGGAGAATTTGGTATTATCTTTGTTCTGCTATTACGTAGAATTGGTGTCCAGAAATATTATACCTTGAGTATTTAGGTCATCAACCGTGAGTCGCTGATTCCATGGCTGCCGATGAAAACGATTCGCTCCCCAAAAGCCCAGCAGAATATCTGAACATTATGAACACACAGGTTTCCTCTCCGTGCCACAAATAATAGATTTTCTGTTTGAATTGTTGTCATTATGCTTCATTGCTGAATTGAATATATATCAAATGCTTTATACATGATGATTTTCGATATTATCTTCACAGGCCATTTGAAACCTTGCTGAAAAGAGTGGAAGGGCTATTCCTTGCCGGAGACTTCAAGGAACACATTTTTTTATTTGAATTTCAATTATTTGTTTCTAAATCTTTTGGAATAACATAACATAACAAGCATAGACAGTTCACACAGATCGAGCTAGTCCCAAACTAAGATGTGAATCTTATATTATGGGTACCAACGCGACGATACGCTCATATACAATGCACTAAACACATATACATGTAAGACCCTGACCCAGAACAATTTGAAAAAGGTCATTCTTCATTTTGCCCTGGCCGGGAATCGAAAACGAGACCTCGTGACTCAAAGACAAGAGCGTTACCTCCGAGCCACACCAGCCGCCTACTTTTCATGTTACGAGTATATTTTTATCCTTTAACTTTTTTTTGTATCCTCTTTTTTATTTTTCACTTTCCTTTACAAAAAAGAGAAGAGACTTAAGAATATTTTTATATTTTGAAGACTACTAAATTATATTTTTTGTACCGCACCATGGGTTTGGAAAATCCATTGTCTGCTTTCTAAGAAAAGCGAAATATATTATCTAATAAATAAAAAACAATGTACGTATGTACATATGTTTGTTTTTAATCTATTTACTATTATTTTTTTATAATGTAAAATAATTTAGCTTATTAATCAAACTATGATCCGAATGACAACTACTACTACTTTATCAGAATAAAGACATTTTATTCACTCTGTCGGTATTTAGGTAAAAGAATTCTATAAAGAAATTAAAAACTATCTTTTTTCTACAATATCGATTTATATTGAGAGGGACGTCTTTTGTTTTACAAAAACATTGTCAATCTGATTTAAAATTACAACGATATATTCATATAATCCAAATTAGGTAGGTAGTAAATAATAACATTGAAGACATTTTAGATCTGTAATTTGGGTTATTAAAAGATTTGTCACCCATTCTGAATGTCTTATTTTTTGTTAGCACTAAAAAACGACTTGCATATTTATAATATGCAGCTGGTCTGCTGATTACACCACTTTATTTAATAACGTAATCCTTTTACGAATAACATTCATGGGTGAGGGAGGGTGCGACCCTTTATGTTACTAATAAGTAGGAGTCCTGCGACTCTTGAAATATCCGGGAAAAGTAGTCATTCCATTTAATCATAGATTACTAAAAAAAAATGTATTCAAAGCATTTATAAAAACTACGTAATAAATAACAGCATAATAATTTATTAATTTATTTGTTAATGGTATATGCTGGAATTGTTCATTAGTGGTAGTAGGCTTATTTTTTCCTAAGATTCATTCTGCTAAATCACTGGGTAAAAATCTAGTTATTCTTTGATATAAAAAAAGTATTTATTTTCTCTTCCACGAAGATACTCATTGGTATTGACGTGTGGAGTGAAAAGGGACTGTATTGAAAATAAGTGGAAGTTGCAAATTGAATTTTACACTTCAACTTCTTCACATAGTTGGTTGGTAGTGTATCGTTTCAAGTCCCATGCAAATATTTTGTAAACCCTCAACTTTTCTACTTCATACGGATGACTGCCTAGCTTTACCCCCGCATTAGGTATATAACTACTCTTGCTTATTCTCGGTTTCAACCAGATTTTTTTTATCAATTTGAAAAAAGGTACTGTGATAAAATAAGCTACTTTATTGATTGAAATAACGTTTATTTTGTGAAACTCCATAATAATTTATGGAAATAAACCCAAACTATTTGAGTTTTACTGTACTTAATAATTGACACAGTAATCTGGTTTCGACTTACCAAGTCATTGTTTGTTCGAGTTCGTCGGTATATATAGCCTGGAGGTAGAGTCTCGGCTTCATGCAAATGAGGTTC
Source organism: Athripsodes cinereus (assembly GCA_947579605.1). Classification (NCBI taxonomy): domain Eukaryota; kingdom Metazoa; phylum Arthropoda; class Insecta; order Trichoptera; family Leptoceridae; genus Athripsodes; species Athripsodes cinereus. The sequence continues at coordinate 29,996,909 of OX388308.1, read as the reverse complement.
GCGGTTCGATCCCAGGAGCCGGCAAACTCCCCTTTGACGACTTAAGCTTTTAGCTAACTGTGAAAGATGTATAATTTTGTATTGGGTTTATAACAAAACCCAGATATATCTTTTAAAAAAAATGGTCGATGAGTTTGAAGAAACCATTTTCTTGAGGTTGAGTTTGAGGACACATTTTTCTCTTGACGTCTTTGAGGCAGTCTAAGATTGTATGTGAGATTATTCCAGCAATAAGTACCTTAAACTGCAAGTATCCTGCATATCTAAATAAATAAATAAATAAAAATAAATAAAAAATATCTGATTTTTTTTTAGCACGGAGAAAAAATCTGCTTGTTTATTACGTACAGCTATTCCGATGGTTAAATCACTGTTGGGATATGTTATTATGGTTTAATTTTAGCAGTAATGGCCAATAATCCCTCTTTAGGACACATGCGTGCTGTATAGACCGCCAAAATGAAAATTTCAAGATGGATGTGCGGGGTCACAAGGCTTGATTATATCCGAAATTCATACATTCGTATCGGGATATCTCTGATAAGATACAGGAGAGCAGATTACGATGGTACAGCCATGTGTCCAGGACACCATCTGAGTATGTAGGCAATTAGGCACAATAATATATCGAAGTAACCGACAAGAGGCCAAGAGGAAGACTAAAGCACAGATGGTGTGAAGAAGCGTGACAAGACATGCAGAACTGCAATGTTTCTTACGAGGAGGCACTCGACAGAAACAAGTGGTGAAATACAACAAAAAAATCAGACCCCAACACCATGTGGGACTAAGTGTCCAAAGAGAAGAAGAAATAGCCAATAATATATTATGAAGAAGTTCGTTACACTCGCCCATACCAAAAGTTTTAATATATTGTTATTGTTTTACGTAGAGACAGATTTACGAGTAACCACTAACTGACTAACTGTGGTAATAATATTTTTATTTGTTATTAAATTTCACAATATCACGTTTACACAATTAATTTTATACGTTCAATATGTGTGCGTCCACGTAGACGTGATATGTGACTTTAAGCTTTATCAAGCTCACACACACCACCTCTTTTGGATAGATTAATAAATAATATTATATGTAGTGTATATATAATGAGTTACAATCCATTGGATTGGTCTGCAACGAGTTTTGACTTATTTCTCCACTCCTCCCTATTCTCAGCTAGTCTCTTCAACTCCATATATGAGCCACAGCTCATGTCCCTCTTCAGTTGGTCCATATAGGCGTCTCTCGGTCGACCTCTGCCATTTGTGCCTTCGGTCCTGCCCTCTGCGATTGCGATGAGCAGTCCTGGGTGCCTGATGTTGTGGCCAATCCAATTAGCTCGTTGTTGGCAGATTCTTTTGAGAAGTTGCCTTTTTTCGCCAACCCTGGTTAACACTTCTTCGTTTTCGACGTGTTCCGACCAATGAATCTTCAGCATGCGTCTATAGCACCACATTTCAAATGCCGCTAACCGTCCGCTTTCCCTCTTGCTGATGGTCCACGTCTCGCACCCATATAACAAAATGCTCCACACAAAGGCATGTAGTGTAATTTGCGTTATTGTAGTGTAATTTGCACATGTAGTGTAATTTTGTGTAATTTGCACATGTAGTGTAATATGTAGTGTAATTTAATTAATTGTAGTGTAATTTGCACATGTAGTGTATTGTAGTGTAATTTGCACATGTAGTGTAATATGTAGTGTAATTTGCACATGTAGTGTAATTTGCGTTAAACGATTTATTGTCATAAAGGAGTTCATTTATATTTCTTCTAGCTGATATTATGTTATATTTCTACTAGCTGACCCGGCAAACGTTGTTTTGCCATATACTAATATCGCTATTAAAAATAAGGGTTGATGGTAGAAAAGTGAAAATTTAGGGCTGTATGTGTTTTTTATTGCCTCACCATAAAACAATATATATATTAAATTAGGGATGGACCACCCTTGACTTTTTTGGCTATGAAAAGTAGATGTTGGCTGCTTTTCAAACCTACCCGATAAGCACACAAAATTTCATCGAAATCGATCCAGCCGTTTAGGAGGAGTATGATAACAAACAACGAGACACGAGAATTTCATATATTTTTAAGAAGATTACATATTTTCACTCATAAACTGGCCTGGAAGATAAACTAATTAAGCAATAGATTTTTTGTCATTTTTTCATTGTCAGGAGATTCATCGTTCTCCCGGATCCCGCAGAAGTCTTGGGACTTGGGACTTTCATTTATCCGAAACTTTACACTTAACAAATCTTGTCAACACTAAAAGTTCCATAGTAGGCAAATTGAAGAGTTGACCGGCCAAAATATCCCAGTGTTTGGAATTTCTAGGTCTAGATTTTGTCAATTGTATTATCTTATATGTATAAGGCAGATTTTTACTTAAAAATTTCTGATTTGACATTTATCATTTTCAATTCAGCAATGCTGAGGTTTGCCACTCATTCCAAATGTATTTACTTTCGTTGCCTTCTGTTAAACGATTCAAAACAGTAAATAATAACAGTGAAGCCATTTTACATTTTAAATTCAGCAACGACGTTCGCCACCCATCCTGAATCTCAAATACTAAGTCTCCACAGAGAGAATGACTTGCATGTGGTCTGCTGGTTCCTCCACTTTTAGGACGTGTCGTGAAGGTATGAATGAATGATTATTTGTTCTACGGTTTACATGCAAGTGTTCGAAGTGAGGCACTCAGAAAGTTTCTTTAATAATTTTTCTTTTTTTTTCTATTTTATGTGGGTTTCGTATGCGGTTATACAGAATCTAAGTTTTTATGTTCCTTGTGTTAATATTTTATTATATTTTAACCCCTTCGGCACCGTAAGGTTTCCAAAAGTTATTTTTGAATAATAATCGCTATTTTATTGTCAACGTAGAATATGTATAACTTAAAAATACAATGAATTGATATAAATGATTATGGGTTTCGATAAATATTTTTCTTATTCCATTAAAGGTAGGTATATAATTCATAATAATAAGTTTAACAATATATTGTATTTTAAATGCATTTGAAAAGAAAAATAAACGATTTAAACTAAAAAATAAACTGCGATAACATAAAAAATCTGATTATGTATATTTTGAGTTAATATTTTGATACTTTGACATAGTTGATATTATCAATAAATTATAAAAAAAAAGATTTTGAAAATTCTTGCTTAAAATGTTCATATTGTGGCAAAAAAAAATTTAATTGGAAACATAAAATTTTGCTAACGTATTAGTAAAATGAAAAGAATGCTTAATTTTATGACTACCTATACTTTATTAGAGTGACATTAGTTAGATATTAAAAAGTGTTCTAGTTAAACTCAAAATACTGCATTTTTAATAATTAGAAGAATGAGCAGATGTAAGAGGAGTGTTGTATATAGAACGCGTGTAAATAAGTTACGACAGATTAGATAAGTTACGACAGGTTAGATAAGTTACGACAGGTTAGATAAGAAGAACAAATTAAAGATGAAAGGATGACAAAAAAGATATACTTATCTGAAAGAAGGCGTGTGAGAAAGCGTGGCTGTCTGATAACCATGAGGTTTAATCACGTTAAACAAATTCTCAAGGCAGACCATATGCTGAGTAAGAGCAATAGACGTGAGTAAATGAAAAATTATATGAATATAGAAGAAGCGAAAGTAGCATACAAGGATCGATGACGTTTCATTCTCTCTGCCAACTCCACTTGAGAGACAGTGTAAGGGTATAGTAGTAAAGTAGGAGAAATTTTTAATAATTTAAATCTTCATAAAATTTGATAAAATCTTTGGGCAATAATATATTTCCCGTAGACCTTAAAGGGTTAAACAATTTTTATTGTAATACATTAATATTGGTAACATATGGTCCAGTGGTATTACTCCAAGTTGGAAAATATTTAACCTATACTAGCTGAGTGAATTTATGTACAAACAAAATAACATATTTAGAAAACTTATCGGTCATGTTCGTTCACTATTTTATTGCATATTTTTTCTTTTTTTTACTTCTTCAGTTCAATTCAGCCTGAAATAAATAAATATGAGAATCGTGTATTGTGATTAACAGATATGCATCATTTACATAAAATAAATCTGTTTTCAAAAGAAATACGTCGTAATATGCACGCTCCAAACGTAAACTCCTGCTCCTATGATTTATTTCATCAACATTGACAATGTCCCAATAAGACAAAAGACGTCTCTCTCGTCGAATAAATCAATAGTAGAATAAAACACTTGTTTTATTTATTTCGTCATTTAACACCATCATATCACTCAACGCTTCTCTTGGGAGACTGAGTGACAGAAACCAGGCTCCTCCATTCAGAGCGTCTCTGCGCCAATTGCGTCACCTCTTTCCACGATATTCCTATTTATTTCAACTACATGTATAATTTAACAAAATAGTCAAAAACCATCAAAACTATTGATAATGATAAAATAAGTATTTTTTCACTGAGGATAGACGTAGTCCGAAAAGCTTAAGAAAATATACTTTAAGAGAAAGACACAGTGTTTTATGTTTAAGATGTAGTGGGATAGAGTAGAACTGAAGTACAGAAAAGACAGCATACAATTTGATTTTAATGTTCTCAATAGACGTTAATTTATTATGGTAATAAATAAATAAACGAATACGGAAGTAAAAAGATTGCCTCCTATTATGTAAAGTGATAGGGAATTTAATGTTCGTTTATATTATTTTCGCTACTGTAAGTTATTTCTCTTCATTGGACTTCTAACACTCGATGTTTTCCACTCTTGATATCAATTTAATCCACTTAAAAGCATAAGGTCATCTCATTGACGACAAAAATAATAAACGCAGTCATGTAGAAAGAAACCTAGTCGCAAAGAAAAAAACAAGTTAGTTATTGTTATAGCTTTTAAATTCACACCACTTTACGGCAGTGGTGTGCCCAAGGTTTTCATACTGGGTAGGTCCATCATCAATATTGTTTATAAGTATAAATAAAATATTGAACAAATATTAGATATAGATACCAAATGACATTTGTAAAAATCAAAAACGACAACGTTCAGAAGCAAATTTAAGACATCGCTTTTCCATCATAGTTTCCCAAGCCCTTGAGATGATGGCAAATTAAATGGCGCCGAAAAAATCATTCAACATACATACTCAATCTTTCCATTTCAACTTAAAAGTTGTATTTTAATAATAAAACACATAAAATTTGACATCATGTTACTATGTAATGGTCACCGATACAAGAACTGACAACTCTCGAATTTACCTCTTCAGCAATCAGAGTGACAGTGCATACAACACACAATCATTATTATAAGCTCAGTTTATTGTTTTATTAGTACATGTAATAGTACATGCACGAGTACTCACACCCCACTAATGGTTGGTAATTCCCAAATATCTCAGGTTAGCAAATTCAGGTACCTGGGAGCAACCATAACGCCAGAGGGTGATCTCTGGTCGGAATTACCAATCCGCATAGCAGCTGCTAGCGGGGCTTTCAATAACATGAATAAAGTTTGGAAGGCGTCTGGACTCAGCATTAGGACAAAATGTCGCTTGTTCAATGTGTACATCATCCCAATCCTTCTATATGGCTGTGAGTCTTGGCACTTAACCAAAGCTCAAGAGCGGAAGATACTAAGCTTTGAAAACAAGTGTCTTAGAAGGATTTTGGATGTCAAATGGTATGAACATGTTACAAATGATGCTGTGCGCCGACGCACCCAGCAGAGACCTGTAATATCCGTAATACAGGAGAGACGATGGTCCTGGCTGGGACATGATTTGAGAATGCCTAATGATAGTTGACCAAAAAGAGCACTGTTCTTCCGTCCGCAGGGGTTCCGTCGGCCCGGGCGTCCTTCTTTCACAATACACCGTTCCTATGACAATGATATCAGAGCGCAGGGAATGTCGTGGAAAGAGGTGACGCAATTGGCACAGAGACGCTCTGAATGGAGGAGGCTGGAGGAGCGTTGAGGGCGATGATGATGATAGTGATGATGCTTTATCGTAGGCGTATAGCGAGGCAGAGAGAGATCGGAATGCCATTAAATAGCACAGAGACGCTCTGAATGGAGGAGGCTGGTTTCTGCCTTGTGTTCCCGAGAGGAGCGTTGAGGGCGATGATGATGATTATTGCTTTATTAGTTTTCCGTACTGCCGTGTACTACCGCTTTTACCTATAACATGAGTAACAATTAATTCTAAAACCGAGAGAACGCTTTCGAATACTGTACGTTAAAAGCGTCGAGAGGGACAAACAAACAAGCCGTGCCAAATACAACAAATTTTGTGAAATAAATTATTCAAAACAGCTCAGTTGTATGTAGGCAAATTTGTTTGACAATTCGGACGATGTAACTGAATATATTAATAATAATATTAGACGTTTCGGACGACATCACGTCGAATTCAAGCATGATGAACGATTGTGCGCAAAATTATAAATACCTAATCGATTTGTTAACTTCGCCTAATTTTACCATTTTTTATAAGCTTGAAAACCTGAGGTTTTTGGCTTGTATGATAATTCGGACGACTTAACTGAGTAATAATAATAACTATAGTCGCTTCGGACAACATCACGTCGTTTTTGAACATGGTGAGCGAGTTTGTGTAAGATCATACATAAATAATCGATTTGTTGTTATATCATCGTCGTGTGAAAATTGTTTTTTTCAGTTTTTTTTTTTTTTGTAAATATTATCAAGTGTGTTTTTCTTGTGGAAAAATTAAGTGTGCGCAGACAATAGGTAGTGATAAAGCCGTAGTATTGTCTAGCCTTATTTCGTGTTTGTAATAGTGGTAAGATATTTTTCTTTTAATTAAATCTTTATCTTAAATTTTAATTTGTTTTTACACATTCGTCCATTTGCGTACATATAACTTGTCGTATCTTATTTATATAATAGCCTCACTATATATTTAATTGAGACCATTATAATTTTTTTTTACTTCTGGAGTGCTATAAGTAGCCCCAGTTGAGTCTCAGCCTGACATTAATTTTTTATATATGTCCTCTACCACCATCTCTTAGCCCCCCCCCCCCCCCGCATATCATATTTTGTAAATAATCGATTTGTTAACTGCACGTAATTCAATATTTTTTATAAGCTTGTAAACCTGAGGTATTCAGCTTGTATGGAAGTTACGTTACTGCTTTACGGTTATAAGTATCCCTGTGGAGTTTCTAGCGCAGAAAAGATATCTTATAATTTTATGTGTATTTTCTAGTAACCTGCAATGCAGGTATGTAGATATGTAATTGTAAAATATAGCTTATAAGACATTTATCATCTTCTTTTCAGCAATGAAGTGTCTCATCTATCCCGAATGACATTTTAATGGTACAAAGAGAACGTCTTAATGTTCATTATATTCAGTTAGTCTATGAAAATCCATTTGAGAGAGACACCGTGATGTAGATGATAATTTTATTAAATGAGTTAGTTGGAAGATATTGCGCTTCTACGATAAACTCGCACATTGCACTAATTTATTTGTTCAGTAATAATGATGTCACGTTTTTTTCTATTGTTGATTTTTTTTCTGCAATAAAGATTTCTTATTGTTATTAAATTTCAAGGTTTGACAATGGGGAGAGGTTTTAAATAATTTTATCCACGTAGGTCTCTTCCTATTTTTTAATGAAATATGGGCGTGTGTGGTGTCAAACTACAAAGTTTTATGGAAAATATAATGGTTTTAGAAAAAAATATACAATTTTTTTTATGGGTCCATGAATGAATTTTAGTTAATAAAGAGTTACGATTTTCTTCTCCATTCCTTCCTACATATTTTCCGACAGTCTCTTGAATTCTACGTAGGTGCCACAATTCATGTCCTTCTTCACTTGGTCCATATAGGTGTCTCTTGATCAGCCTCTACCATTCAGCCTTCAATCTTGCCCTCCGCGATGATGAGCATGAGACATTGTGGCCAATCCAATAAGCTTTTTGTTGGCTGATTTTTTTTTTTTATTTATTTATATATACATATAATAAATCAATTTACATTACTTATACAAATAATATCTTAAATAGGTATTAATATATTTTTATTCAACCTCGAAATGAGTGTGACTCGTGCTTCGAGGGGAGTTGCATTATTTCTAATTTTATACATAATGATTTTTCTTATATTTCTGTTACTTATATTCTAATTTACATTCTAGAAGGTATATTTATTTTGTCTGGCACATTCGTTACATATCTTATATATTACATTATTATATTTTATCTTATATATAACATAATAAATATTATAATTACTAAACAGTTTCACTTACATTCTAACTTGTGATTTAAATTTGCTTATGTTACATATGTTACATACTTTTTTGAGTAGTTTTGTTAATTATACAATAAGACCTATAATAGATTCAAATGTTAATGAAATCAAGTTTATCAATATTTTGGTGTTTTTCATCCAAAAAAGGACAAGTAAAAACTACGAATTTGTAAATAACTTCAAATTACCCATCGTACATTTATCGAGCAAATATTTCAATGCTTTATTTTAATATTTTAGCTTACAGGCTCCACGTACAAAGGTTGAAGTGAGATGTAGGTATAACTTTCACAGGTAAACCTTTCTATTACCACTTACGTTGCCTGTGTAAATATTATATTATTAGTTAGACAAGGATTCATGTTAATAATACTATTATTTACCTCAACAATATTATTCTAGGTACAACCATATCACATATTGTGATGAAACATCAATTAAAATGTATACAAGACTTATCAGGGTTGCTAAAACAAAATAATTTCATTTCCTATTTGTTCGAAAGCAAAAATATGGACCGAGTAAAGAAGGACATGAACTGTGACATATACGTAGAATTAATGAGACTAACAGAAAATAGGGAAGAATGGAGAAGACAATTCAAACTCGTTGAGAACCAATCCAATGGATTGCAACAATTCCAATGGATTATATATATTTTCCAAATATCATACCGTGAAATCCTCGGCAAGAATAGGCCTCCAACTTATTTCAGTATGTTTTCGAGTGTCCTGTAAAAGGAAGTTGTTCTTACACCATACCGTATGAGACATTTTTTAACTTAAACTCAGGGATGGGTTTTTTTTGCACAGATTGACGATCTGTATTTTTGTTACATGCTTTTAATCTGCTGGCTGAAAAAATAAAGAGATATTACGTTTCAAATTCAGCGATGAGGTTAGCCACCCCTCTTGAAAGTCTTATCTTTTTATTTGCTCGGAGAGAACAACCTGCATGTTCGTTATGTACTGGGTCCACACAGCTGGATGCGAACGTCAATCACCAAGCAAAAATTTTAAATCTTTCGAAAATTCTCCGAATTGTCGCCGAGAGATTTAAGATTTTTGCTTGATGATTGGTGTTGGCATCCAGCTGTGTGGACGCCACCATATGAGAATGTGTATGCTGGCTACAAAAACAACGAGTTCGTCGGTAGCCTAATGGTAGAGTCTCGGCCTCATGAATAAGGGGTCCGTGGTTCGATACCAGGTACTGGCAAACTCCCCTTTCATGTCACAAGCTTTTAGTAGCTTACTATGAAAGGTGTATAAGGTTGTATTTGGGTTTATAACAAAAAAAACAAATATGTCTTTTAAAATATATATATATATATATATATATATATATATATATATATATATATATATATATATATATAAGATATAAGTAGCGATAAGTCAACAAAGACACGGAGACGACAATCTGCGTGTTAATTACTTGCAGTTTCTTCTCGGAGTACCCCACTTGTGTGATACGTCGTAATAGTATAATAGTAGAAGAAATAATGAAATCATTCCGGTTATCATTATGGGTATCACCCTCCCTCACTCATGAATGTTACATGAATGTCAGTTCCTATGTCATCCTGGTTCCGGTTAAATGGAATTTAGTTTCTAGTTGATCATCCCTATTTCAAACGCTTCATTTCATTATAATAAGAGATGCAACGAATAGTAAACTTGACCAAATACCAAATATTATGCAAGATCATGTGCCGAATAACCGAATATTCGGCGAATCCCTATTAAGCAAAACAATGGTGAGAGCGCACTCCCGACCGCGCATCTTTGTGTAGATACATCATAGACATATACACTAGACTTGCAGCGCGGTACATTTTTTCGATATTTTTGTGTTCCAACATTAATAATATCAATATTTTTATGTTGTTTCACTCCAAATCAAACTAAATTAATTAGATATTAGAGGAATCATAAAATTATGCAACTGCAATTAACAATGAAATAGCAACAATCTAAAAGCTATTAGTTCCTTCCAGTTTTACATTTAAACTATTCCGCAGAATACCGAATAATAGACTAAGTGCCAATATTATAAAAGTCCGCCAGCTTAAGTTATTATACATTGGTCCAAAATTTTATATAACTACTCGTTTTTCAGTCTTACAAACATCCGTTAGTCTTATTTCAGACTTGCAGCGCGGTACATTTTTTCGATATTTTTGTGTTCCAACATTAATAATAACAATATTTTTATGTTGTTTCACTCCAAATCAAACTAAATTAATTAGATATTAGAGGAATCATAAAATTATGCAACTGCAATTAACAATGAAATAGCAACAATCTAAAAGCTATTAGTTCCTTCCAGTTTTACATTTAAACTATTCCGCAGAATACCGAATAATAGACTAAGTGCCAATATTATAAAAGTCCGCTAGCTTAAGTTATTATACATTGGTCCAAAATTTAATATAACTACTCGTTTTTCAGTCTTACAAACATCCGTTAGTCTTATTTCAGTAAAATGTTACCATCGGTTTCAACTAGCCGGCCGATCAGGGCTTTTTTTTGGTAATTTTGACGACTAGCATTGCTGTCTCACTCTTTGCCTGAAGAGAGAAAGAAATAACAATAGATGAACCTACGCATGTGTTTCGTTAGGATAAACTCTCATAATGTCTCTGTCATTTACTTATTATTTTATTTTGTGTAAATTATGAGATTGTTGGGTGAAGTTTAGACCAATAGGGAGCAGGTAGATAGAAGAACCACCAGTTGAAAACAACAGGTAGGTACAGGTGTAGGCAAAAATAATTATATTTTACGGATTATTAAAATAGTTTTATAATACACCCACTAGTAAAAAACACAAACAGATCGCCATCCGTTCGTAAAGTGTCGATATACTTACGGATATTAGGTTCCTTGTTTATAATAATTATTATCGGCTCTAAATAATGTTCGGCCGAACAGTAAATATGTTGCCGAATAGGCAGAATACCGTATAGTTGGCTAATATTCGTTGCATCTCTAATTATAATAATATAATATGACATATTGACGTTTCGTGCTGAGCTGCTCACTCAATTATTATACTAATAATATTATTATGTGCCCTGATAGGAGATTAAAGCGGAGTAATTATAATAACAATGCATACATTATTATATTATGTTATACATACTATCTATAAAGGACATAGATACATAATTTATTATCGACTCTACAATTCCATGACTCAACAAGTCGAAAATCTCGAAAATTTTGATTTAATTGGTCATACACACAAACAACGACTCTGTTTCAATTCCACAAATAAGCAGCTAGGTATATTAAAACAACGTTATCTTTAAATATAGAAATATAATCAAATATATATAACATATATTTGATTATATTTCTCCAGCATCGATTAATTTCCTGCACCAATTGTTTTGTCAAAATTTGTTTTTTATGTTCCTACTGACTGTACTGTCCGCCTCTAGGCTTTAGCCTAGTGAGGTGGCAAAATGGCATTAGTTGTAGTGGATGTGGATGTTGGAGTTGTATTTGATTTTAAATTATGCTTATTTGAGGAAATAAACGATTTGAATTGAATTAAGTTATGACAAAAATGTGCATACACATAGAATATTTCATCCAGCAAAACAATTTTTCTTAATTCACTGTAAGGTTTTGATAAATGCATATAGGAGGTTTTATGAATAAACCGACGATTTATTACATTATCCAGAGGCGGTTAGTGAGTTGAACTGGTGAGGGTGCAGTAGAATTATGAAAAATATATATTTATTTTCATCGTATATTTTATCAGAGAAGCGTCGATCTGACGGCACGCACTTTTTATAAATTCAAGGTTACAAGATATATTTATTTTTATTCGTATTTCATTAATGATTTCTCAATAATAGATAAAAAAATGAATTTAACTTTATAAAATTTTAAACTATTTAAATTAAGTTAATGATAAACAAAATGAGCCATTCATAGATTAGTATTTTTAATGACTTAATTCGTTCACTTTATTGTTAATCAGTAATCCGTGAGACCTTGATTTTTTTATATATTATCCTTTGTATTTGTTCATTTTGAAAGACTGTCTCTTGGAAAATGTATGTAATAAAAAATATTTTAATCATACAGTTCACATCTAAACATGACCATGGAAAATAACAATAAAAAAACTATTATTAGAGATGAAATTAAGCAAGTAAAATAAAGATTTAAAAAGACGTTGTTATTGTTTTGATTATAACTTCTTTTTTTTTGTTAATGTATTCATTTATTACTGTACATTAATTTTAAAGAGAGGGTGTGAGAAAGCGCGGACGTCCAAGAACTACGTGGCTTAACCACGTGGATCAAATTCTCAAGGACGGTCGCGTGTTAAGTAAGAGGAATCGGCGTGCATGTATGAGAAACTGGATGAATATAGAGAAAGCGAAAGAAGTATGTGAGGATAGATTGACATGGCGTTCCGTTCTCTCTGCCTACCCCACCTGGGACACGGCGTGAGGGTATAGTATAGTATAGTAGTATAGTACATTAATTTTATTTTGTACTTGTTATTCCGTATTTATTTTTACTTTTAGTTCCAGCAACAACTGTCAGTGGTAAGGGTTAGCTTAAAAAGAGAAAATGCTTGTTTTATTTATTGTTTATTTATTAACATGTTTTAAATTTGAAAATGGAATACATTAAATAAAAGAAATTGCTTATTGATTTAATTATTGAAGGACACCGTCCCACTGCCCTTAAGGAGTATAAACCGATATATTACACCGCAACCATATACAGACAAAGAAAGGCATTGTTAGTTAGACAGGATTAAGCTCTATTATTGTTTATTCGTATACAATGCCTACAAAATTATTTTATATTATATAATACCTGAATAAATTTTCAGTCATGATAACATGCGCTAATAATCTATGCGTTTATTATTAAATACAATGATGGCGTGTTTGGGTTTATAACAAGATTTTAACCTAGATTTTCATCATATTTTGAACCACTCTACATATATTATTCATTCCAATTGATCACACTCACCGATAGTCAACCTATTTGAATAGGTATTAACTAGGTAAGTATGTTGTATATGATACACATAAATATTATGTGAACTTACTTAAGGATTGCATGACACAGAGATTCGACACTTCTAAATCGACTAAAGGCTTGGTTAAGAGTACTCTTTAAACCTAGGCAACATTCCCAATTCCTCTGTGTCATGCTTTTCACATGACTTAAAAATTTTGAAAGATGTATGTATAGCTCAAATCAATATTTTTCCACTAAAAACATAAACCTAGATTTGTCAAAAATATAACATCCATGAAAATAGAATAAAACTGATAATCTTTCGTCCGGAAATTTTTTCATGTCTTTTGAAATATGATTAATCAATTTCGCGGCATCGTAGTGGTAAATTCTGAACATAATTATGAATCCAATCAGAAACCTCGATTGGAGAACCATGTCTACACAATGCAACATTGTGTAGAATCTAATCGGAAGAAGGGAGAAAGGTGTCCCAACGCTTACGATATGGCTCAAGGCTGGCTTAAGTGATCACTTTCGGTGTCCATGGACAACGTTCACCAATTCCACCATTCTCACTGTCACGATGTAAGGTCCACCAATCGAGAGACGCTTTATGCAAACCTTAGAAGCAACCATCTTTGCAGTTTGGTGAACGTTGTCCATGGACACCGAAAGTGATCACTTAAGCCAGCCTTGAGCCAATTCGTAAGCGTTGGGACACCTTTCTCACTTCTTCCGATTAGATTCTACACAATGTTGCATTGTGTAGACATGGTTCTCCAATCGAGGTTTCTGATTGGTTTTGTCATCTGCACCCAAATCCGGTTAAACAATAAAAAAATTTAGTAAATATTCTAAGCATACTCGTAATTATGAATGTTGGTAGAATGAAAAATTGTGTTATTATTGGATATTATGCCGTGGAGCAGCCGACAAAGAATTGGTCTCCCACTCTTTTCCGTAAGTGTTTGAATGTCGCGAAAAAGGCAGGTGATTGAAAAAATAAAGATATTTTACATCTTAAATTCAGCGATGAGGAATGCCACCCATCCTAAATACTTTTTTTTATCCACACAAAAAGGATAGATTCCATGTTTGTTGCATGCGAGTAATTTGCAGGTTACCCCATTTGTGGGGGTATTATACCATATAGTGCAAAAAACTGAACATACATTATATTAATATAATATTAAAAAAAACAATTAACTTGAATTTCTATGTTTATTTGTTACATGAATTTAAAATACGCTATTGGATTTCAGTGTACCTTCACCATTGACGAGCTTTTCAAGACTAGTTTCTTTCAAGATCTAATTTTTTGCAGTGAAAATGATTTCATCAAATTCTGAAAAATTATCGAGTTACATGATTATTTCAATAAATTTTATGTAGAAATATTTTCTTAACCTTTTTTCTTCGTCAAATTTGGTATTATGTCGATTGAAAGAAATGCAAAAATAAAACAATGAATAGGTATTGATAAAAAATTACGTACATTTTTTTTTTAATATATCTTGGTTTTTGTTATAAACCCAAATACAACCTTATACACCTTTCACACTAAGCTAAAAGCTTGTGTCGTGAAAGGGGAGTTTGTCGGCACCTGGGATCGAACCACGGACTCCTTGTTCACGAGGCCGAGACTCTACCTCTAGGCTACCGTTTCAGAATGAACTTTGAGTGACAAATATTTTATTAGTTTCATTGAATTTCTTAACAGTTTCAGTTTAAAGTTTCTCTGTGTTTTGCCCTCAGGTGGTGTACAACTACATAGCGGCCAACCGCAGTCTTCAGGATGTTCCTGGGAGGTCAATTTACTGGGCTGGAGGGAGAAAAGATCCACCTCCTGACACTCCAATTTGTGGCTTCGATAATTCTCTTTGTCCGGATAAATGTGAGTTAAACAATAAAGTATTAAACTGTATGTATGTGAACAAAATTGTTTGGAATTGTACAATCACTATTTTGTTATCAATTTATTCGTAATTAACTACACCAAATTTTTTTTATTTTATTTTATCTATTCTACATGGATCATACAGTTGTAACAAATAATAAAACCAATTAATTGTAACAATGAGCAAACCAATTAAGATCCCTTTCTTACCAACTAATTAACATAAGTTTGAGGCACTTTATTAAATTAAAAGATGAAGGAAGAATTAAAAATGCTAAAACATATATACACTATTACACGGCTGTGATTCTTGACTCCTGCCCAAGACTTAAGAGCAAAAGATACTTGATAAGCTTCTAAAATAAGTGTCTTTGTACAAACAGGACACAAAGCAGAATTTTGGATGCTAGGCATATGTTAGTTTTGAGCATATTGTCACAAATGGTACAGCGAGATGAATCTTTAGTTTCTCCAATACAGAGAGGGAAATAGTTCTTGCTGGGTGATGATTTTAAAAATATCCAATGAATCCACAGTAGGAGCGAAAACGTCAGGTCTACACCAACCATCTTCCGATTGTAATAATGATAATCGAACTATTCCAGCTAATCGACCAGATATTGTGTTGGTTGCTCGCAGATGCCGTAAAACATATATCATAGACATCACTACACCACACGATGAAAATTTAAATAAAGCTGAGCAGGATAAGATAATAAAATATCTTTTTCTTGCACACGAAATCAAAGATAAATGTGGAGAACATCAACCACAATCATCGTGCCTATAGTGTTGTCTGTGAATGGTACATTAGAGTCTGTTAAGCAATCTCAGAAATCTGGGTGTAGATGGCAGGCTCAAATACAGCATGCAGAAGGCTGTTCTTCTATCATCCACCAAGATGGTTAGAAGGTTTTTGTCCCTGTAGCTCTGTAAGTGATCTCCCATGATTGTACTATTTTCATAGGTCATCATGGAAGAATCAACTCGAATAATGTTGGGGTTTTACATTTTGAATATAAATTTATTTTAGTATTTTTTTGTTTTAATTATGTATTTAATGTTATTAATTGTTTAAATTTAATTGTTAATCTTATATTGTGTTCAAAATGTAGATTCTAATGTTATTTTGTTAAATAAATGAGATATGAATTATAATAATAAACACTTTATTGACATAATACTTTTTTACAAAAGACGTAGATACATAATATTATTGTCTTGAGGCAATGTCTTCCAGTAAATCTAAATTGTAACTATAAGTTTGTAAATATCTCAATTTCAATAATTTGTTTGTTTGCTTGCTTGACTACAAAACATGTATAACAAAATACTGTTCAAGTATCTTGTAAATTTGATTTAGTGTAGGAGCGATTTTATATTGAATTCTATTATGTACAATATTATACAATATTCCCTTGAGAAATTACGTTGTACATATATAAGTCTGTTACTGTACCAATAAATAATGAACTTTGAATAAATATATAGCAATACATAGAGTGGGTGCAAAACAATTTATGTTCATTGAATGAAAATAATATCTCCATTTGTTGATTCTTCGTAGAATCTCCAGGGATAGAATAAATATTGGGTATATTCTTTCCTGTCAGTTTTTATGTGTCCTAATAATCAGATATTCGTAAAAGACCTTAAAGTACATTCTCTTGAGTTCTGTGTTTTCAAAACAGCTGCAAAAAGACCCCTGCGCTCAGCAAAGACATCCACCAATATGCTGGACGAGATTAGTAGAGCCTACAAGTCCTGATTCTATGACAGGGCTTTTTGGTGTCGCTGGACCCGTCATCTGGAATTGACTCTTCGAGGACTTTCGTAAAAACCAACCAATAACAACGTTCAGGAGCATATTGAAGATACCACTCTTATAACATAGTTTCCTGCGCCCTTAAGATACACACAACATTAAACCGCGCCGTGAAATACATACATGTTGAAATATATCACCCATTCTGTATGTCCCACTATTGTAACGAAAAGTTGAAACTATATTTTCCTTGCATATAAGAGGTCCTCTTTGTGTTAAAAAAAAGACGTTCAGAATGGTTGGCATAGATACCTCATCACTGTTAGATAGAAGATATTATAAAATGTCTGATTCGAGATGTTTTACAAATACAGTGTGCCCGAAAACTTGCGAAAAAATGCGAGACCACTTCTTTTCCTAGAATTCTACGGAGAATTTTCATCAGTCCGTTACTAACAATTCTAATTTGACGTTTCCACATAAGATTTGAGATGAACAACCCCTCAACAAGATAAGATAGTATTATTAATATTAAGCTTAAGATGGGGAGAATAAGTGTATTCACGTAAATTGCTAAATTATTGTTGTGCTCTTTCCATGGATGTGGCCAGATTTTTTCTAATGTAGGGGCAGTCTCTACATCAACTATTATTAGACATTGATATCTCGTTTTATTAGTTTTATCCAACGTTAGTTAAGTTGAAAAAATTCGCAACGGGCGGTTAAAATTTGAAATACCGTCTGTACAGTATCTACAAGTTGGTCCAAGATGCCATTTTTATAGTATGTTTTAGTCTAAAACATGGGTGGCCAACCTTTTCAGCGGCCGGGCCAAATTTTAGAAATGAGATTTCCTACCGGGCCGCACAACAATATACTCCATATATGGAAAATTTAATAATTTTACTTCACCTTAAAATTTCTACTCCCCCGTCGCCAAATTTTCAAAATGGTATAGGAATTGGAAATGTTTCAAAACTCCTCGGTTTTCTTTGTGAATATTTTTCAAAATACCTCTTTTAAAAAAGTAGCGGGTACTTGTACCGACTGTTATTAAAAAAAGTGTGCAATGCTTCGCGGGCCGCACGTAGACACCCAACGGGCCGCGTGTGGCCCGCGGGCCGGGTTGGCCACCCTTGGTCTAAGATGTTGTTATATCCAGTTTAATGTTGATCCAATATGTTGTTTTATTCAGTTTATATTATTCAAATCTGTTGTTTTATCCAGTTCGTACTGTTCTAATATGTTGTTTTATTCATTTTATATATTGTTTTATCCAGTTTATGTTGATCCAAGATATTGTTTTATCCGAGATATCTCATATTCGTCCGAGACGCTATTCCTCCATCCTTTTTTTCCAGATATTATGATATGTAGGCCTTTTAATAATGGGTTAATATATTGGTTGTTATAAATCTCAACATCTAAGAAACTCGTCCAAAATTTATTATGAGTTTATATTAAACTTTTATTTATGTTTTTCATAATGTAAGAAAAAAAAAAAAAATGTCAACAATTTCAATCTTCTCAATTTTAAGAATAAGAATAATAAGAATATAATATTATTATTGGTTACTTTAAAGGTGATGTCTATCGTATATACGGGTTCATTCTAAATCCAGATTCATATTAATTAAAAATATCTAAAAAGTATTGAATTTCTAAGGAGGAGAGGGGCAATTGGATACGCCACTGTTCTTTTCTATTTACAAAGAATTCTTTATGTGAGTGGTGTTTCCAGATTAATTCTTAATCAGAGGGTTAATAAACTAATAAGAGTTATCCTATGTACATGACCTCTGAACTCTTGCAGACAAGAAAAATATATATTATTATGTATCTATAGATTATTTTTATCTCTGCACGTGGAATAACTTAACAACCACTAATACTATACTATCACGGCATATCCTATAAATGGGATAGCCAGCAGACTAGCAACAAACATGCTAGCTGTCCTATCCATGCAAATAAAGAATTAAAATATTAATGACGGATGGCAAACTCCATCAGTGCGGAATATAATATGAATAATGTTTATATTTTTTCGAACATCTGCCTTTTGCAGGACACCCGAAAACATACGGAAAAGAGTTAAGTAACTTCTCACATCGAAACAACTTTTTGTATCCTGTGTTTTGCGTGGTATTTATGTATCTTGTGTTTTTGCGCAATGGACCTTTTTGCGCCGCAATACGAAAATTGGTTACAAAAGCTTTAAAAGTGCATATATAAAAAAATAAAAAGCACCATTATTTTTCAATTTTTTTGTACTTACCTACCTACTATTTTTAGAGCTGATTTTTTTTTTTGAAAGTACCCCATTCATTACCTAAATGTTTATTTTGAAATCTAAATTACAAAATAAAATATGTTTTATCTTTATATTTTCTAATTTATTTTGTGCTCTTTGCTTTTCAGCTCTCCCTGGCTACGCCATTCTCAGTATCGTGCTAAGTGTGGTTGTTGTGATTGTGGCTGGTCTTTCTGCAATACTCTACAGGTAATATATTAATTTATTTATTAAGTAGGTATCTAAATTATTTATTTACGATGCGACAAAAACAGCCTTTCACGTATATAAAAAAAAAAAAAAAAAAAAAAAACACTCTAAGATTGGAGCCAAGCCTACTAAGGCTACCTTTTAAAAAAATAATGCTCATCTCTGATATGGGTTTTTGTGGATTCCCCAATATCCTTAAAAGGCAAATGCTGGAGATGTTTTTCTTAAAATCCGTCCACAACGGTGCTCTATTTCAATTGTTTGTTACCACTGGGGTAACAAACAATTATTTATTTCTTTATTGATGGGGTGAGTATTGTTGTTGTTGCTTTCTTATTGATGTTCTTAGATTTCTTGGATTGAAAACTTGTTCAATTACACATTCGCTCACTCGCGTATTTGCCCGCGAACTCACTCATTGTCATACATAGCTTTTTACCTGAACTAATAAAATGATCTAGAGTTTGTGTGTTCACATTGTGAAAAGACATTTTAAACATATTTGATATTAATAAAACACTGTTTTACTTTTCACTATTAATTTATTATTACTCAAGCGCTTTCGTCAAGTTAGCTTGACATTTTCAAGAGAACAGTTCTCTTGAAAATGTCAAGCTAACTTGACGAAAGCGCTTGAGTAATAATAAATTAATAGTGAAAAGTAAAACAGTGTTTTATTAATATCAAATATGTTTGAACTAATAAACTAACACACTGTTGAATCAGCCGCTAACCTATTGACTCGCTCATTCACTGGCTTTTGCCGGCATTCAGGGCTCATTGCGAAACCCAGTGCACTGGCGTGAACATTAAATAACTCACCATCTCATTATTGAAGACTAATATACTGACGTTCATGACAATTATTACTAACCCAAGATACTAACACAGCCAATAATGACTCATTCGCAGACGGATTTCACTCATTGACATTGCTAGATTATTCTCTGACCCATCTTTGTATTGTGGTGTGTGTTTATTTTTGTAATTGACCGTATTGTTGAGACATGTTTGTAAATAATTGATTTTGTTTGACTAGATGTTTTTATTCATTTATTGTAAGGTTTTAGCTTTCTTTTTTATTTTTGAAAACTTCAAAAACTCTATTGTTTTATATCTCATTGGTATTTCTGCCACAACACAGCCCTATGGCTAGTGTGGAAGACATTTTTTTTTATGATTGTATTAAGTATGTTCAACTGTGTTATAATGAAAATGTAAAGACGATATTATTTGAATAAATTATTATTATTATTATTACTGTAATAACCACCACATTTGTTATACTATCCAATAACATACTATATAATTATATTCGTTATCACCTTGTAATTTCATTACTTTTCGCTAGTCTGATGATGAGAGCGGAAGCTCTTGAAAGCCGACTCGCGTCCAATAAAAAGTCACAGTGGATATACAATAATTATAAAGTGTTCTATTTATAATTAAATGCGATTTAATTATAAATAGAACACTTCCTTAGTATATGCACTGAGACTTTTTATTGGACGCGAGTCGGCTTTCAAGAGCTTCCGCTCTCATCATCAGACTAGCGTCAAAAGTCACAGTGGATATACTAAAGAAGTGTTTTATATTTTATAAAATAATTAATTCAACGCAAACTTCCACCAAATACAGTTGGTTGAAAATATCAACTTTTAAATTAAATGCCATGATAGGTATAAAATACAGAATAAGGAAAGTAATCTAAGTACTTAAGGGGCCCCTTTAGCAAAAACGATAAAACATTCAATTTTCAACAAGTTTGGTACACAAATTCTCAAAACTTGTAGACCATACGAACATTTTGATTGGATAAAATACGAAAACAAATATTCATTACCATTATCAAACTTTAACCTTTAAAAAAAACTGATTTTAGCCTCATAATATTCGTTTATAAAAAACCAAATTTTTATAAATCGAATTCGGGGGGGGGGGGGGTGTTTGGTACATAAATGCTCGTAAATCCTAGGAATTTTCATATATTTTTTTTTAATATTACGAATACTTAGATAGTCATTACAAGTATAGAACAAAAAAACTCTTTCTTTTCTTTGTTTTTTTCATAGATATTGACCAATTTCAAAAATATTTTATTGATAAAATTTCACATATTTTGGAACCAAAAATCACCACATGAACTCGATTTTTTGTATACTAAAAAAAGTTTGCTAAAATCTATAGTATTTATATGCTTGATAGGATGAATAAAAAATATATATATTTTACAAATAATTTGTATTTTGATATAACAAAGAGTAACTAAATAACTCTCGTCAGTCTGCGATTTATTTATTTATTAGTAAAAAAATAATATTGGTAAAAAATATTTGTTTTTTTATTTTATCAAATCAATATGTTAGCAAGAGTCAACAAGTTTTAGCAGTTTTTCTATCAAATTTGTTGAAAATTGAATATTTGACCGTTTTTGCTAAACGGGGCCCTTAAAGTAAAGAATGTTAAAGCGCTGAGATAAAGTTAGGTTTAAAACTGATTCAGTCTGCCATGGTACGGGCTCATACCCAGTAAGGTAGATTTCATGACATTTTATATTTTTAAATGCTGTCAATGAACGAATGAATAAATAAATTTGTAATAGTCCACATCAAACGTCATGTAGTGTAAATGTTCATATTCCTCTATTTGCTTGATGCTACAGTAAATCGTTTTTTTTTACTTGCAGTAGCAATTTTAAAAAGGGTATTTTTCATTTCGTTATAATATGATGTACCGATCACAAACTCAACAAAAGAAGTTAGAGTTGTATTTTCTCTCTGCAACTTAAAAGAGATCCAAAGAATGAAAGAATATCGACTGTCCAGTTCGATAACTCAACAAGTTGAAATTTTCATATATTTTGTTTTAATAATAATAACTAGACATTTTTTTTAAGATGCTCCGTTTTGTGAACAAACCACCGCAGAAACCCATTCAAGAATCATAACATCTCCCAAACAATAGGGTATTTAAATCCTGCCTTGAACACCTCCACACTCTCCAGAAAAAAAATTAAAAAAAAAAAAAAAATTGCATAGTTAATCTAGCATTTTTGCTCTTCTCTGATTTGGGTTTTCTGTGGTTTCCCCATTTCGCAATAAGGTAAATACCGGAGAAGTTAGATATTTAAAAGTATTTTTCTTAAATTATTCTCTCGTGAATCCGTCCACAGCGGTTCACTATCCAATAGTTTTTTATCACTGTATTATAATTACTTTCTTATCAACACGGGCTTCTCCCAACTTTCTTTTGTTCAAATCCTATAAATACTGTTTGTCTCTGTATCTTATTTTACTTTTTTACTAATCGCCTGATGATGGAGACGAGAGTCTCCGAATACTAGTACGCGAAGTTAATAAAGTCATTTGTAAATTGTAAGTTAACTACAAATTGTGTTTTTTTTTTCAATTATCTTGAAATGGACTTCCAACAAGTACCTTCGGTCAACAACATTAATGTTTTGAAAGTAATGGTGTTTGAAAGAGCGAGTGAAAGAACGGTATGTGAAATAAAGGTTGACGATGAATGTTTAGATACACCTTTCACAGTAAGATAAAAGCTTGTGTCGTAAAAGGTGAGTTTGTCGGCACCTGGGATCGAACCACGGACCTCATGTGCACGAAACCCAACTCTACTTTCAGGCTCCAGACGAGCGAATGTAGAGCATAGCAAAATTACAAAAGTGTTTACTTCTCGAATATAAGACATTTTTACTTGTTGAGTTATGGAGCTAGACAATCGATATTTTGTGTGCAATGTCTCCTTTGAAAACTTTCACCATTCGAAAAACGGAATGTATAATGGGGTGTTCACATTTGGCGAATTTTAAAATATATCGCTAGGCGAAAAAACAAAATTCGCCGGACATCCATTGATCGTCACACCTGTTCACACAGTCCACTGATATAGAAACGATCTGTAAGATGCGCTTTGATTTTGACACTATTTTCAAAATGGCGTCGAGATGGAGATCGCGAAGTGTTTATTTTTAGTCGAAAATGTTATAGTAGAGGTTATAAGGTGCCTTTTAACGGCTGTCACGAAGCGGGAAACATTATAAATTTTATAGGTTATAAAGTTTATACCATAGATACGAACGCCGCGCACATCTACATATGCGCAAATCGTTCAATCGGCCGAAAAAGTTGAAAGGTGGGCAACTCGTGACGATATCGTTTCTACTGGTTTTTATCGTTTCAGACTAGCTGTCATTTTGTTCACACAGTTCAAATGACTGGCGATATTTTGGTACCCTGGCGATATTCGCCAAAGTGAGAACACCACATAAGTCGGTACATAATATTATACAATTCTCATAGTACCAATATACCTACAAACAAACTACATTACATAATGTAGAATATTTTTATACATGAAGTTTTTATTTTTATTATTATCTTAGAGCTGAAACGGATATTCGGTAATTATCCGACATCCGGTTTATCCGACTGAATTTTACTATTCAACTGGATATCAAATAATAATTTAATATTCAGTCGAATACCGGATATGGTCACTATATTTAAACGTAAAATATGTGGTGTTCATACGAGGCGACATAAATACCTGACGATTTCGTTAGCATAAAAAACAAAATCCATCGGTCGTCTATTCATCGTGTAACGTGTTCACCAGAGATGTGCAAAATACTTTCAAAAAAGTATTTAAATACAAAATACAAATACTTTTGAATTTTTGTATTTCAAATACAAAATACTTTTTCAAAATGGTATTTAAATACAAAATACAAAATACGTATTTTCAAAATACTTTTTTAAAATACCTTTTTAAAATACTTTTTACAAATAGTCGAACAAGGTGTAAGACAAAAGTATTTAATATTTAAACCATTGATTGAAATTAAAAACTGGACAAAAGTATACATAAATGGAGAAAGGGTTGACATGATTCGATATAGCATTGCTTGCAGACAATTGATGAATGCCATTGATGAATGAAAAACTGGACAAGAGTATACATAAATGGAGAAAGGGTTGACATGATTCGATATATCATTGCTTGCAGACAATGAGGATGAGCCTTAAGAAGAACTGTCAAAATAAAAAAATAAGTCATGACAAAATGTACGGTTGTTAGAAGAGATAAGCCGAAAATTGTCATAAATGGATTGAGTATCATCAAGCAGGTAAGAGAATTCCTGACTTGGGCTGCAAAATAAATCAGAATGGATAATCCAAATCTGAAATTGTATGGACTACTGTAACATCATATTATATACAGGAATGCTCCAGACTCTTCCTTATCGTCTTCAGATGGTTTTTAATGCTGCCTCCGGATCATTTACAGAGAGAATAAGAGCTGCCACATAACTTCACTACTAAGAAGTCTACACTAACTGAGAGTCCTAGAGATACTGGTGTTTAAACTGTGTCTCACTGTCCACAAGGCAGCACACCACCCACTGAGCTGTTCCGCTGACGAAAATGTGTGGCGAAGGCTGTGATCAGCTTCTTAAACTCGTTGAACTCAAAAGGGCAAATACCTCTAAATTTGCAGAAAGAAGAAACAAAGTCGCAGCGTCATCTGCCTGGAATAGATTGCCTTCAGACAAAATTGAAAATGCTACCATTCAAGAGAAATCACAGCGCCCTTGAAATGGCCATGGATCATTAAACGGCGTCATGTATAATTTGTTCAGTCATCATTATTATGTGTGTGTATCTCAAACATGGAGTACTCTAATGGAAACGTTGTATTTGTAATTCAACAAATTGCCAAAAAAAGCTTGCGTACGCGCATATCAATTAATGGCAGAATTTTGTTTCAAACAATAAAAAGGTATTTTGTAAAAGTATTTTGTGTAAAATACAAAATACTCAAAAAAAGTATTTCAAATAAAATACAAAATACTTTTTACAAAAAGGTATTTGAAATACAAAATACAAATACGTATTTTGTATTTGTATTTTAAATACTTTTATTTCAAATACGTCACATCTCTGGTGTTCACACAGTCCACCGACATAGATTCAATCTTTCGGATTTTGATGTTGTTTTCAAAATGGCGGACGTCGAGGTAGAGATCGCGGGGAGTTTTCGTTAGTTGAAAATGTTGTAGTAGAGAATATAAGGCGCCTTGTAATTAAGGAAACAAACGCCACAAACTAACAGCAATGATAACGACTGTCACGAAACGTGAAGCGGTTATAAAGTTTTTATCATAGATACGGATGTACGCATGTACCTATCTACGCATGCGCGCATCGTTCCACCAACGAAAAAAGTTGAAAGGTGGTCAACTTGAGACGATATCGTTTTTACTGGTTTATATCGTTTTAGGTATTGTCAATTGTTTCACACGGTTCAAATGGCTGACAAAATTTTGGTTTCCTGACGATATTCGCCTCGCATGAATATCACATTAGAAAGCAACACAAACTATTCAGTCATGGACCCGTTGCGGTGGTGAGGTATTGTACACACACATACCATTACGCCGCTTCCCTCCCGGGGTAGGCAGAAAGGATCGAGCGCCTCTTCCTTCTATCCTTACATACATCTTTCGCTTCCGTCACTTCATACAATTCCTCATACTTGTTCTCCTGTTCAATGTGCTCAAGACGTGACCGTCCTGTAGGATTTGATTTAAATGATCTTGCTATTGGATCCTCGGACGTCCACGTCTCCGAGCACCATTTTTTTCATCCAATTTTTTCTATTCACTCTAACACAAGCAGAGCTTCCTGTAGATAGGGTAAGGGAGATGTGACGTGACACGATTGAATTGCTGTTAGAATACTGTTTTCGCAATAATGTATTTTCTTAGCTTTTTGTTTTCTCTACCTACGTCAATGAAGACAAAGATAGATATAAGGTTATTCAATTTCAAACCTCACCAAATTTTTAGTATCCGGCCAAATCTCTTTTCGTTTCATCTTTAAATTCCCTTTCTCGTAATATCTGAAACCGAAGCAAAGTAAATTCTTCTTCTAAAAATATAACCAATCTTCGGCATCCCTGGGGAGACCTGTGGGAATCACGGTAACTCAGAAACAGCAGGATAGAAGCTCATTCTATGAAGTATTGTATACTTTTGTATAGAAATTCAATTCGTGACAGAAAATACAAATTCGACTAAACTTAATACTAAAGTGATCGACCAGTCATACAGCTGGTGCGACCATATCGACTTTTCAAATACTCCTGCTGCCGACTTATTCCATCTTCGCGATACAAGCATATTATTAATATGAGAATTAACTTAGGGTCATTAATATAAGCAATTTACCTTAAAAATACTATAAAGAGCACATAACACGTGTTTAAATAAATAGGTTAGTTTAGAAATAAAGATTTATATGACGTATTTTTTCTTGTTTATTTTATCTCAATCACTCGATGTGGGTATATAGTCGCTCAGTCAGTATTTTTTTGTTGTCCATTTAGTATTTTCAGTCGCTCACCTAGTATAAAATATTTTTTACAGCTCGGTTATGAATTTCATCACCCAATATTAGTCGCCAACTTAGCTATTTCGTCGCGCAAATATTATAAGAGTCAATCACATTGTTCGTCGCCCATTAATTTGGTTTTTCAGTCGCCCGTTTCAATATTTCCCTGTATTTTGTATAGACATATGTGGTACTAGCTAGTACACTAACGTGAAAATAAAATTAGTTATTTTATTTTGTTCCTTTTATTTGGGCGCTAATGGAGTCTCCGGAGAAGAATAAGTATATTCCTATCTTCAGCGTGTTATCGAGTATCATGTAAACTTGTAAAGGAACCGAAGTAATATATTTATGAACTATCATTTATGAGACATATTCTTTATTCTTCAACATCTCCCGTAGGTCCTTTACAGGACACTTGGGTTCATCAACATTACAATAATATACAATAAGAAGAAAAACATTAATACAAATAGAAAGTCAAGTAGAGTGAAAGGAAAGTCAAGACACGATAATAAATAAATATAGACTCTTCAGAAAAAATCATTTGAGAAATCTTATAATGTTATAATTGTAATCCGACCCTCCGCACAAGCATTTAGTTGCTTATGGAAGGAGCATTTTTACTGTGTGTTATATTGTTTTATTAATGTAAAATCAATGTTTACTGTGTATTTATGAATAAAATAAATATATTTAAAAAAAAATGTATATTTTCTTCTAAGCGAGCTGTTAAAGAGAAAATGATTTTCTCCAACACGACTTCTGATACCTTAAACCCATCCTTCCTATCCCCTTCTTCCCCTTTTTTTTAAATTATATTCGGTCACTTCTTTTTTTTTACCTACTCTTTTCTATACCTGTATGTATATATTATTTTTTTTTTATTTATTTTATTCTTCTTGCACATCATCACATTATGTGGGTTCATTAAATCATTCACTTAATTGTAGTTTTTTTTTAATGGAATGTTCACATTATGTGGGTTCATTAAATCTTTCAGTTAATTGTAGTTTTTTTTTTTATTGTAATGTTCACATTATGTGGGTTTATTAAATCTTTCAGTTAATTGTAGTTTTTTTTTATTGTAATGTTCACATTATGTGGGTTCATTAAATCTTTCAGTTAATTGTAGTTTTTTTTTTATTGTAATGTTCACATTATGTGGGTTCATTAAATCTTTCAGTTAATTGTAGTTTTTTTTTATTGTAATGTTCACATTATGTGGGTTCATTAAATCGTTCAGTTAATTGTAGTTTTTTTTTTTGTTGTAATGTTCACATTATGTGGGTTTATTAAATCTTTCAGTTAATTGTAGTTTTTTTTATTGTAATGTTCACATTATGTGGGTTCATTAAATCTTTCAGTTAATTGTAGTTTTTTTTTATTGTAATGTTCACATTATGTGGGTTCATTAAATCTTTCAGTTAATTGTAGTTTTTTTTTTATTGTAATGTTCACATTATGTGGGTTTATTAAATCTTTCAGTTAATTGTAGTTTTTTTTTTATTGTAATGTTCACATTATGTGGGTTCATTAAATCTTTCAGTTAATTGTAGTTTTTTTTTATTGTAATGTTCACATTATGTGGGTTCATTAAATCTTTCAGTTAATTGTAGTTTTTTTTTATTGTAATGTTCACATTATGTGGGTTCATTAAATCTTTCAGTTAATTGTAGTTTTTTTTTTTGTTGTAATGTTCACATTATGTGGGTTTTTTAAATCTTTCAGTTTGTTTTATTAATGTAATGCACATTATGTGGGTTCATTAAATCTTTCAGTTAATTGTAGTTTTTTTTTTATTGTAATGTTCACATTATGTGGGTTCATTAAATCTTTCAGTTAATTGTAGTTATTTTTTATTGTAATGTTCACATTATGTGGGTTCATTAAATCTTTCAGTTAATTGTAGTTTTTTTTTATTGTAATGTTCACATTATGTGGGTTCATTAAATCTTTCAGTTAATTGTAGTTTTTTTTATTGTAATGTTCACATTATGTGGGTTTATTAAATCTTTCAGTTAATTGTAGTTTTTTTTTATTGTAATGTTCACATTATGTGGGTTCATTAAATCTTTCAGTTAATTGTAGTTTTTTTTTTATTGTAATGTTCACATTATGTGGGTTCATTAAATCTTTCAGTTAATTGTAGTTTTTTTGTTGTTGTAATGTTCACATTATGTGGGTTCATTAAATCTTTCAATTAATTGTAGTTTTTTTTTTATTGTAATGTTCACATTATGTGGGTTCATTAAATCTTTCAGTTAATTGTAGTTTTTTTTTTATTGTAATGTTCACATTATGTGGGTTCATTAAATCTTTCAGTTAATTGTAGTTTTTTTTTTATTGTAATGTTCACATTATGTGGGTTCATTAAATCTTTCAGTTAATTGTAGTTTTTTTTTTTATTGTAATGTTCACATTATGTGGGTTCATTAAATCTTTCAGTTAATTGTAGTTTTTTTTTTATTGTAAAAGTTCACATTATGTGGGTTCATTAAATCTTTCAGTTAATTGTAGTTTTTTTTATTGTAATGTTGGAAGACATCGCATTCTAGCGATAAACTCCCCCTGTGTACATTGAATTATATAACTGATATTTTTGGGATACCTACTTTGTGTTGATTTGAAATATTGTAACTTATAATAGGTATATAGTGAAAAATAAAATTTATAAATAAATTCATTAATTTTTAAGCGTGTGCCTAAAGGTTAGTTGGAAGATCATCCCGATCACATTGAGACAACATTGAACTTATTATGTTTATTGAATCCAGATAGTCCATCAGTGACTACTCCACACATGGAAGTTGCCGTAATGGTTTAAATACATAGATAGAAAGACAAGATATTATCAATAAATCTTCATTGATTATTGTGTTTCATTAAAAAAGGGTTCAGTTTGGTCATTATTGTTGAAACATTGAGTTGAGAACTCAGCCCGTGTAAACGATTTTCAATAAGTGCTTTCTTTGGGTTTATACATACATAATGTGGCCTTTGAGAATAGTTAATATATTTTATATTCAAGATAAATATATTATACAAGATATATCTAAACTAACTCTGAATCCAACTTTGCTCTGACAAAACGGACGGTGTGGCGTAGAGGTAACGCTCTTGCCTACGATTCACAAGGTCCCAAGTCGATTTCTAGCCAGAGTAAATTAAAGAATGTTCTTTTCGGTCTGCTAGCTTTTCAGGGACAAGTAATAAAAAATAAGTTGTTCACTATACTATACTATTCCTTATACCGCATCCCAACTGGGGTAGGCAGAGAGAACGGAATGCCTTATAGATCTGTCCCTACATACTTTTTTCGCCTCCTCTACATTCTTGCAACCTATCATGCATGCACGTCGATTTCTCTTACTAATCACACGGCCGTCTATTTGAATTTGATCTACGTGATCAAGCCACGTAGTTCTCGGACGCCCGCGCTTCCTCACACCCCTTCTTTCAGACAATTAGTATATTCTCTTTGTTTATGGTGTATTAAAAAAAGTCATGTAGTAATCTCTTTCTCCCATTACACTTTTCACTTTCGATGATTCATTCTGGATGATCGATCACTCAAAGTAATAAAATATGAATGCTCCTTTAGACACTCACGCATTAATGTTGCAGGAATGTCAGTTCTTATGTCATCCATACTCTTTATGCAAATTCTTCTTAACCCTCTGCAACTGACGTGAGGTCTGTCAGACACCGCGAAATTTTTTTTTTGCAACAACGTTGCTATTTTGAGTCCTATCTTTCCGTTTCGCTCAGTAGCTTCCTAATTTCTGTTCCTTTAATCATCAGTACAGTAACGACGGCCGTCGTGAGTACATGTGTGGATCTATAGCTGATGGGTGTCTGACATACCTCACGTCAGTAATAAATGATGGGTCTGTTAGACCTAACGTCAGTAACATAGTAATTTTTTCATAGTGTCTCACATACATCAGCTCAGTAAATTCATAGAGTCTACCTAACAAAAATTTTTTTTTTCAATAAATGGAGAGCAAATTTCATTTGAGGCCTTGCTAGGGAACTTGTTCTTCCTATTATGACACAGCGGGTGTATAATGAAAAATTGCGGAGAGAATTGCGCAATCATGACTTAGGACGAGATTTCCCAACTGCCCCTGAACAAAACGAATCTGGGACATCGTGTGAAAGAATATTGTGCAGAATTTTTACGAGTGAATTGAAAAGAAAGATTAAAGAGTGCGATTTAATTGAAAGGAAGACAAAATTTACTCGTTATGCATGCAAAAAACATGTCTGCCTACAATGCTCGGCACAAATTTACCAGGAATGAGAGGACACACTTTGAAGCCGATTTTTAGAGAAACCGCTCTAACGATTTTTTTTATTATTTTTTTACATTTTAACAAAAGTTAACAGAAAACAAATTTCAATTTACTTTTTTTATTTCATGTGTTTTTTTCATTTAATTAATTTTTATAAATTGTTCTAAAAAAAATGGTGATTTTTATTTAGCATTAATAAATATCTTGTAATTTCTAATATCTGTTTTTTTTTAACCATATTTTTTCAAATGGTGTCTGCATACATGTCAAATACTCACAAAAAACTAAAAAAATAATCAAAACTTTTTAAATAATGGCAATAATGGAACTTAAAATGAGTGTCTGTCAGACCACTCCTCAGCAGAATAATAACTAAAAAGCCACCTCAGTTGCAGAGGGTTAAGGAAGAGCTCAAAGTTTGCCTGAAGGGCAACCCCGACAAAATCTTCCCCAAAATGAAACACAACCGTGAATGTCCAACGACTCTTATGTTTTAAAAAAAAAACTTAAAATTAGCTTACGGTTACGTATATACTACGTACTAGTTATTTGTCTAATTTAATACAAAATATCTTAAGATTGAAGTTCCTAAAACTAGTTGCAAACTCAGGCTGCTCACCATGGAACCTCTCGTATGGAGAAATTTGTTAGTGTAGAATATTTATCGGATAAATGGAAGTCTCCAGACTTTTAAGCTATCTGGGTGGACGGTGGGTCTCCTACAACGTCCTGGGTATGGATGTTGCATATGTATGTGTTTGGTGCAATACGTTTGTGGATTAAATATACAATCATAATTATGTGTAAATTAATTAACAGTGCTCCAAATTTTACATTATATATTTTTTTTAAATATTTGAGAATTTCAATTTGAATCACGAGGATCGAATATTTCTATAGACATTTCCATTATTATTTTCAGCAATCGTTATTTAAATAATTGATTTTCTCATTTTTTTGCGTTTATTTCAATCAAAGTGCCTTTTGTAAAAAAATGGTCTCATGCAAATTTATATTGAATGAAAATCGAAAGTCATAACGACTCGTTTAATCTGCTTTTGAGACGATTGGTTCTCTTGATCGTTTTACCCGTATTATGATATTTGGAAAATTGGAGGACGATTACAAATCAAAGGATATTGATCTCCGAAAACTTGTAGACATATTTGGTTGGTATCCACCCAATAGTGTTGTAACAATGTTCTGTTCGCATTATCCGTAAAATTTTGCGAATAAGTATTCATATCCGTAAAATATACGTTAGCTGCTTTTGATACGTTTGCCTCTCCGCTTGATCCTTTTACCTGTATTATTATTATATTTTGAAAATTGGAAGACGATTACAAATCCAAGGATATTGATCTCTAAAAACGTGTAGACATCTTTGATTGGTATCCACCCAATAGAAATGTAACTTTGTTCTGTTCGGAAGATCCGTAAAATTTGCGAATATTCATATCCGTAAAATATAATGGCAACTGCTTTTAAGACGATTGGCCACTCCGCTTGATCTCTTTACCCTTATTATGATATTCGGAAAATTGAAGTACGATTACAAAATCAAGGATATTCCCTGATAACATAATATTATAGACATATTGTATTGTACCATTGTTATTTTCGCACGATCCGCATAATTTGTGAATATTCACGTCCATTAAAGATAACTACCATTACATAATCACGGTTTATCCCGCAAGTAGGTAGCCACTGGACTAATAACAAGTACTAAATATGCATATTATCCTTCATACATACATACATACCATCACGCCGCTTCCCTCGCGGGGTAGGCAGAAAGGATCGAGCGCCACTTCCTTCTATCCTTGCATACATCTTTCGCTTCCGTCACTGTCATACAATTCCTCATGCATGCTCTCCTGTTCAATGTGCTCAACACGTGACCGTCCTGTAGGATTTGATTTAAATGATCTTGCCATTTAATCCTCGGACGTCCGCGTCTCCGAGCACCATTCCTCTCAGCCAAATATATCTTCTTAGTCATTCTGTCCTCATTCATTCTTTCCACGTGCCCAAACCATCTTAACTTATTTACATTCATCCTTGTTATTACACCAACTTTCATTCCACATTCCTTTCGTATATCACTGTTACGCACACGATCTCTCAGACTCTTGCCACACATCCTTCTCAACGATCTCATTTCCACTGCATTTATGCCACTTTCATCCTTCTTTAACCATGTCCACGTC
Source organism: Athripsodes cinereus (assembly GCA_947579605.1). Taxonomy (NCBI): domain Eukaryota; kingdom Metazoa; phylum Arthropoda; class Insecta; order Trichoptera; family Leptoceridae; genus Athripsodes; species Athripsodes cinereus. The sequence continues at coordinate 29,963,526 of OX388308.1, read as the reverse complement.
TCACTTGCATACATAAGTGTTGGCACTATGTAAGATAGCAGAGTGCACCAACCTTTTAGCTGTGGTGGATATGTTTCTATTTCCTCCTCTTGCCATTAAAAAATAAGTCATTCGGGATGGGTGACATGCCACATCGCTGAATTGAAGATATTATTTGACTTAAACGTGAGGTTTTACGAACACCTGCCTTGTATGACACATGACATGACACTCACATGACACTCAAAAACAAAATAGGAAAGGGTGGGAGACCTATTCCACTAACGAATAAATTGTATGTTTATTACATGCAGCTGTTCTGCTGGCTACACCGTTTGTGGGAAACACTGTGATAGAATAGTAGTAGTCAACTGATGGTCATATCAATTTTACTGAAGAATGTTTGAAACCGCATGTTTGCATTCTATTCTATCAGTAAAAATCATCCATTCGGTATTTTTACATTTTTGAATTTTTAAACAAACGTTTTGTTCCATCACTTTACTGATGGATACAGCAATTTTTCATCCGCAAATCCGCTGTTTTGAATTCATTACATCACTAATAAGCGAATAGAAATAATATTACAGTGTGTTCCCAAATCTGTTGATCCTTTTTGCACGCGCCATTCAAAACTACAGAATAATATATTTTTTCTCTTCTATCTCCGTTTTGCTTTCAAATTTCTTTATATGTAGGTACATCCTTTTCAAAAACGAATTTGAGCAATTTCTTAAAAAATCCATTTGTTGATTTATTGTGAGCGTGTAAGTTCATTTTCAGTATTTTTCTGTGTAAGATATCATTATTATCTACAAATAAAAAAGTTATTATTTTTTCGTTTTGAATTTCAGAAAACAAAATGCTTTCGTACATTAATTTTTTACTTCAAGTTTTAAGCTTCGACAAGTCTAAAATTTCGTATTTTTTTATTTAATTGTAAATACACACAATCTACGCCACTCTTCCAATTCTACAAGCAATTACTTTAAAAAATGCACGGTCCATTTTAATACTAAATATTAAGGGGGGGAAAAAATCATTAACATATTTCCAACTCAACAAATAAATATTTCAAATTATTGAACTATTGAAAGGCACAAAGACAGCAATAAAAATGTTCGCATATAGGTACCTCATTTTGAATATGCAACGTCAATATTACCTATTCTGAGAAACATAATTATAATACAATATTGTATTAAAACTTTCATTTTCCAACATCTTCGTAACTACTAGGTACTTGTACAATTTCATCAGGGCATATCCCTATCTATCTATCTATCTATTCCCTCACGCCGTATCCCAAGTGGGGTAGGCAGAGAGAACGGAACGCCATATAGATCTGTCCTTACATACTTCTTTCGCTTCCTCTATTGTCATACAATTTCTCATGCACGCACGTCGGTTTCTTTTACTCAAAACACGGCCGTCCTTGAGAATTTGATCTACATGTTCAAGCCATGTAGTTCTCGGACGCCCGCGCTTCCTCACACCCCTCCTTTCAGCCAAGTATGTCCTCTTTGTCATTCTTTCCTCTTTCATTCGTTCCACATGACCAAACCATCTCAATTTATTTACACGCATTCTATCCACAACACTCCTCTTGCATCCACTCATTCTTCTAATATCCTCATTCCTCACTCTATCACGCAACGTTTTACCAACCATCCTCCTCAGCGATCTCATCTCCACAGCATTTATTCCACTTTCATCCTTCTTCAACCATGTCCACGTTTCGCTTGCATACATGGCATACAGGGCATATCCCAGAAGCGGAATATGCAGCAGAACAACTACATGTAATAAACATAGGAGTCATCTTCTCCGTAGATGGGTGGCTAACCCCATCGATGAATTTAAGATGTAAATTATCTTTATTTTTTTCGAATACTTGTTTTTACTGGACATCGGAAAACTTACGGGAAGAGTGGGAGACCAATTCATTGCCGGGTGCTCAACGAAACAAAAAATCTCAGTTCCATAAAATATTCCGTTCGTTTTAAAATTTAAATTTTACTTAATTATTATAAGTATTAATCGAAGTAAGAACAGTAATTATAACCAGTTTTAAATTTCAAATTATACATTTTTTTTCAAAGGAAACTTTACACCCCTTATTACGGAAAGATTATATCTCTTCAAGAAAGTTTTTAATTTGTAAATTTACATTTTACAAGAGAGTTTTTTTTATTTTTTTTTCGCTTGCTGAAGATTTGGAGTACCTATTTTGATGTACCTACCTATTTTGTGTTTACATGATGAGAATTATTTCGAAAACAAATAGTAAATAGTTGATAGAATACAATTTATTATATTATTATTGGAGAACTTTTGATTTGGATTGTAATACATATAGATTGATAATGGCAGCATCACTCATATATTGGGTGCAATGCCAAAAGAGAGAGAGAGAGAGAGAGAGAGAGAAGATTTGGAGTAAAAACACTCATCACTTCTACAAGCAGGCAATCATGAATCACTTGAGTACCTACTCAAATTTTGGTATCTATTTTCTACTCCTTTTCTCATCTCTTTGTGACTTAAAAATGTATAACTTTTTTTTTTTATATAATTGGATTAGTTAGTATATTAATCTATTAATTGATTTATTATGTCAATGTTTTCATTCTACCCACATATCTTACTATCTCTTATTTTGTTTTAAGTGTTTTATTTTGTCTTTTTTTATTTGTTTTATCCATTATTTAAAAGTATGATTTGTTTTAAATAACTACTTACTATTAATTATTCATTTTAAAAGTTGTGAGCCATTCGGTACTGAATTTTTGTAGTTTTGCTATTATTATTTTAACATTGTTTTTTTAAAGACTTTATCATCTCTGGTAAATTAAGGATCTTTGCTGGTTCACATATTGAATGTATATTTTGTTTACATTATAATTCTGTAATTGACTGTTTGATTCGAAAGATATACCTATCTATTTGGGGTTCCGTTCTCTCTGCCTAACCTACTTGGGACTCGGCATGAGTGTATAGTATAGATTTGTAAATATTGTAAGAATGAAATATTCTTCACCCTGTTACGACCCTAATAATACAGCTACGAGAAGGCAATGTTATTGTAGTTTTCCCAACAGCACAACATTTTTTATAGGATCGAGACAATTAGATCTTGACTGAGAAAAACACGGCACTTCTTTAACCAAATCCAGAATTCATTCTTGGATAGACTCTATGTAACATAACATCACATATTATTTATTACTAAATTCAATGAACTAACTTAAACGTAATATTTTTTTTATTTCCAGACGGTACAAGCTGGACGCTGAAATAGCCATGATGACTTGGAGAATCATCTGGTGTGATGTCAATCTGGCTCCTCAGGGCGCCAGAAATAGAGGGAGCGTCTATTCTCTGGCAAGAAGAGGAAGTCAAACGGTGAGTGAAGATTTTGAATATTTTAATTATACTTTTAAAGTGAAAGATATAAAAAAATAACCGATTCAATTGACATGGAAATCCCTCATTTGTGTTCTATCTTCACCCGCCTTTTCCCCAATAATTTACCCTTATTTACTTCTTATATTTACTGTGCCAAACCCTCCTTCAGAAAACCTAGATATATTATATTATTGCTATTGTTAATACATATGTGCTGCATCAGTACTTACGTGCCTATAAGGCTGACGAAGCATCTACGTGATCACATCACCGTAGAACTTCACAACACATCTACCAACTGACTACTACATAAGGAGAACTCTACGAGGTGCAGATATGACAACACCACATCACATCTGGACATCGCATCAGTGATACCTTCACATGACAATATCAAGATGGATAGCCACCTCACCTACTTAATGTGGTGTTCAAATTTGGCGAATATTGCCAGGACACCAAAATATCGTCAGCCATTTGAACTTGAACCGTGTGAACAAAATGACAGCTAGTCTGAAACGATATAAATTAGTAAAAACGGTATCGTCTCAAGTTGACCATCTTTTGTGGGGTTCTCACTTTGGCGAATATCGCTAGGGCACCAAAATATCGTCAGCCATTTGAACCGTGTGAACAAAATGACAGCTAGTCTGAAACGATAAAAACCAGTAGAAACGATATCGTCTCGAGTTGACCACCTTCCAACTTTCTCGGGCGATCAAACGATTTGCACATGCGCAGATATGCGCGGCGTTTGTGTCTATGGTAAAAGCTTTATAACCTATAAATTTTATAATGTTTCCCGCTTCGTGACAGCTGTTATCTTTTTTGTTGGTTTGTGGCGTTTGTTTCCTTAATTAAAAGGCGGCTTATAACCTCTACTATAACATTTTCGACTAAAAATAAACACTTCGCGATCTCCATCTCGACGCCATTTTGAAAACAGTGTCAAAATCAAAGCGCATCTGACAGATCGTTTCTATATCGGTGGACTTGTGTGAACAGGTGTGACGATCAATGGGCGTACGGCGAATTTTGTTTTTTCGCCTGGCGTTATATTTTGAAATTCGGCTGGCGATATTCGCCAAATGTGAACACCCCATTTCAATTCTCTGGTTGAACGATTCGCGCTTACGTAGATGTGCGCGGTGTCCGTATATTGGGTTAAAACTATAAATTTTATGTTTCCTGCTTCGTGACAGTTGTTATCTTTGTTGTTGGTTTGTGGCGTTTGTTTCCTTAATTAAAAGGCGCCTTATAACCTCTACTATAACATTTTCAACTAATAATACACTTCGCGACCTCCATCTCGACGTCCGCCATTTTGAAAACAACGTCAAAATCAAAGCGCATCTGACAAATCGTATCTATATCGGTGGACTGTGTGAACAGGTGTGACGATCAATGGGCGTCCGGCGAATTTGTTTTTTATGCAAACGAAATTCACTTGGCGATATTCGCCAAATGTGAACACCCCATTATAAATTTTAGTATCTGTAATGGTTGTCTACCTGAAAAGCCTCGGAGTCTAAATTTATTCATAGTTAACTTTATTTTTTATCTAACACTCATTAAAATGAACTTTCACAAAATTATTTCAAGCTCTATTCAACCATTATATTTCTAAGTATTGATTTTACATGTACAAGATTCTCTAATAGATCGAGAACCCTGTGGAGCAATGGTTCATCTAATAAATTATGATAATTTTCCTAGTGCTTCTGTACATACGGTTTCTTGAAGCACGTGTACCCACTATAAATTTGCACCAAGGAGTGTAATTTGTTTAGTATATACTTAGTTAACCCAAAATTTAACATTATTAATCGTTAAAACGTTCATGAAAAGTTATTTTTAAATTTCTGGGTTGGCTGGAAGAAATCGCATATATGCGATTAGCTCGTCTTTTGATCATTTTCTCGTAACCACAAACATGCTTGTACATTAAATTATGCCAATAAAGTTTTATTTATTATTATAATTTGAGTTTTTTTTTATTGTAGCGTAAATTGTTTTTGACAGTAAGCACCGACATAATTTTATTTCGAGGAGCTTAAAAAATAATGTCGATAGCTTATTCATGAAACATAAAAATAAAACCTTGGACTGGAATGCATTGCTCAACTTTAACGCATTTAATCAAACATAAGTTTTACGAACACCTTTTTACAGGATACTGAAAAACTTAACGAAAAAAAATTGGAAATCTATTATAAATTTTAAATATTGTTAATAATATTGTGACTGAAGACGTGTCTCACTTATACTACTGGTTGGTTGTTTGAAATTGCCTCCAGGCAATAAACCTGCCATTTGTACCATGTGAAAATGTACAACAAAGATTATTTTATTTTATTTTATTTTAATAAAAAAAAATTAATAAAAAAAAATATTTTCAGTTAATACTCAAAACAAACGATATATGTTAATCGACTATTTTTAATCGTTAACGATTACTTCTGTTAACTAGAATTATTATTATGTATAAGAAGTCCTATCCGTGTAAGTACCAACACTCTAAGGTTCATTTGAATTAGGATATTATTATAAACTATATTATTAGTTAAACTTCCTTCCTTCGCATTCCCCAGGATTATGGAAATTTGATATTAATATTTCCAAATGTATATAAAGGATAATATTCCTCTATTCCTTGGCATCCTGTAATACCATATTCAAACATAAATCAATCTAGATTGAACGAATAAAATTGAATAAAAAAATAAAATTTTATTCCTATCATCTTTTATCCATTTAGTAAGGTTAAGACATATTTTTTACAATGATCAATTAATAATATAAGCAATCAACACAAATAAAACCATAATTAATCAATAAAAAGTTCGTCGGTAGCCTGGAGGTAGAGTCTCGGCCTTATGAACATGAGGTCCGGGGTTCGATCCCAGGTGCCGGCAAACTCCCCTTTCACGACACAAGCTTTTAGCTTACTGTGAAAGGTGTATAAGGTTGTATTTGGGTTTATAACAAAACCCAGATATATCTTAAAAAAAAAAAAAAAAAAAAAAAAAAAAAAAAAAAAAAAAAAAAAAAAAATTAAATATTGGCGCATTTAAATATTTCACTAAAATCGACTTCACACAAATATATATATGGACTCCCACGGGGATACATTTTAATAATACTTATTTGCTGTTGTAGGTTTTCGCGATCTTCATTTTTTATAGATGTTGATGTTTTTCCGGGGCCTACCGCATCTCGTTGGTCTTCCTCCTTAGTCTTGACTCTTAACTTCCTCCTTCTTCTTATGGGTTATACCCGTCATATTCGTATCTAAAGGCCCCGCAGCCATGAGATCACGTCGTCTGACCCTAAACATTGTAGCATTGCGTTTGTGTTTTACTGTTATATCACTAATTTATGGCTGCAGCCAGAGCATTAATACTTTGTTTGACTGTCCTAGATTTCGACATGTAAATTCTATTTTTCAAACTCAAATAGAAACCAACAAAATACTGCTACTTAAATTTTAATAACATTAAGGTCACCTTTGCAGAAAGACAATCAAATTGAAGCGATAACAATCGCTTTTGTAGATTAGATTTTTAGGTACATTTCCATTTCTTTTATTGCGCTTTTTTCCGTGGAGCTCCTCAGAAAGATTTTGTCTCTCATTTGGTTCTGTTAGCTTTAGAGTATCTTATTTATTTATTTATTTATTTATTTCAATTTTACAGGATACATACAGTTGATACAAAAACTACAATGGTCTATAACATATTTAGCAATAAGCAAACCAGTGAAGATCCCTATATTACCCTTATGTGCTCTACAAAACATACATAACTAAACAGAACAGATAAAATCAACAAACAACAATTACAATAGAATAGAGTAAATTATGTTAACAAAATTAATAGAATAATGCTCACAAAGCAATAATCGCAGGATTAAACAATAAAAAAATAAGCAATAAAAACAATACAATGAGTCATGAAAAATAAAATTAAAAACATAAAAATATCATATAAAATCTCTCAAAATTTAAAATTCAAAATTTAACATCATTTAAAATTCAATAGTAAAATTTGTCATAAGCAAATAGGAATAAGAATATAAAAGGTAGATGTTTGTTTAACAACTGTAAAACTTTTTTGTATAAATTATCATCCATGGTGGTCGGTGGAAGAAATCACTAATCTCGTCTCTGCAATATTATTATGTGATTTCTGTTGTATAATGATTATGTTCAAAAATAATTAAAAAAAATCAAGACATTCCACCGAAATTTAATCAGAAATATTTATAAAAAAATCCTTTAAATGATATCAAAATGGAAAGAAATTATTTAAAGTATAAGTGCCGATAGTATAAACCAATTTTTAAAATTTATTTGATTTTTACATTGATCTTTAAAATTCGAATTCATTTGAATGGAGTGAGCATTTTTCATGCGATTATAATTGATCAACAGAGATTGAACAGATCAAGTCTTTCGAAGGAGTATTCTAATTCAATTATCATTACGTTTCTATTATAGCTCAAATCTTATTGAATAATTCTGTTTCAATGCCCTTAACCTCTGAGTTCATCCACTCAAAATCAGCCATAATATTAAAACATTATGAAATATTAATATCTACCTTGTGTTTCCATATACGTTATCTAGAAATTACCTATGTCTTTGACCACGAATAATAAAATTATGGTTGAGATTATGAAAGTAAATAAATTATTACATAGAAAAATTTCAAAGTCAATGACATTGAAAATAATGATGAGATTAGGTACAGATAATTTGAGAATGACAAATGGTAGTTCGCCAAAGAGAGCGTTGGTCTTTCGAACACAAGTTAACCAGCAGCCTGGATGTCTTTCATTCACAATACACTGTTTTTTTTTTAACGGAATCAAAGCATTAGGGATTCTCGGGAAGAAGTGGTCCTACATTTTGGTACAATACTATTCTAAATGGAAATGGTTATAGATTCTGTCCTGTGGTAATGATACTCGTACAATATTGTATGATTCCTTTGTGGTTATCTCTGGAAGCTATCTCATCACATTGAGTGATTCCATATATCATATATTTGCCTCGATAGAGCCACATTTTGTCTTTTGAGGCTGTTGCGGGTTCTAATCGCGTAGTTATTATCTCTCTGCTTATTCGGCCTCACATCTGTATCCATCCACATTGTCTGTCTAATTACTTAAAATATTATATACATTGCAATATTATTACAGAGCAATAGTTCTGTTTTCAGAAAAATTACCTACTGACGAATCTAAAAGGGAGTTATTTCGATGTAATTAATTTATTGATTACATCGATTGCCTAAATAATAATATTTCATTACATCGTAAATCGAAATCGATAACACTTGTACCTACATACCTTCTCACTTCCATATCAAATTGAAGAGCCCTGGAATAAGTACAATTAATAAACAAAAAAAATATGATTTTTTTGGTGATATATTTTTTTTAATTACCGCTTAACTTTTTCAAGGCAGGCGCATTTGTTTGTATGTACAAGGATATCGGCAGTTTAAGGACGCGTTACAAACTCTATGAAGTTGTAACTTATATTATTTTATTCACAAACATCATAACAAAAGTATACAACAGTGATAGCACCAATTTAAATTGTCCAATCGAAGGTCGTAAATGTGGAAATTGTGGCCAAAAAATAAAATAAAAGTTTGGGAATAAATTAAGTTCATCAAATAAATGACATTATCAGAAAAATTCTTACTCAACTTTATAAAACCAAGCTTTCTAAATAATTTCCGCATAAAATATAAACTCTTTTCTAACCAGTAGGGCTACTCTTGACAAAATCTAAACACGATCTTAATCTTGAAGTGACTATTGGCCAAAAATACGCGCATACCGATCACGCGGTAGCGGTAGCGTGGTCTTTTTGACCATAGTCCCTTCGTGCGTCGTATGATCAAGATCAAGACTAGTTTAAGATCGTATTTAGATTGTGTCAAGAATAGGTCTGCAGTGGATTTTTTATAAATTAAATTCTTCATGTTCCCGTACGGACACACTGGTAGCCAGAGGGTTAATCAACAGACGCGATACTTATAAAATTTCGTGATTTTTACAATTTTTCGTTTCGGTGTCTAACCTATGATTAAAAAATATATCTACAACATATTTAATGACGAACCTTATTAACGAAGATTTTGAATAATGATATAATATTACACGTAGACCATACATGCCTACGACATACGCGATGACTTGAAATTTTTGAAAGTTGTATATATGGTACAACTCAATATTGTTCTACTATTGAGTTATACCATATATACAACTTTAAAATATTGAGTTGTACCATATTTACGACTTTCAAAAATTTCAAGTCATGTGATAAGCATGACACAGAGGAATAGGGAACATGCATGTGTGAGGAATATGAATAAATGTTATCAATTCATATTAATAAATATACGCTGATCACGAATATCCTAATAAGAAACCATAAAATAAAACTTTTCATTCATTATTTTCATTTTAAAAATCCATATTTTCTGTTATTGAATTAGTCCGGTGTGACGTCGCTAGGCGCTATTTTGTATTGCCACACATTTCACTCTTAGTACTGTTTGTAGCGCCTGATATTGTCAAACACTGCTCCGCCACGAGTGGACCTTTTTGCGGCGAAGTGTGAAAATTGCTTTTTTAAATGGTGATAAAAACCTTAAAAATGCACATTTAAAAATATAAAAAGTACCATAATTTTTCTAATTTTCTGTACTATTTTTTGGGTTGAAAATTTTTTTTTGTGAAAGTTCCCTATTGGGATTGTAACCTAGGTTTAAAGAGTACTCTTAACCAAGCCTAAGTCGATTCATAAGCGTCGAAACTCTGTGTTGTGCACTCCTTAAGGAAGTTCACATATGTATGTATATCATATACAACATACCTACCTAGTTAATACCTATTCAAATAGGTTGACTATGGATGAGTGTGATCAATTGGAATGATTAATCTGGAGTAGTTCAAAATATACTCTAGGTTAATCATTCCAATTGATCACACTCACCGAAAGTATTTGGGGAACTTATTTGAATAGGTATTAACTAGGTAGCTATGTTGTATATAATACACATACACATGTGAATTTCCTTAAGGAGTGCAAGACATAGAGTTTCGACGCTTATGAAAATAAATAAATAATTTTAAATCATTCAATATAATATTGAAAATATTGTTCACAAAGAAAATATTCTTTTGAATGGATGATATTTCAAAGTAGAATATAACGGAACAGACGCATTTATTCTTTTGCCAAAAATGTTATTACAGTTTCAAGATGATTCTGTTATTATTATTATTAACATAGTTAAACGATGTTTTTTTTTTGTCCTATCAAAATACATTTTCCAACTATTTTGAGTGGGACGAGGAGCAAAGGGTTCGGAAGAGTTTGTGAAAGAAAATCGTCTAAGAAAATAATAGCGACCAATCTTTGACATTTTCTTCAATTCGTATTGTGTAATAAATAAACTTGCGATGAAATGGAAAGTGGCATAACCGAATACCAGATTACGAATATTCGGTGGGATGTGAGATGTAAAAAATCACTAATAGGTATAGCGATAATCTCGCCACTGTATGTCATCACATTTTTTCTTATGCATATTGCTTTTTCTATTTTTTATGTAAGTAAATGAGTTCGTGTTCTTGGGCAGCAGAATAAACCAGGCAAGAATTGCCTTTAACAAAAAATCTAAAATATTGGAATCCCCTAATATTGATTTAAGCGTGAGGAAGAATCTCACTAAAGCCTTTGTATGGAGCATTTTGCTATATGGTTGCGAGACGTGGACCATCAGCAAGAGTGAAAGCGGACGGTTAGCGGCATTTGAAATGTGGTGCTATAGACGCATGCTGAAGATTCATTGGTCGAAACACGTCGAAAACGAAGAAGTGTCAACCAAGGTTGACGAAAAAAGGCAACTACTCAAAAGAATCTGCCAACAACGAGCTAACTGGATTGGCCACAACATCAGGCACCCAGGACTACTCATCGCCATCGCAGAAGGTAGGACCGAAGGCACAAATGGCAGAGGCCGGCCGAGAGACGCTTATATGGACCAACTGAAGAGAGACATGAACTGTTGCTCATACGTGGAGTTGAAGAGACTGGCTGAGAATAGGGAGGAATGGAGAAGAAAGTCCAAACTCGTTGCAGACCAATCCAATGGATTGTAACTCATTATATATAAATGATGACGTGCAAGAAGAATAAAATAAATAAATAAATTTTACTTTTACAAAAAATATGTACGTCAAAACTGCGAACAAAATGACCTTGAATATTGACATGGCAGTGAAAGAACAGCGAGACAAACTTGTTCAGTTTCGATAATTGTGTGTATGTATGTTGGATGATTTATTCAGCACCGTTGAATGGAGCATCCATCTCAAGGGCGCGGGAAACTATGTTAGAAGAGCGATGTCTTCAACTTGCTCCCGAACGTTGTTTCCGATTGGTTTTTACGGAGGTCCTCGGGGAGTCGGTTCCAGATGACGAGTCCTGCGACGCTAAAAGCCCTATCATAGAAGCAGGACTTGTTTGCTCTATTGATTTCATCCAGCATGTTGGTGGATGTATTAGCTGAGCGTAGAGAGGATGATTTATAAAAAAGCTTTCACGTGAAACTTGTAAACAATTAATTTTCTAATGATTTTACTAAATTGATGTTGGTTTTGCAAGAAGTATTATATTTTTTTCTTACTATACAAAGTTTTAATGAAGCATACGAATGAGGTCGACAGCCGTATACATCAGGCTAGACTTGCATTTAATAAAAAGTCGAAAATAATAGAATTAAACAATATAGACCTGAGACTGAGAATACTCCTCATCAGGACCTATGTATGGAGTATCCTGATGTACGGCTGCGAGACATGGTGCCTATCTGAAAGAGATAAACGAAGACTAGAGGCGTTTGAGATGTGGACCTATAGAAGACTATTAAGAATTTCCTGGAGAGACCACATCACAAACGAAGAAGTTCTTCAAAGAATCGAAGGAGGAAGGCACCTGCTCAAGATCTTGTCAGAAAGGCGTGCAAGGTGGATCGGCCATGTAATACGACAAGAAGGCCTCTTGCATGCCGCAATGAAGGGTATGACCGAGGGGACAAACTCTAGGGGACGCCCACGCCGAGAGTACCTGGAGGACCTGTTGGTGGACATGCGCTGCTCATCATATGCAGAATTCAAAAGAACCGCACAAGACAGGGAGGAGTGGAGGAGAAGAATTAAAGAGATAATTGCTGCAAACCAATCCCAGGATTGAAACCAGAGAGAGAAAGAGGAAATATATTCAATCCTCATTTATAATTTTAGTATAAAAACATTAACAATTTTATTGCTTCTTTAATTGTATAACCGGATATTCAAATTTTCAAATTCAAATTCAAATATATTTTTATTGATAAATATACAATTTACAACAATAATCATTTAGTTATTATTATACAGTAAGCAAAACAATTCATTCCCTCAAATATGAGTAGAGCTCGTGCTTTGAGGGATGCTGAAACAATATCTGTTTCATTTCTAATAATTATATGAACACAATATCCGCCTATTATTATGTGTTTCTCTACCCTTTTATTTGGACAATAGAAGGAACACGATCGATTTGACGAGGAAATTAAGAACTTAATACCTACTTCTACTTATTACTTAGAAAAGACGTTTATATTTATTTCCTTTGTATTGTGTTATTTATGTATTTATTTATTTTGTATAGGACTTACTAAAGAAAATAAATACAAATAATATAATGATTTACTCTTCAGATAATTGCTTCTATTATTGAGGTACTTCCAAGCCTATTTTCACATTTATTTATAAATTTACTAGCTGACCCAACGAGCTTCATACCACCTAACAATCAATGAATGATTAATAATTTTAAATCTCTTTACAAACTCCCGCAATTGTCTCATCATTTAGTGTAAAAAAAATAAAATTGTTTTTTGTTGAACAATTATACTTAACTCAGATTTGTTTACAAATTATCTGCTGTACGTGATATAATTAATTAATTATGTAGTTAAAATGTATACAAAAATTATTCTATAAATAGGTAGGCCAATCTTTAAAAAAACATCATCGTTGATTTTGTATAATTGTCCATATTGCATCTTTTATTGAAATTAAAAATGTACGGCGTAAATAATTTTCTTCGTAATTTTTTCCCGTAAATTTGTAAGATATTTTAATAGCCTATCGGCTATTCGGGGCGGAGAAGAATCTAACAAATCAGAGATCATTCAAGTCGGTAGGTACAGCCATTCTTGAGTTATAAATAGTGTAACCACCACCACTTTCTTTTATAAATATAGATAAGAATGGAAAAGCAATTAAACATTATAATTACAGATACAATGATATAAGCTCTTTCTCCCATCTCTCTCTCACAATAATGGGGGTAGTCTCTGTAGTAAATGTATGCAATTAACATAATCCATTCTCATGCAACTTGGGCGAAATTGGTAAAGAGGTTATGTAGAACCAACCGTAAACATTTTCTTTTCCTAAAGGCATTTTACATACATTGCATAGAATTCTTAACAAGATAAAATATTATGATATAGATGTTTCGTGATCAGCTTCTTCTGGTGTGGGGGGGGGGGGGTGAATCTGCAATTGGGCCGCAAAAGGTCGTATTAAGATTGTGTTAAGAATAACCCTGCTTTATAAAATGTAATAATAATAATCGTGCCTATAGTGTTATCTGTGAATGGTTTAATACCTAAAAGTCTGTCAAGCAATCTCGGAAAACTAGATGACAGACTCAAATATAGCATGCAGAAGGCCGTACTTCTATCACCCACCAAGATAGTTAGAAGGTTTTTGTCCCTGTAGCTCTGTTAGTGATCTCCCATGATTGTACTATTAGTTTCATAGGACATCATGGGAGAATCAACTCAAATAATGTTGAGGTTCTACATTTTGAATATAAAATTATGTAAATATTTTATTGTTATAATTATTTTATATTATATTTAAAATTTCATTATTAATTTTATGTTGTATACAAAGTGATGATTCCAATGTTATTTTGTTAAATAAATGAGATATGTATAATAATAAAAGATTAATGCTTATTTATATATCTAATTAATAACAGATAGACAAATACATCATAATAGACCGGATTTAGTATTACATGATAAACGTAATGAAATAACGTACCTAATCGACATCGCTGTCCCAAATACACATAATATACAAACAACCGTCGCAGAAAAAATACGTAAATATACAAAACTAGCAGGAGAAATAAAAAATATTTGGCATTCTAGGTCCGTTTATATAATACCTTTAGTCATGTCAGCTACAGGGGTAACTCCGAAATCTTTAATAAATAATTTACAAAAATTAGATTTACCGGTTAATTTGTACATTAAAATTCAAAAATCTATTATAATAAACACTTGTAATATTGTAAAAAGGTTTCTGAACACAGATATTTCAGGCACAATGCTGGTATTTTGATCCCGCGTTTTGAGCCTAATCCTTTGATATCCTGTATATCTGGATAGGTGAATTTTTCCCGGCATTAGACTGTTAAGTTTTTGTGTGATCATGACTGATCATATGGAGACTTATCTGGTTGTATAATGCTGAGAAGTGTGGATGGCAATTCTGCCGCCGCGTATTAAAACAATCTCGCACGAAAAGAACTATCTGCATGTTTATAACTGTATAACATAGATATGCCGTGATAGTATACATAGTAGTAAATATTATATCTTTCGTTTTATTTATTTTTATAGTGTTACAATTTTATTCAAAGATCAAAACGAAAGGAAGTGTTTCCTTACAATATAATACTTTCACATTATTGAATCCTTTCTTCAGTATGATCTCAGGCCCATCCCAGGTCAATATGACAAGGTTCGACAAATTCCCAATACAGCCTTTTCAAATATGTGAATAATGCTTTGCGAGCTTTGAAACCAGCAGTTGCTCGGATGTAACGAAAAAGCATTTCAGAAATAATAATAATATTAAAAATTAATGTTAACTTCAAAAACATTTTATAAATAATTTTAAACGAATTAACTGGATTGGCCACAACATCAGCCACCCAGGCCTGCTCATCACCATCGCGGAGAGCAAGACCGAAGGCAGAAATAGTAGAGGTTGACTTAGAAACACCTATATGGACCAAGTGGAGAAGGATATGAACTATGGCACATACGTAGAACTAAAGAGACTAGCACAAAATAGGGAGGAATCGAGAAGAAAATACAAATTCTTTGTAGACCAATCCAATAGATTGTGACTCACTATATACAATCAAAAATCTATTTTAAAAATACTTGTAATACTTACTTCTGATGGCCGAAAAGTCCTTGTAGACCTTTGGTCTCCAAAACAATAGATCTCCAAGCTTTTCTATCTTGAGAAATGATTTGCCAGTTGTCTTAAGCATTTAACTGCTCTACAAGATCTCGATTGATGTTATCTTATAGTCTTTGTCTTGGTCTGCCCAACGGTCTTCCGCACTCGGGTATACCTTGTAAAATACACTTGGTAGACCTTTCTTCTCCGAATCCGACAACGTGGCTAATCCATGCCAATTTCCGGGATCTGATCTTACTGGTGATGAAAGGTTAGTTTGTTGTGTGGCAAATTTCTTCATTGTTTTTAGACCTCCAGGTTCCTTATTATTCTTGTAATATTGTTGCAAAAAAAATTGAACCTAGATAGTTCAGGCACAATGTTCGTATTTTGAACCTGAATTTTGAGCTTAATCCTTTGATATCCTGAACATCTGGATAGGTAAATTTTCACGGCATTAGACTGTTAAGTTTTTGTGTGATCGTGAAAATAAACACACAGATAAACATATTCAAAATTTCATAAAAGGATGTTTTCTGGGGAACAATATTTTTCCATCCGTTTAAAATTGGTATGAATCAATTTCCGGAATTCCAACATCATGCTTTTTGTATAATAGCGACGCTTTTGTGTGAACTTTCAATCGTAAATTTCTGTTATCATCCTCCGCCCTCGACGCTCCTATCGGGAACTTAGAGTAATAGGAGGTTTTCTACATGCAGAATTAGTTCCACTTTTTTCCCATGGTCTATCATTAATTAAGATCCCAAAATTATTATCGGTTCATATTAAGTAAGGTATATGAAAAAATCAAAAACATCGAGCAATGATTTTTTCATTTTCTGGTTGTTTTCAAATGGATTAATTCGTTGATGGTTATAATGATACATTTTAGTCAGGCATAAATTTGGAATCTTACTAATCTCTCTTTCTGAATATAATTATGTCACTTGTCAGGGTTTAACAATTGAAATAGCAATTATTCCTGGTTATAAGTAGTACGGCTTGTTTTTTGTTTAATTATATTATTCCCAAAAAATATCACTGTATGTGAATGGATCCAAATATAATTAACCCCCTGGTCACCAGTGTGGCCGTACAGGAACATGAATTATTTAATTTATAAAAAATCGCCTGGATAGAAAAGAATATGTTTTGTGCGGCCATTATTTAGAAAACCTGGTTCTATAAAGTGGAATAAGAGTTTTTTTCTGGTGAAGTCACTTTTGCCACAATTTCCTCGTTCACAACCTTTGATTAGAAAATTTAAATAGGCTATCATTTCATGCGTCAAAAATTTTCTATATTTTATCATTATTTATTTTTGTTATGATGTTTTTGAATAAAATAATATTAGTTACAACTTCATAGAGTTTGTAACGCGTTCTTAAACTGCCGATATTCTTGTCCGAACATATGCATTCCCTTAAAAACGGTTAGCGGTAATTTAAAAATTATTTCACCAAAAAACTTTGTTTTTTGACTAATTCATTGTACATATAAATAATGATTCGAGGACTCTTCAATTTGATGTGGTAGAGAGAGAGTTAATATTGCTAAGATTGTTATATCATTTATCAATGACATTTTGTCTTTCCTCGAAAAAGAATTCGACTTATTTACCTATATAGAAATTCATTTATCAAATTATTTTCCAACAGTAAGACAGGTATGATTATATTATTGTTAAGTTGATGATGAATTACTTGTTTTGGCGCCGTTTTAAGTCAACCAACCGTCTCAAGGGCGCGGGCGAACAATTAAGTTGTATTTTCTATACCAGTGATCGTCATAGTTTTCTGGTCAAGAACCGCATAGGACAATGTGAGGTATCATCGAGGACCGGACTTGTGAATTGGATATTATTATAAGGCACAGTGTTCACATTTAGGCATGACGCTCAGTGCTGCCAACTTGGATAAAGTGAGAATATTTCTCTTCTTTCGGTCTCAATTTTCAAAATAAATTATTTTCCAAACAAAAATCACAAATGTCATGACAAAAATCATGGCGTTTGAAAGAGGAAGTGAGAGAACAGTATGCCAGGTAATAATTGACAACGAAGTGTTAGAGCAAGTTGACGAATGTGTGTACTTAGGTAGTTTGTTCACGAGAGATGGGAAGTGTGAAAGCGATATTGAAAGGAGAAAAGTTGCTGGCAATAAGGTTAATGGTGCAATCCGACCAATAATTGCAAATAGAAACATATCCACCACAGCTAAAATGTTGGTGCACTCTGCTATCTTAGTGCCAACACTTATGTATGCAAGTGAGTCGTGGACATGGTTAAAGAAGGATGAAAGTGGCATAAATGCAGTTGAAATGAGATCGTTGAGAAGGATGTGTGGTAAAAGTCTGAGAGATCGTGTGTGCGTTACAGTGATATACGAAAGGAATGTGGAATGAAAGTTGGTGTAATAACAAGGATGAATGTAAATAAGTTAAGATGGTTTGGGCACTTGGAAAGAATGAATGAGGACAGAATGACTAAGAAGATATATTTGGCTGGGAGGAATGGTGCTCGGAGACGTGGACGTCCGAGGATTAAATGGCAAGATCATTTAAATCAAATCCTACAGGACGGTCACGTGTTGAGCACATTGAACAGGAGAGCATGCATGAGGAATTGTATGACAGTGATGGAAGCGAAAGATGTATGCGAGGATAGAAGGAAGTGGCGCTCGATCCTTTCTGCCTACCCCGCGAGGGAAGCGGCGTGATGGTATGTATGTATGGATGTATGTATATTTTCCAAATTTTCAAAATCTTATAAGAGTTCAAGCTATTTCACGATCTCTTCGGATTTGTTTAAAAAAAAAAATTCAGATATTCGAATTCTGCAATTCAAATCGTTTTTTTAGAAATGGGGACCTTTATTTTAAGACTCGATTTTCACAATTTTGTTATTTTTCTCCTTGGATTTGTCAATTAATATTTTAGAAAAATTGTGCGTTCGATAACTAAAATTCGTAGATTTAAGAAAGATTGATAATGACCTGATAAGTCGAAAGACGTCTCTCTTGCGATCAAAAAATTATAGTAGAAAGAAACACTTGTTTCAATTTAACTAATAATGGAAAAAAGGTGTTGCGGGCCGCAGTTTGACGACCGCTGTTCTACAGTATTAACATTTCTTTCTGAAACTAGTATTTGAATGACCACGCCATATGACTACAGCATATAATATATTCAGAATCACTGAACCGACAAAGCTGAAAGCTGTTATTGAAAAATACCCCAAACTAATCTCCGAGCTTGAAATGAAATCTTGTCTTTTTTATTACTGACGAGATTTTAGTTTACATCTGAAATTGATTCTTTATTTAAACAATGTCAAAGAATGAAACAATTACAATTTCGTTCGAGAAAAAAGAAAAGAGTTCGTCGGTAGCCTGGAGGTAGAGTCTCGGCCTCGTGAACATGGGGTCGGTGGTTCGATACCAGGTGCCGGCAAACTCCCCTTTCACGACACAAACTTTTAGTAGCTTACTGTTAAAGGTGTATAAGGTTGTATTTGGGTTTATAACAAACAAAACCCAGATATATCTTTTTAAAAAAAAAAAAAAAAAAAAAAAAAAAAAAAAAAAAAAAAAAAAAAAAAAAAAAAAAAAAAAAAAAAAATCAACATAATTATGGTAATTTTGTTTATTTGAAATGTGTTTTATAAAATATAATGAAAACAAAGATATGATAACATAAACCACGTGAGATTCTCCATGGAAAACAAATCCGCACATTTCCTCAATGTGAAATTCGAATCTAAGATATCAACTTCAACACAGTAACCCCTATTACATGGAGTCGATTCATTGCTGAATCTACTATAGGTAGTTGGACGATGACCCCGTAGCATAGAACAAATTACAAAATATAAATTAATTAATTTTTATATCCATTAGTATTGCTTTTTATAATGTCTTTAACAAGCCGTCAAATGGTATTTTACTGTCGCCAATAAAGAACATTGATCGACTATAATTCGATTCTCAATTTCTTACCCAATTTTGATGATCGTATAAATTTGATAAAAGATCCAATAATTTAATTTTCTCATTTAATAGCCTTTTCGCGTAATAATAATAAGAATACTTCGTGCACCTTTATATAATAAAACCTTTTCCGAGAATCAGGAGAATTTCCAGAAATACAAGGAAACTGAATGCTATTCTGGAAATTCTGCCGAGTTGAAACATTTCAAACAACAAAAATCTTAAATAATGATTATAAAAGTGGACACAATGAAACGAATAGAAGCATTTGTGATGTGGCTTCATCGCAGAATGCTGTGCATCCCAGGGATTGATTTAGTCACCAACAATGAGGTGTTGATGAGGGCTAGAACGGATAGAGAGATGTTGTCCAGTATAAAGATGAGGTAGATGGCATATTTGGGACACATTCTTCGAAATGAGAAATATGGTTTTCTCCAACTCATTTTGAAGGGCAATATTGAGGGTAGTCGCGGTGTAAGAAGGCGACAGATGTCCTGGCTGAGAAATATCCGAGAGTGGACATGAGTCCAGAGGGTGGAAGAGCTGTTCTGGCTAGCACAGAACAGAGAAGCCTACGCCAGGATTATAGCCGACGCGACGTCGGGGAGAACTGGCATGGTACTTTATGAAGAATGATTATATTTTTATAAGTGGACACCTTTATGTATCTATCTGAGATGATTGTCTTTTAAAATATTAACACTTTTAAGATATTTATGTCGTGGAGCACCCGGTAAAGAATCGGTCTCCCACTCTTCCCCGAAAGTTTTCGAGTGTCCTGTAAAAGGCAGGTGTTCGAAAAAACTAAGACATTGTACATCTTAAATTCAGCGATGAGGTTTGCCACCCATCCTGAATGTGTTGATTCTATATTGGCACGAAGAGGACAGTTTGCATGTTTCTTACATGCAGCTGGTCTGCTGGCTACCCCACTTGTGGGATATGCCGTGATGGTATAGTAGTAGTAGTTAAGATATTTATATTTTTCTTTAAATTCTTCTCTTGTGAATCCATACACAGCGGTTTACTTTCCAATAATTTTTTTATCAATGAATTATAATTACTTTCTTATCAACACGGGCTTCTCCCAGCATTATTTTGTTCAAATTCTATAAATACTGTTTTTTTCTGTATCTTTATTTCACTTTTTACTAATCGCCTGATGATGGAGTCGAGAGTCTCCGAATACTAGTACACAAAGTCAATAAAAGTCATTTGGAAGTTAACTACAGATTGTGTGTGTTTTTTTTTTTAATTTTACCTTGATTGTATTTTAATCTATTTATTTATTTATTATTTTATGACGTGGATGTAGTGTCTCAGAATGGATGAATTTGTAGTGTCCTGGATGTGTTTTGGAACGTAAATTCTGTGCAAAGATGGCAAAACACGATATGTCACTTTTTTTGCGAATATGAGTGTTGCATACCGTTGGATTCGTCTCAGTGAGATCTACAAGATGGCAAAAGCTGATATATGTTGGTTTTATATATTTCTAGAAAATCGCTGTGGCAATTTGTGATATGCCAATTTTGTAGAAATTGAAAGATGGCAAAACGTGATATGCAAAATAACCTTGTTTGGCAACTTCAATAATAACACATTTAACGCATATGAAAGATGGCAAAACACGATACGCAAAATAGTCATTTTTTGCCTACTTTTTGATTCCTCTTTTCCGGTTCCGAGAAGATGACAAAACACGATACGTGCAGCAACCATGGACCTAAATAGAGTAATGGACAGACACTTTGGTAAATATTTTGTAGCTGCGCGGGGAGGGGAACGGCGGGCATTTTGTATGAAACAAATTTTGTTCGGTACATCGCATTTGGGCTGCGTTCAGACAGTCACCGAGTGACGACGCATATTTTGAAAGTACCTATACAATGCCAGTACGCATTCATAGTTTTCTTGCACTGTATGTTTTCAAAATGTGTAACAAAATATGGTCTCAGAAAATATACTCGATTTCTGCGTAATTGTCATGTATACTTTCTGACGCTGATTCAGTGAATTTGTTTGGATAGATTTAGGATATAAACTTGTAACAAGTATTTGTGAAGTATACAAGCTCAGAAAGTTAGATAATGGCATAATTAAAAAAAAAAGTATAAAGCAATTAGTTATAAACTAATCAAGTAGTTATTACTTTAACTGTTAATTTAAAGATACCTATTAAAATAATTTATTCCTTCGTTAGAGACAAATTTTTTTTTATCATTTAAAAGAAACACAAAAGAACTTGAATGCTACTATAAAAAGGCGCCAGTCAAATAATAAAAATATTTATTTATTTAAATATATTTATAGTTTACGTCAAATTGAAGAATGGATCAAGAATGTTATTGAGAATCCAGAGGAAATCTGGTTCATCAGAGCTCTGACTGAGGCTGTGTATAAATATGTACTAGTTCCAACAGAAAATGCAAAACCGAGATTTGACGATGTTCAAGCCAAACAGCGATTAAACACATACAACCCACTTTTAGTCACATTCATCGGAGACAAACACAATCCTGAATTAGAATTGAATTGTCTCTATGCAATTCAGCGTTTAATACACAAACTTGAACATCCAATGAGTAAGTATGAGAATGATTTAAAAACTAACAAAAAAGAATTCCAGCATACATTGATTTTTCTATACAATAGGGTGCCAGAAATTGGTTTTCATCTCTTGCTCAGAAGTGTTATGTTAATCACAACACACTCCGCTTTGAAGTGAGAGTTTGTGGGTTTTATACATAATGTTTCTGTTTACTTTTTGGAATTGAAATGTGAATAATTTATCTATAATGGTTTGAATTTAAAGACGATATTTTAGTTATTTCATCGACAATATTGGCATGAATTTCAGTTTTTTATATGCATGATACAATAATTGTTGAATATTTTTTACTTCATTTCATATTTATTACATTCAATAAATATGGCAAGAATATTTAAACTTTCAATCAATTACCTTATTGGTAGAAAATAAATTGAAGATAGCACACAATATGTGGAGCACCCGGTAAAGAATTGGTATCCCACTCTTCTCCTTAAGTTTTCGAGTGTCCTGTAAAAGGCAGGTATTCGAAAAAATTAAGACATTGTACATCTTAAATTCAGCGATGAGGTTTGCCACCCATCCTGAATATCTTGATTTTATATTGGCACGAAGAGGACAGCTTGAATGTTTCTTACATGCAGCTGGTCTGCTGGTTACCCCACTTGTGGGATATGCCGTGATGGTATAGTAGTAGTAGTATTGTTTACGTCTTTTACACGTTGACAAATTTAAGAAATTATAACAACAAGTAAATCCAAAATAACAAAAATAATTTTAAAAGTTATAAAAGCAATATAAAATAATAATAAAAACAAGACGTAACAAATAATGGCGCCATTATGATGACATTTGGGTCATAAAAACGCTCTAAGTTATTCACGATTATCCGGGGTTATATTCACCACTCACTGCAACTTCATGGTCGTTCAGGTAGCTCGACATCGAGTGACATTTATGCTCCCGTGAACCAACCCTTGTATGTTAAGTTGTTTTAAAAATGTTTCAAGTTTTTGCACATCAGTTGAATTTTTCATATCGGTTTTTGTTTTTATATCTAGAAGAATAGGAATCATCTTATGATTAACATGGTGATGTGCGCTATAAATGGTTGTGGTTATAAATCCAATCCAACTTTCGCAGGAAACAGGATTGTCATATTTTCGGTAAGTTGTTTTGTATTGTAGTTTTTATCTTAATATATTGCGATTTTAAAGTCGTTTATATTATAATTCGTATACTTATAAATGACCATAATAATGTTATAAACGTTCTATGTAATTATCTGTCCTTATTCTCCTATATGTACACATGTAACTTGTTTTCCATTCTGTCATCTGACAATACAAAGAACCTACAATCTGATGTTTGGTTTTTTTACCCGTTAGAATGAAATGTTTCATGCATACAAATCTGATCAGGTTAATGATATTATAGCATGTTTATAAACAAAATCATTTTTTGTAGTTTTCCAAAGGATCCAGAAAGGAGAAACTGGACATTATCCAATATTTGACACCAAGTAAACATAGTGTTTTGTGTTCAAAAACATCTCGTTTTTCTGCGAGGTTGGAGAAAAACGTCATTCTTACAAAATATCCTAGGTTTCCCACTCAGTTGCAAGTTAGTATGTTTTATATTATTCATTTAGATATATCTAATTTTTACTCCGTAACACAGCTTCTCTTGTGCTTAGAGATAGAGAATGTGTGTAGAGATGACATAAAGCCACACATTGATCATCATAGATACGCTGTGAAATAACATGCACCTGTCCTTGCAAACCTGGACCGTGTCATCTTGGAGTTATTTATCTCTAATTACATAATACATGTGTAAAATAATAACTCTTGCCACACTCACAATACAACCTGCATAGCAAAATATTTTCAAGAGTTTTGTGAAGCTATTCTAAATAATATAAAAATAATAAATAATAAAAAAAAATATAATGTTTGTGTTTTTGTTATTATTATTTCTATTTCTGTTTAGTGTTAATGTGACGTGGTTAGATGGAAGAAATCACTATATAGTGATAATCTCGCCACTGCACATCATCACATTTTTTCCTGTGTATATTGCCCTATTTTATTTGTTATATGAATGATGATGTGCAAGAAGAATAAAATAAATAAATAAAATAATATTATGTACATTATTATAAAATTGTGTAGAATTAATTTAAAATGTTGGTTGATTTATGTCGCTCAGTGTGGATTACTATTGTGGATCAGCGTATACAAGTACTTATATGGTATTTTTTTATGTTTCAGAGAAAGATCGCAGAATATTGTCTGCAATTGAGAGTACAACATCAGCAAGTGAGAGTTCGGTGCCAGTAGCTGAATATTCAATACCTCCAGTTGACAATATAATACCAACAGTTGACAGGATAGATGTGAGTTCGTACATCAATCCACCTGTGCAACATGTCTTCAACCTACTATAGCATACATCCAGTCACTCAACAAGTTAGTGCTCTTCAGAGGGCTTTGAGTTTGTTGTATGTTAATTACAATGCATTTTGTTATTATTATAAATCACTCAGTTTCTCCTGTTTATTTTTATATATTCAATAAAACTATCAAAATTTGTTTTTATTTCTAGCTATAATTTCTGTACATTTTTTTTATATTTTCCTTGAATTGTCATTCATTCTCTCCATATTGTGTGTATATGAAAACAATGTTTAAAAATAAATACTGAATGATTTTGAAATGAATTACTCAATTTTATTAACTCATCCTATTCCCTATTTCATCAAATATATGAAAACATTAAGTTATGTGGCATTGTAATTATTTTAAGAAGTAAATATAATGTTTTCTGATACTGTGTGAATAATCTCCATACATAGCCCATACAAATGTTAAATAAAGTGTTTCATACAAAATGGCCACCGTCGATTTCCCTTCCTCACTTTTTGGCTTCGCTGTCATTCATACAAATTACTATAAACGTTCCATCCCCTACCTACATACATCCATGGCAGCAACAGACTGCGTGGTGTTGCCGTATGTAAAAAAAATGCAAATTTTTGGATATAATAAATATATTTAAGTGTACTACGCTATCTATACTTTCAAATTTTATATTAAGCTAAGTATTAAAAATAAATAAATTCATTTTGGCTTTTACTAATTTTAATTTCCCACAATCCGTAAAACCATTACAATAAGATTTAAACAAATTTAATGAGACCGTTGCCATGAGAAATCACGAAATGTTTTTGTAGTATCGCAACACTGTCTAAACAACTGTCATTATATTTTGTTGATGATTGAAGTGTCGTGTTGATGTGTTGTGGTTGTTGAAACAGTTTTTTTAAAACAAATAATATTATAATTAAAGATAAAAGAAGTAAATAAAAACAATATTAAGTGCAAAGACAATAAAAATATGTGGAAGTGTTCGGTTTGTTGTAAATATTTTGGCTCGCGAGCCCTTCTTATTTTACATATGGGTAATAACACGTGTTTTGGCAATAGATTGGATTTAGAGGAGAGTGTTTTTACTACAAATAGTGTTGAAAATATAACTTATCATAATTCACTCGGTATCGGGTGCCTTGCCTCGAGGAAAAAGAAAGAAAGAAGAAAATATAACTTATATGGACCAGTCAAATAAAAATATGGTAAATATTTCGTTATTGTTATCATCGATACTCTATATTCTATCCAAAAAATGAAATATACCTTATAAATTAAGTTGTGATTATTAGCAACGAAAGCAAAATGGAATGTTTAGACATTTGAAAATGCCCACATCAACAATATAAAGTGCTGATAGTATGATCAGTATTTTAATTTCATATTTGTATTTTTACTGGTTCCATTATTTTGTATTATTTTTTTTTTACCTTCTTTTATAGGAGATTTCTAATAGTATATCGACTAGTGGCAAGCCCATAGATGTAGAAACATTG
This sequence comes from Athripsodes cinereus, assembly GCA_947579605.1. Lineage (NCBI taxonomy): Eukaryota > Metazoa > Arthropoda > Insecta > Trichoptera > Leptoceridae > Athripsodes > Athripsodes cinereus. Next base: position 29,937,326 of record OX388308.1, on the reverse strand, counting down.
ATTCTTCCAAGTAACAGTGTAGTAAGTGTAGTTCAATTAAAATATTATTATATACTAATTTTGTAATTATTGGACAATGATTAACGTTTTTATATTTTTGTAGGATATTACTATGAATGAGTTTCACGATACTCCTCTTTCTGATAATCAACAAAGGAATGAATTTGCTGCAAAGTCTACAGCTATTGTGGAATCAGAAGGCAAATCAATTAATGGTTTGGAGTGCCTTTCTGACACTGAAGAAAATGGTATGTAAAAGATCTGAACTTATGACTTTTAAGAGAGCTACTGCTGTATTATTGAATTCACATAAGCTTTGTATTTTGTTTTACAGGTAGGCGAACTCCGGTGTACACAGAACTAGTGTGTAGTGTCATTGAGATGGATAATGTTCAGCCTCATTGTGATGAATCGACTGTTATCCAAAGTGATATGGGAAATGGAGATATATCCAACAAACGCAAGTCACCAAAACGTAAAAAGGGAGTGAGGCGAAGGGACCTCGAAATGAAAAAGAAGGAATCAGGAAAGGAATACGTTAATAGGAAAGGTAAAATAATACCTGCTAAAAGCTTCTCAGCTATTATAGAGCAGTGTTGCAGGAAGAATAATTGCCACCTAAAATGTACACCACAAGAACAACATGAAATTTTCAAAAGCTACATGTCAAAAACAAAAGAAGCTAAACATGAAATACTTAGTGGAAGAATATTATTATCCAAAAAATCTGTTGAAAAGAAAGGTAGAGGGAATAAAGATTTAAATAGAAACAGGACTGTTTCCGTCAAATACAATATTCATATAGGTATGAATCATCTAATCGTATGTAAAAAAATGTTTTTACATGTACACGGAATTAAAAGATCGAAAATAGACATTATTATTAAAAAAATAAAGAACGATTGTGCTGTATCTTCCACGGCAGACAATAGGGGGAAAAAAGCTCCCGCAAACAAACTTATTGGAGAACGGATTCAGATTGAAGCATTCATTAATAAATATCCCAAACATGTAAGTCACTACGCACGTAGAGAAAGCACTGAGAAGATATATTTGCCAAGTCACCTTACAATTCGCAAGATGTATTGTGAATATAAGGAGCATAATAACGATAATCATGCAAAAGTTACAGGCTATGATGTTTTCAGAACCATTTTTAATAATATGGGATTAAAATTCAAACAGCCGTACGTTGACACATGCAAAAAATGCGATGAATTCAAATTAAAAAACCGCCTAGCAGTTACAGAAACTGAACGGCAGGATCTGGGTGCTTTCCATGATCAGCACATAAAAGAGGCTGAATTGGCGTATGCGTCTAAAAGAGAAGATAAAGAGTTGGCGAGGCAAGATTCTAGCAAGGTTGTGCTAGTCTTCGATTTGCAGCAGGTGCTTCCTGCACCATTTCTCTCCACTAATATTGCATATTATAAGAGACTACTGTCTACGTATAATCTGACAATCAGAAATTGCACAAATAATGAGGAAACGAAATGTTTTATGTGGCATGAAGCAATTGGGGGCCGAGGCTCCGATCAAATCGCTTCATGCGTTTTTAAAAATTTAATTGATCTTCCCGATCACATTAACCATGTAACCACATATTCAGATACATGTGGCGGGCAAAACCGCAATATTAACATGGCCATCATGTTTAGTTATATGATGGTACTCAAAAAAAGTATTAATATAATTGACCAAAAGTTCCTTTTGCCTGGCCATACGAGATTAGAGTGTGACAGCGACCATGCTAGAATCGAGCGCGCCAAGAAAAACATTGGACCTGATAACCAGATTATGACGCCAAGAGATTGGTTTACTTTTGTCCGTTTGGTGTCTAAAAATGGAAAAAGGTTCCATGTGGTACCTATGGAACAGGGAAACTTCTTGGCATTTTCCCAACTCCTCAAAAGAGGCGATGTGTTGGTGAGAAGATGTGTAGATGTAGAAGGCCAAAAATTTGATTGGTTAAAGATAAAATGGCTGAGATACACTACAACATTTGGCGTAATTAATTTTAAATATTCCCTTAATAAAGAGGAACCGTTTAGGACCCTTGATTTAAGGAGAAATAAAAGAGGGCGACAGTTGGAAGCAAACAATATTAATGTACAAAAATCTTATAGTGAAAGTCTTCCAATTAATCCATTGAAAAAAAGGGACCTTCTCTCTATTTTAACTTTAATTGATTCCGATTGCCATCAATTTTATGAAAATTTACCGACAGCCGATAATGCAGCTGAGTTCGATGAACTGGAAGACTTAGATTTAAATTGATTTTTGCTATTTTTCTATTATTTTTCTATTATATTTTTATTTCTTCTTTTTTAATATTAAAATGTGTGAAATGCAAAATATGTTTTCGTATTCCCCTATACTTACTAGCTGATAAAACCAGTAGGAATCAAACAATACTGGGTAATATTGTTGATGGCATAGGATAAGTACTGGATACCATCCCAGCCTCTGACATTATCGTTTCTCACAACACAGGCAACTATTAGCTTACTATGGGAAAAGTCTGGGAAAGTATCTAAGTTTATTCAAAAGCCTAGATTCTTTAAAAAAAATACAGATAATGGGTCCGTGGAGTATATATTTATATTCTAGAAACAAAGTAGATGGATAACATTCTTATGGCACGTTATTAATCTTTCAGTCAGCTTTTCATAAGATTCGCAATAAAATTTACCTACTCTAGGTTTGAATGATATAAATGGACAAGAATTCTATAGGATCTATGGACATATCATGTTTTTCCATCTTCTAACAAAATGTCAAAACATGATATGTCATGACAGTATGACAGTTTTTTCATAAAATATATCAATTTATGTACACTACATTTACAAATGTATTAAAAACATAAAAACAACTGTTTTTTACAGGCTGTGGTCAAATTTAAGGTTAATTCATTTAGATTCTGATTTGATAGAGGCATCCAAAATTTAAAATTGCTCTCCTGTAAAATTTGTAAAAAGTGACATATCGTGTTTTGCCATCTTTGCACAGAATTATACTTTCATTTTATCCAATAATAATAATAACATAAGCGCGAAAGCTTTGGTAAACTAGCTCGGAATTTAAAAGTCACCAGTGGAATTCTATATTTTCTTTCATTTCAATTTCTCATTATAATCAATTTTCTCTAATAACCATCGGTCGATAGACTAAACATTATTTTAATTGTGTAATATTTGCTAATTATTATTTTCTTCATTTTCCAGACAATGTATTCAGATGACAATCTTTCTCTACCTGGAGAACGGCAGGTCTTTGTACCTTGGGGCTTCTACAAAGGAAATAAAGTGGCCATAAAGAAAGTTGACAGAACAAGAATAGATCTCAATAGACCGCTGTTATTGGAGTTGAAGAAGATGAAGGATTTGCAGCATGATCATCTAGTCAGGTTCTACGGCGCTTGCGTAGATCCACCACATTGCTGCATCCTCACAGAGTACTGTCCCAAAGGATCTCTTCAGGATATTCTGGAGAATGAGTCCATCACCCTGGACTGGATGTTCAAAGTCAGTCTGATGCACGACATCGCTAGGGTAAGTAAATCATTATAAAATCAAATGATCTAGAATTTGTGTGTTCACATTGTGGAAAGACAGTTTAAACATCTTGGATATACAAAAAAAAACAATGTTTACTTTTCACTATTAATTTAATACTCACTATTCACTATTAAGTAAACAGTGTTTACTTTTCATTATTAATTTAATACTCGAGCACTTTCGTTTTCAAGAGAACTTGACATTTTCGAGAGAACTTAACTTGACGAAACTTCAAGCTAACTTGACGAAAGTACTCGAATATTAAATCAATAGTGAAAAGTAAACAGTGTTTTTTTTATATCAAACATTAAAAAATCGTTTTTATTCATATTATGCTACTACTACTACACCATCACGGCATATCCCACAAGTGAGGTAGCCAGCAGACCAGCTGCATGTAATAAATATGCAAACTGTCATTTTTGTGCCAATAAAAGACATTCAGGATGGGTGGCAAACTTCATTGCTGAATTTGAGATGATAATTAATGTCTCTAGAATATTTACTTATTTATTTATTGTGTAACCGGATTTGGGTGCAGATGACATAACCAATCGGACATCTCGGTTGGAGAAACATGTTTAGGTACACAATGCTTACGAATTGGCTCTAGGCTGGTTTAAGTGATCACTTTCGGTGTCCATGGACAACGTTCACCAATTTCACCATTCTCAAGTCACGATGTAAGGTCATCATACCTGGCTGACAGGACACTCGAAAAGTCGACTAGTAGCTCAATTGGACAAAGAAATCCTCTTGACAAGGTTTGGGATGCGGGTTCAAGTCCCGTCCGGGGCACTACCAAATGAGGTGACGTTGTCTTTTCTAAGCCTTATATTTGGTAGTTTCATGTGTTAAATTAACGAATTGATATAGATTTAAAACTCAAAGGTAAAAATGCCCACGATTCCAAATAAATCGTTGATCGTGTAAGTTAGTATGCAGTTATTTTCATTCGCAGACGGTTTTATCAAAACGCTTTTTAAAATAAACTTAAAATAAAAACAAGTATGTATTTACAAAAAAGTGCTTTTCATAATATTTTAACCTACGTGCTGTTGTGGTAGGTAACACGTAACGTCGCAATAAGAATAAATAAATAAAAATTAGCATGCAGATAGTGGGTTGGGAGCTATTTACAGATTACAAGTTATAAAGATATTCCCAGCACGTCGCATTGTACTTTGTTTAGATTTTGTTCAATCTAACCGAGGTGCTTAGACTTTTATTTTTTATTTTTATTATCTCGTATTATATGTTGCGGTGCAATCCCCTTAGCGACAGTTCTAGTTTAAAATATAATATTTTTATACAGTTTTTTTTAATTGTTTCTGTAGACATCCCGAATTAAAATATGTAAGTGTCTTATTCATTTCTATGAATTTGCAAGTATTCTGTAAAAATCAAGCATTTCTAAAACATCGTGTAAAAGACAATAATTAACATGTTTATATTTGATTGTTCACTGAGAAGAATGGTTGGTAAAACGTTGCAAGACAGAGTGAAGAATGAGGATATCAGGAGAATGAGCGGATGTGAGAGGAGTGTTGTGGACAGAATGCGTGTAAACAAGTTGAGATGGTTTGGACATTTTGAGCGAATGCAAGATGAAAGGATGACGAAGAGGATGTATTTATCTGAAAGAAGGGGTGCGAGGAAGCGTGGACGTCCAAGAACCACGTGGCTTGATCACGTGGACCAAATTCTTAAGGACGGACGCGTGCTGAGTAAGAGAAATCGGCGTGCATGTATGAGAAACTGGATGAATGTAGAGGAAGCGAAAGAAGTATGTAAGGATAGATCTATATGGCGTTCCGTTCTCTCTGATGCCTACCCCTCCTGGGACATGGCGTGAGGGTATAGTACCTATAGTATATTTGATTAAAAATTAAGATATTTTATATCTTAAATTCAGCCATGAGGTTTGCCACCCATCCTGAATATTTTGATTTTATACTGACATGAAGAGGGCAGCTTGCATGTTAATTTTTTGCAGCTGGTTTGCTGGCTACTCCACTTGTGGGATATGCAGTTGATGGTATAGTATAGTAATACATTGAGGGAGGGGCTCCCATCACTTACCCCTGTATGTTTCAAGAACATTAGTTCTCATGTCATCCAGTCAATCTAGAACAAAAGCTTTATATTATTAATCTTCTTTTTATTTTATCAAAAAGTGAGCTCTTGGTTGTCCTTATGGGATTCCCTCTACAGAACATTCCAATACCATTTCTAATATGATTTTCAGTGAAAAACGAAAAAAAAAATGTTTAAAATTATTTGTACTTTTTCCAGGGTATCTCTTTCATACACAGCACAGACATAAAGTCTCATGGATCCCTGAAGTCTTCAAATTGCGTTGTGGACAGCAGGTTCGTCCTGAAACTCACGGACTTTGGTCTTCACAGCCTCAGAACGTCTCCTTCCGAAGAGACAGAAGATATGGAGTCACATGCGTATTGGAGAAGTAAGTTAGAGATATTTTTCATAGAAATTATTGAAATACTGAGACTCTGAGAACATAAATTAGTAAAAATTTCAAAGAGTTTTATATATTTTAGTAGGTAAACGTTTATAAAATAAGTTGCCCAGTAATGATAAGGCACTCGATTATGGAGAATATCAGATAGATATGAAAAGCTATCTCGTTGTAAAAGCCTTTTACAACATTGACGATATCCTAAATAGGACTATTCGCACTATTTAACAATGATAATTTAATTAAATTTATACTATTATTTATTTTTTTACGTACACGAAGTAATTTTAGGCATTTAACACTAAAAATAACTTCGTTACATTTCTTTACGCAGTGATTTGAGACCATTGTATTGTATATTAATTGTGTCGGTGCACACATAGTAGAATTCCATAATTATGTAATATGAAACCAGTGTTTCTTTCTACTAAAGATCTATAGTAGAAAGAAACACTTGTTTCAAATTACATAATATTGTATTGTTTGTAAAAAAATGTTTACAATTGTTAGGCGATTCCAAGTGCCAAACCAATGGCCTACGGATTATAGAAAAGAACAAAGACTAAAGCCATAAAAAATATTGATTCATTCATGATTTAATATATTTACAACTCTTTGTCGGAGGACGGCTACACTTTAGACTTTATTAGAAATTAAACTCTTTTTGAACATAGTAGGTACTTCCACTGTAACTTTGTTATTTGCCAGCCAGCTTTCAGGAACTTCCGGTTTCATTGTATCATAATATTGTAATTTTCTTCACTTTATGATAGCTTCTTGACAACAGCGGAAGCTCGCGAAAGCTATACCTATTCATACATTAAGTAAATTATGTATTTTTTTTTATCAAAGGAAAACAACACTGTTTTAACCCGATATCTTTACAAAGAATTTGAGAATATTATGTGATAGTATCATATTTTTACAGTTATATAGATGTATAATATTACAAGTTTTTCAAAAATTATTATATATTGAGTTACAACCTATTGGATTGGTCTGAAACGAGTTTGGATTCTCTTCTCCATTCCTCCCTATTTTCAGCAAGTCTCTTTAGTTCTACGTATGTGCCACAGTTCATGTCCTTCTTCAGTTGGTCCATATAAGCGTCTCTTGATCGGCCTCTATCATTTCTCCGGGAGACATACGCAGTCCTGGGTACCTGATGTTGTGGCCAATCCAATTAGCTCGTTGTTGGCTGATTCTTTGAAGGAGTTGCCTTTTTTCGTCTACACTGCCGCCACTACTTTTTCCGCCTAGTTAAAACCTCTTCAAATTTAATAATTTTCAAATTCACACCTGAGTACTTATTAAACAGAATATTAAAAACTCCGTAATCCCAACTTGATACAAATTTACAAAAATATGTGGTCGAAAAATATTTACGAGGCTCTATATGAATTACGACTTAATTCTTCGTCAATTTTACATATTTAAATACTGTTGTGGGCTTAACATCAAACACATCAGCCGTTTTTCTTACTGACATTCCTTTTCGGCATTCTTCAACAGCCTTCTCTAAATGTTCTGTTGGAATAGGAATCCTTTTTTGCCAGTTTTACTTCTTGGCACTGAAAAATAAATTGATCATGCTAAATATATCCAATTTTGTGTGTACATTCGAACAGTTCAATGTTACACGCAATCCTCTGTTTGTAGGTACACTCAGACCATAAATACAGAAAATTATCGATAAAAAAAAATTGAAGTTATTTTTGTCAAAATAAAATATTAGATAACAAAAAGAACCTAATGTTTTCTCATGTTGTGTAGTACAAACATTAAAAATATAACAATTATTTATCTAAAAAAACTAGAGAACATTGATGAAAAGTTTACTTTTTGCATCGAAAATCTTTAAGAAACATTAACGAACTCACACTGGCAGTTACGCGCTTGATATTAAAACAGTATTGCCGTAGTGGAAAAATCTTTACAAATACAGTGTTAAAATATTTTTATACTTCACCGTTTTAGAGTTTTTGAGAATGTTCGAAGGTACACGCGTTCGAAGGTAGGTACACTACTTGACCCTATCATCTTACACTTGCTGTAAACACAATATTTGGTGAAAAAAATAATAATAGCTCGATTGATTAGCTTGATGAGAACGACATTTTATTTAATCACAAAAGTTTCTTGAAAATCAATGTGTTCTGTAAATATAGCATGTAAAGACAATTCATAAAGATCCATATAGTCCCAAACTAAGATATTTTTAGTTGGAAGACATCCTATTCCAGCTGTAGACTCGCCCTCTGTACATTGAATTGATATTTTTTGAAACCTTGTATTGATTTGAAATATCGAAATAAATAAAACAAGTGTTTTATTTATTTCGATATGGAATTCTACTACCTAAACACCGACACAGTGAATGAATGATTTGAAATATCGTAACCAATATACAGTGAAGAATAAAATAAATAAATAAGATATGAATATTGTATTATTAATACCAACACCATGGTACACATATTATATACAATGTACTAAACACATAAATATGTAACACTCAGACAGACAGACAGACATAAATATGTAACAGACAGACAGTTTGAAAAAAGCTATTATTTATTTTGCTCTGGCCGGGAATAGAATCCAGGACCAAGTGAATTAAAGGCAAGAGTATTAGGTACTTCCTCGACATACCGGTCTACATTTATATGTAATGTAACTTTTATCAATTTTTATTTTCAGAATTCCTGTGGACATCCCCTGAACTCCTCAGAATGGAGTCACGACCTCCAGAAGGCACACAGAAAGGGGATGTTTATTCCTTTGGGATTGTGGTGCAGGAAATCGTTTCCAGGAATGGAGTTTTCTGGCTGGGAAAAGATTTGCATCTTTCTCCTCAAGGTAAGAAACATTTCAAATATCTATATTGTAAGAAGATCTTTGTTTGCCTGAAGGACTCCCCTCGACAAAATTCTTCGTCCCTCTCATTCTGTGAGACTGATTTTCTTTTGCGAGCAGTGTCTCATGATAAAATTTACTTATTTATGTACATCAACAACTTTTACATATTAATCAAGCAGTATAATAGACAACTAGCACAAACAGAAGCTGTAATAAAAAATCAAGAGTAGAGTAATTACGTTGAATTTAGAGCAGAGATGCACAAACTGCGGCTCGCCAGCGAATTATATAATAGGTATAAAAAAAATTGTCAATACCAGTGATAATCGGATATTCGGTTAAAGTACCGGATACTTAATAATTCGAGTAAATATTATTTAAGAAAACTGAGGAGTTTTTGAAATATTTCAAATTCCTATACCATTCTGGAAATTCGGCGACCGGGGAGGGGGGGGTAGAAATTCAAACACGTAACATTTGTAGTATCCGGTATTGACTAAAACAATCGGTACAAATACCCAGTACATTGTAGAAAAAGGTAAAGCGAGAAAATATTTTTTAAGAAAACCGAAGAGTTTTTGAAATATTTCAAATTCCTATACCATTTTGAAAATTCTAATGTGTGAGCATTTCTAGAAATTTAAAATGTTAGTGTTAATATTTTTATAGCGGCCCGTCATTGCCTCATTATCTTCCCGAGTGGCCCCTGTTCCCTATAAGTCTCTGCATCCCTGATTTTGAGGAATCAATTAATATCAAACAGTCAAAAAATAAAATAATGCAAAACAGAATAAGTCAAAAGGGAACAATAGGTCTACGGTATATAAATTACATTAATTATGGCAATACAAGCAAGCATGAATATTTCAAAGAAACAACAATTCAGAACAAAAAAAAACAAAGATAATATGCCATTAGGAAAGTTAGAATAAATATGGTACAAAATAAATAGACACGAATTAAATTATTACGAAATAGAATGGAATAAGATATTAGTTTTTTTTTTATTCTCAAAATATTATCCAAAAAATGTATTCTTTTCAGAAATCGTTGAAGCTGTTAACTTGGGATCGGTTCCATCCCAAGCGGGCATCAAGTCTGAGATCTTGAGACCGAAGATAGAAGCGGCCGACTGCGAGAACGATAGAGTGGCTGATCTCATGAGGAAGTGTTGGTCTGAGGATCCTCAAGACAGACCTGATTTCGGAGCGCTTAAATCCCTTATCAGGAAACTAAACAAGTAAGCTGTTGTTCTTGTATTTCTGACCCTTTTAAGTTCTTTTAAGATATTTCTTTTTTAAACCATTTTTCAAAATATTTTACTATTTATTTTACTTTATTTCATTATTTATTAAAAAAAATAGATATATCTGGGTTTTTGTTGTAAACCCAAATACAATCTTTTAAGCTATAAGCTTACTGTGAAAGATGTCGAGAAAGGGGAGTTTGCCGGAACCTAGGATCGAACCGCGAACCTCATATGCACGAGACCGAGACTCTACCTTAAATTTTATTTTATCAAATCGTGTATATTGGAGAACCATGTTTACATAATGTAACATTGAGCAAAATCTAATGGGAAGAAGCGATAAAGGCGTCCCAACGCTTACGAATTGGCTCTAGGCTGGTTGAAGTGATCACTTTAGGTGTCGATGGACAACGTTCACCAATTTCGCCATTCTCACTGTGACGATGTAAGGTCCAGCAATCGAGAAACCCTTTTTGCAAATCATAGAAACAAACACTTTTTTTGGTATGTACAATGTTACACTGTGTAAACATGATTCTCCAATGGAGATGTCTAATTGGTTTTGTCATCTGCACGTTGTGGCCAAATCCGGTTAAACAATAAAAAAAATAAGTTAATATTTTGAACGTGTATAATATATTATGTGTCTGTACATAATTTCGCTCTCTCTCCCTGCCCTGCAAATGATGTGGCGTAAGGCGATAGGTAGATATACAGATTAATGGTTTCGCTCATCCCGAAAACTTAATTTTGAACATAATATCTTCAACTCCAACAACCTTTAACCTATTGGTGAGGTTATGATAATGTTGTTAGTTACAAATTTATCGGGATGAAATATGGGGAATATTGCAACGATCATCTTTTAGACACGGCTTTGTTAGGTATGAAAATTATCAAATTAACAGAATAGTATTTTAAAAATTCTATACACGCCAGTTTCCACAATATTGAAGAAAGATCCACCTCACACCCGGATATCTCAGGAGTCGTTAACTCCTACTTATCCACACATTCAACCAAAATTGTCCTCACGGGCGGGCCATTGGGGAGGTCTGAAGGGCCAGCCGGCCAAAACCGCCGTCGTGGGAATCTTTTATACTACTTCTCTCTTCAATGTCCCTTTTGGGTGGTAAAACATTTATTGATATAATATTTTATTTTATTTATTCATCATTATTACAAAACATTTAAAAATACATATGGACAGAAACAATACACACAATCACAAAGCAAAGACAATGCATTATCCTACTCAACCCGCACTCATCATCCAACCCCTTGCTATATAATACCAAGCCCACAAGTTTGTCATTTATTACAAAAGTTATACAAAAAATGAAAAAAAAAAAAAAAGAAAAACAACAAAACACCAAACCAACATGCATAACAGGCAGCCAAAAGAGATAATGTGACTGCGCGTGCGCGCCGGGACAAGCAAGTTAATCAGGACCATGCAGTCATAACCCGCAGCAACCTCACTAGGCGAGTGCCTGTATCGAGGCAAGCCGCTACAAAACATCAAGGAAGTACCGTAACAACCAATTCACCTTGAAATCGCACAAAAAAATTACACAACATGTAAAAATAGTCTTCTTTTAGCTTCCTCTCTACCCGTGTCAAGTCGATATAATACATAATAGGAGTAGCTACAATAATTTAATAAGCACGCTGCATTTAATAAGCACGAAAGCTGAGCCAACAAAATAAAATTAAGACATTCATGATGGATGGCACCTCATCGCTGAAATTATGATGTAAAATTTGATATTTGTCTTTACTTTCCGAACCCCTGTCTTACACAGTAGGTCGTTCGTAAACTAACGGAAAAGAGTGGGAGACCAATTTAATTCTAATTTTATACATGAGTTAAATAAATTATTCTTATATTATAATACCATGCCCCAGCCCATCCCAACTGCACGTAATAAACATGCGAGTTGTCCTCAAAATGCGAAAAATAAGACATTCAGAATAAATAGGTGACATTCTATACATGTTTACATAATGTAACATTGAGTTCACCTCATCGCTGAACTGAAATTTTTAAAGTCTAAATATGTTTGTGATGTTTTAGGAATACCTGTCTTTTACAATAATTGGACACTCGAAAACTTGTAGAAAAGAGTGAGAAACATATTCTTTAACTTTACAAAGAAAATTTATTTGTGTTCATTCAAACATACATACGAAAAGCTCAATTATTTAAGCTTAGATTTATAGGTCATGATTTAACAAGCAGGTACATAGGAATAATAATTCACGTTAGCTTCTATGAAAGCTTCAATAAATAAATACGCAAGCTCTAGAATTCATAGTCATTTAATTTTGATCTAGTCAGCGCTCAGAACTTATACCTAACACAGGTGCTGATTTTGTAGGATTCCATGGTTTCAGCAGGATTTTAGGGATTATGTCAGTTTTTTAGGGATTACCTTTTTAGCAGGATTTTAGACAAATTACTATTGGCATCATCTATCTATACCTACAGAGAGAACGGAACGCCATATTGATCTCTCCGTACATACTTCTTTCACTTATTCTGCATTCATCCAGTTTCTCATACACGCACGCCGATTTCTCATGCAGAATACTCGGCCGTTGTTTAGAATTTGATCCACGTGATCAAGCCATCTGGTTCTTGGACGATCATGCTTCATCACACCCCTTCTTTCAGACAAGTATATCCTCTTTGTCATTCTTTCCTCGTTCATTCGTTCAGCATATCCAAATCACCGTAACTTATTTACATGCATTCTGTCCTCAACACTCCACTCGCATCCACTCATTCTTCTAATATCCTCATTCCTTACTCTACCACGCAGTGTTTTACCAACCATTCTTCTCAGCGATCGCATCTCCACTGCGTTTATTCCACTTTCGTCCTTCTTCAACCACGTCCGTGTTTCGCATGCATTCTTATAATAATTTATTACATGTTTTCCATACATATAATAATTTATGTTATTTAGGTGATATAAAATAACATATTTTACATTATTCAACGGTTGCACTGAATTGTGTAAACCACAATGTATTAATTTATTGCATAAAAGTGTTTTTACTTACCTGTGGACTTTTATTTATTTGTTTTATTTAATTGGTGTAAAGTAATTCATATTTACAACTTGATAAGTGATAACAAAAAAAAGCAACCAAATATTATCAACTATTTTTCGTTATGCATTTGGCAGGATCTATCGTATTGTACGGAGATTTCAGATAGATATTGATTTAGAGATGCAACGAATAGTATTTTTGACCGAATACCGAATATAATGCAAGATCATGTGCCGAATAACCGAATATTTATTTATTTATTATTCAATTCACGGCTCATATAGCCATTTACAATATATATACATATATAAACATACAAATTCATAAATTGGTGTTAAGTAATTCAAATACATATAACTAAAATAATAATAACAAAAAATGCAACCAAATATCATCAATATAAACATCCATGTATAAATAAATGTATGGGTACTATATATAGTCAATTAAAATTAGTAGGCATCCATACGAACAATCACACAATACAGCAATTATTAATTATTGTGTGAATATTCGGCAAAACAATAGCGGTACTCCCGACCACGTATCTTCGTGTAGGTATATCATTGACATTTATGCACTAGACTTGCATGGCGTTACATTTTTTTGGAAATTTTTAAGTTCCAACATTAATAATAACAATAATAATTTACAGCATGCAGAAGGCCGTACTTCTATCGTCCACCAGGATAGTAAGAAGGTTTTTGTCCCTGTAGCTCTGTAAGTGATCTCCCATGATTGTACTATTTTATAGAACATCATGGAAGAATCAACTCGAATAATGTTGGGGTTCTACATTTTGAATATAAATTTATTTAAATATTTTATGATTTTTGTTATTTAATGTTATATATTTAAAATTTATTGTTAATCTTATATTGTGTTTAAAATGTAGAATCTAATATTGTTTTGTTAAATAAATGAGATATGAGACAATAATAATAATATTTTGTTGTTTCACTATTTGTTAATTAGATATTTGAGGATTAATAGAATTATGCATCTGCAGCTGAAAATGAAACAGCAACAATCTACAAGCTATTTGTTCCTTCCATTTTTACATTTTAACTATTCGGTAGAACACCGAATAGTTAGCTAATATTCGTTGCATCTAGATGAATATATTAAGCTACTGTTTAATCTATGGAAACACCAATACCATATTGGCTTTATTGGTAGATAATATATTATAATAAAGAACATCCTATATAATCATGTTTATGCACTATACTATGTGTACATTTCTCGTATCGCAGTAATTTCATACAAAATGGTTTCACAGTAATCAGATTACCTAAGCCTGATTCAGATAATATATCGAACCTCAAATTATTTACGGACAGAACGTAAAGGCAGACCAGTTCCATGACTCAACGAGTCGAAATTTTGATGTAATTGGTAATACATACAATCAACGCTGCTCTCCAATTTCACTAATAAATAAAAATAGAATAAATAAACAACCACTTGTGGGATATGCCGTGATGGTATAGTAGTAGTAGTAGTAAACAACAATAAATAAATAAATAATATAATAAATAAAGTAATAATATGATAAGCAACCGTCGCAGAAAAAATACGTAAATATACAGAACTAGCGGGAGAAATAAAAAATATTTGGTATTCTAGGTCCGTTTACATAATACCTTTAGTCATGTCAGCTACGGGGGTAACTCCGAGATCTTTAATAAATAATTTTCAAAAAATAGATTTACCGGTTAATTTGTACCTATATAAAAATTCAAAAATCTATTATAATAAACACTTGTAATATTGTAAAAAAACTTTTTGAACACAGATATTTCAGGCACAATGCTGGTATTTTGAACCCGCGTTCTGAGCCTAATCCTTTGATATCCTGTATATCTGGATAGGTGAATTTTTCCCGACATTAGACTTTTAAGTTTTTGTGTGACCATGACTTATCATATGGAGACTTATCTGGTTGTATAATGCTGAGAAGTGTGGATGGCAATTCTGCCGCCACGTATAAAAAATAAATAATGTAACTATTTCTAATGCCATAAATAAATATTTTGGATTCAAATTCAAATTGCTTGTTTAACTATTGAACGAAACAATGACTACGTATGTCTTTAACGGTTCGATTATTATATAGTAGGTATATTTCACTTCTGTTGTGTTTTTAAACCATAATATAAAATTTCTAAAATTGCAAGAATGGTGATTTCTCGAATATAGACATGGATATTTGCTGCGTTGTAGAACTGGACAGTCGATAACATAGTTTGGAGGAGATCTCTCCTTTGCGATAAACTCGCCCTCTGTAAATTGATTCTATGGAATTGTTATTCATCTATATACAGAATAAATGAATAAAAAATAAAACCAGAACACCTTTTCTAATAAAAAGGTTTGACATAGCCTGTTGGTTGTTATATTTGAAATATATAGGTATAATATATACCTAATTTTTCACGTACATATAAGTAATTATACCAGTTAACAGCCGTTCAAGTAATTATACCAGTTAACAGTCGTTCTTACCTAAGGTACAAATTAGATTTAGCTCAAGTGGTTTCAGGCAACAATTTTTAGTAGGCGCAGAGAAACTTATTCAAATAATTAATGAAATAGCTTTATTAATAAATATAAGCCAAAACTTTATATGCAAAAATATTCATGGGTATAAAAAAATAGTATGTTATCACATATAAATAAAATTTAAGTTGTATTTATTCTTTAAATTGAATTTATTTATTTCCTAATTCAAAAACAGAGCGAGTACGGTCTCACATCCGGCTACTAGGCACGCCGTGGGCCTTCTGAATCTTAAAATTTGTGAAACTCGCTATATTCTTGATTATTGCACATAATAACGTTATATATGTAGTATGCACGGTAAACAACATATCATATTATTATATAAATAAAACAAATGGTTGAATTATAAACATTTTCTATAATTTTTTTGATAATGAAAATTATTTTTGATGTGTATGCAGTTTGTCATAATAATTAAGAAAATCCAAGGGTTGTAAATAAATAACTCAAGGTGTATCATGAAATTCATGATATTTTAAGATTAATCTTGGTTTTAATATTTTATTAACACTCTTGTATTATTAAGGATAATTTATTTAAAATAGCACCACTCAACGTATCATCATTGCGACGGCAATCTTCAAAAATTATTTTCACTATATTCCTCGCAGAAAAATAAAACTAAAATGATAAAATCGCATTTATAAATGTTCAAAATATTATATTAATATAAAAAATAATGTGATCCAGAATTTAAAATATTTAAAAAATAAAATGGTTGTAATTTTGCTAATTCGTTTGCATGAAATCACAAAGAAGGGGTGTAGAGCCCTCTTAATTGCCTTGCGGCATATTCATGGCAAGAGTTACTTAAAACTCAAGAATGGTTCTGTTGGGTAATAAATAAATATTCTTACATTTGTTCATAGATTTTCTCCAATGATTTTTTTTACTTAAATCCGCACGCGGAAGTGGAAATCTTTGAGATAAGATAATTTTATCTTTATTTATCTTCCTACTAACCACCTACTTCTGTTTAAAGAAAAAGTTTGAAGTATATTTGTGAATAAAACTTTTAAAATAGGTACTAAGAAGTAATTCCTTCCTGGATGAACTTTTAAATATTTGATAAAGGATGGAATTTAAACGAGTGACAGAAAGTTCAAATTAAAGGTTTCAAAATATGAAAATAAAATTACATAACTACTGACTGGGCGACTAAATGTGTGCGACCATTTATATAATTTGTGCAACTATATAACTATTTATGTATGTATCAGTTTTGTGACGATCAAATAAAACCAAAATTGTGAAAAATAAAAAATTAAATAAACTTTATTGCATCTAAAAATAATAGAAAAAAGGCAGATTTATTGCCTCACGATCACGACAAACTCTAACAACCTACCAAAAATGAAAGATTGTAAATAAACTTCCAATGTGCCTTAAGTCTATTTATTTATTTATTGGAAGCACAAAACAAACAATACCTAACTATACATAAAGGTATAATGTGCATGAAAAAGATCAGCTATCATCCAACACCATGCGCCACAATTAATTTAAAAGATATAGGTACCTAACATTCCGGTCATTTTAAGCCTATGTAAACACAGTCCGCTCGCTCACAGAATCATCACACTAGCTACTAGCAAGTTAAGTAAGTATTTGTCGCACAAACAGCATTGTTCTTCGACCATTTATTTTTTCGGTCGCCCATTTAAATATTACCCATTTCTTAATACACCTACCAACTTTGTATTGAAACCAAAACCTTATTGAATTTTATTATCTTTCATCTTCCGTACTTCAAAGTTCACAAGTGGATATTAAAGAACTTTTTCGAATAACTAATTCGTGCGCTAAAATATGCTAAAAGGTCAACTTTTACAAAGGTTTCATGTCATAAAAATCTTCAAAAATATTATAGGTAGGTACATGAAAAATACTTACACGAAGTCCCCTAAATAGACTGGAGTCCTCAAGGGAATACCCAGCATTCTCCCTGGGGCAAAAAACAGCTTAACAAATTGGAATAGAAATTTGAAATATTTTACATTGTCCTTATTTTTGTTCAATAGTAATTTTAGAACCACCTTAAATTTATTCGTCAAACTTCTAGGGAGGCAGCTATTTACATATTTTAATAATACTAATTTAGTCTACTGTTCTACTAATTTAATAACTGTTTCGTTTTGAGGGGTATGTCTATGGGACTCCCTCTCTTTTCTGTTAGTTTTTGAAGGTCCTATTTTTAAAGATGTTAATGTAAATTATCACATCTTTTGATATACCTATTAGTCTAGATATACTAGTTAGTGATTCATTTAACTTTGATGATTTTTGTAAGACTTTTCAAGTAAATTCAGGATCTTCGCTGGTCCACCTTTTGATTTTGCATTTTGTTGTCATGTTCTATAATTAACTGTCTGATCCTGTGTACATTCTAAAAATCTAATATATAAAAGGAAGTCGTGTGAGTTACACCATTTATAACTCAAAAATGGCTGTACCGATTTGAATGATCTCTGATTTATCGGATTCTTCTCCGCCCGAAGTAACCGATAGGCTATTAAAATATCTTACAAATTCACGGGAAGAAAAATTATGAAGAAAATTATTTACGCCATACATTTTTAATTTTAAAAATAAAAACAATATGGAGAATTATGGCGCTGCTAGCGCTTCTACTATTTTTAAAGTATTAGTAATATTTTTAAAGTATCCGGTATTGAAATTAACAAAAGTCGGTACAAATACCCGTTATATTGTAGAAAAAGGTATCGTAAGAAAATATTCTGGAAGAAAACCGAGGAGTTTTTGAAGTACTTAAATTCCTATACTATCTCGAAAATTTAGCGACGCGAGGGCGGGGTAGAAATGCAGGGGATCCATCGGAACCAGCAAAATTTTGAAAGTGGTCAATGAGAAAAAAAAAAGTTTGGGAAACTCTGCACTATACGATGACACACTTGGACAACTACGGGAGTTTGTAAAGAGATTAAAAATATTAATCATTCATTGGTTCTTCGGCGGTACGAAGTTCGCTGGGTCAGCTAGTAAAAAATAAAAATAAAATAACAGACTACAGGTCTATAGTAAAAATGCTCTATTACATCATAGAACCTTTCTTGCTACCTCTTACAAAAAATTATACTTAATACAATATTATTTAGGTAGATGGAGTTGTTAGTAGTAGGCAAAAGGTAAAAAGCAAAATCGTTTAGGTGCTGGACATCTTCTCGGTTTATTTATACTGCTGAAAGTGACGTTTATAGCGGTAATATAATGTAATGGTTATTGCTTTATTATTTATTTATCATTTTATATTGTTATTATCATTTCATAATGATAAAATATTGGTAGGTAGTGGTTTTGGCGGATAATGAATAATAATATCTGGCGATATTCTAAACGAAATATTCGGTCATTGTCATTTATTTGTTTACTTATTTTTATTAATCTCTTTGCTACACGTAATAGCAATACAAAATATATGCAATTTTAAAAACAATACATGATTTATAATGCTATATCTATAGAGTACCTATGCAATATGGGCGATAGCACCCACAATTAAGAGCGCTAGAGGATTCCAGCAGGGCTACTCTTGACGCATACGATCTTAATCTAGTCTTGATCTTGATCATACGACGCACGAAGGAACTATGGTAAAAAACCGTGCTACCGCTACCGCGCGATCGGTATGCACGTATTTTTGGCCAATAGTCACTTCGCGCGTCGTATGATTAAGATTAAAACCATGTCTAGATTTTCTCAAGAGTAACCCTACAGGGAGGCGGTTAAAAGCTTGACAATTAATAATTGAAGGGCATTAAGGCGGTTGTTGCAGACAAATATTGAAAGTAATTCCGAATAATCGAGGATTTTTTTTTAACAGTTTCCTATACACAGATGTCAGTATAGCTGGCGGACCTGACTGGACACTTACGTAATTTCTTCCAGACAACCAATTCTATCTCAATTTTGCTGAGACAGTTCTTTTCCAATTCCTGGTTGCGAAAATTCCTTACGAAACTCCGCGACCCAGCAGCGAATCAAAATCAGGACCTCGATGATGCAAGTCGACTGCGATAGTCGTTGCACCAAGTGGCCGATAAAAATTGAGACTGGGTCGATCAAATATTGAAAGTTTCGACGATTGCCGGATATCCGTAATCTCGTGCCTGACGTAATAAATATCCGTGACGTTTCTATCCCATTTTATGATTATTACCAACAGTTATTATGTCGTCGGTAGGTTTATCCAACATAATAAATAAAATTTGAAGTGTCATTCTAAAGCGCTGAACTTAATTTAATTGGCCCATTGTTTATTTATTTATTTATTTTAGCTAAAGCTAGATAGGTGACTGTAAATCTGAAACTCTCTGTTGGTACCTATTGACAATATTTTTTTCGTTTTTGCGATACCTTTAATTTTTGAATTTTGTGATACAATCTATTCATAAAAATTATGAATTTGGATTTGAAATAAACTCAAATGCGCCAGAAAGCAATATGCTTCTGTAATAAGAGTTCGTCGGTAGCCCGGGGGTAGAGTCTCGGCCTCGTGAACAGCGGGTCCGTGGTTCGATCCCAGGTGCCGGCAAACTCCCCTTTCACGACACAAGCTTTTAGTAGCTTACTGTGAAAGGTGTATAAGGTTGTATTTGGGTTTATAACAAAAACCCAGATATATCTTTTTAAAAAAAAAAAAAAAAAAAAAAAAAAAAAAAAAAAAAAAAAAAAAAAAAAAAAAAAAAAAAAAAAAAAAAAAAAAAAAATAATGTTATTATGAAGGTAGAAAATGTCGGTAGAGTGCGGAATCGAAGCCCAAATCTACCGATTGTAGTCTGAGACTCCACTAATGGATGATAAATTATTTCGTCGGCGCCGTTTAATGGAGTGTCTATCTCAAAGGCATTATTATTATTAAGTAGGCACCTACCTGCAAGAAATTTGTAGATAAGCTTATCGATGTTGAGGGGATGATTGACCAGAAACCTGAAATTAATATGCTGAAAAGCGAAAACACAAAGAATTTTATAAATTTAGTAGCTGACCCGGCAAACATCGTTTTGCCATATATAATATTATTTCTAGATTACTAATATTGCTATTAAAAAATAGGGGTTGATGGAAGAAGGGTGAAAATTTAGGGCTGTATATATTTTTTAATTCCTAACCATGAAAAAATATAAATAAATTGTCCAAAAAATTAAAATAAAAAAATCGAGGTGGACCACCCTTAACTTTTAAGGGTATAAAAATAGATGTTGGCCGGTTCTCAGATCTACCCGATAAGCACACAAAATTTCATCGAAATCGGTCCAGCTGTTTCGGAGGAGTATGGTAACAAACACCTTGACACGAGAATTATAATTATATTAGATTTGCCAATGTGTTTTTTCTTCTGCAGGGAACACGAGACTGGCAACATTCTGGACAATCTTCTGTCTCGCATGGCTCAGTACGCTGAAGACTTGGAAACTCAAGTCCAGGAGAGAACGGCAGACTACTTGGAGGAGAAGAAGAAATGCGAAGAACTACTTTATCAACTGCTTCCAAAGTAAGTACTTTCAATTATATGCACATGCACAATTGCGTTCTCAGGAGTTTAAAAATATCCTTGTTCATTTTGAAGATTTGATGTCCATGAACTAACCATACTTTCGTTGTTGTTCAGGGAAAAAATATATACCAAAAAATAATATTTAATAATAATCAAAATAATTTATTTAGCGCCGTTTTGTGATAAAAACTACCGCAAGGCCGCTTTTTTTTATTTATTTATTGTTATTATCTAATTTTAATATATTTTATTATTTTAATTTAACTATTAGGTAAGTATAAAATTCTGAATGCACTTGTAATTGTCACAAATTTTATTCACTGATTCATATTATTTTAAATTTGTTATTTTTAATAAAAAAGTATCTATAATATTTTTAAATAAATAAATAATGAATACTTTATTCAATCAATAACAATGTACAAATGTTGGGACAATTTATCAACAATATGGTCATAATTAAGTTGCAGCAGCCTCACTGGGTCAGGGGCGGATACAGATGGGGGCCAATTGACGATGTCTTGTATATGGGTGTAATCAGTTTAAATAAAATGGCATTGTCTTATATTATATGTGTATAATTTTTGCGCCCCCCCCCCTTGAGTTTTTTTCTGAATCCGCCACTGCACTAGGTTGCCCTGTATCGAGGTGTGCTGCGTATAAAAAAACATACAATTATTACAAAGATTTATACAAAAAAATTACGATCAATAATTAATAATTCAATAACAAATGAATAAATGTATATATCAATTAGACATCTCGGTTGGAGAACCACACATTGATCACTTAAGCCAGCCTAGAGCCAATTCGTAAGGATTGGCACGCCTTTTCTCACTTTTCCAGATTAGATTTTGCACAATGTCGATAAATGTGTGTAAACATGGTTTTCTAATCCAGACTGATTTGTTTTGTCATCTGCGCATTGTGCCCCAATACAGTTTTTAAAAAAAGTAAATATCCTAAACACATTAAAATGTGTAACATCGTCGTTGCACATTAAAAATAGGGTATGTAAATTTATATATGTTTTGACATTTGTAGAATAAACTGCTTATTGTGACATTATAACCATTTTATAAAGTGATTCATAGTTTCAAATAATATTAAAATTTAATATATAAAGAATAATATCACATGCCAATAAAAAGTCCAAACAACAATTTTAAGGCCCTAATGGATAGTTTTTAAAGAGTATGCTTTGATAAAAATAGTTGCACATACCTCACTTTAAATATGCAATGACGATATGTGCCCACTGAAAAAGCAAATGTGATTAAACTAAAAATGAAAATTCTGAAATCGTTCATCCGTAAAACTTTTTCTTTTCTCAACCTTTTATTAAAATCTTAATAAATTCACGATATTAAAATCTTTTAAACAATATATTTCTTATTATTACTTAAAGGAGAATGTTCTTCAAAGAAAAGTTTGACTTTCCTTCGCTTTTTTATTGTTCAAAACAATGTAATTAAAATTAATATTGAGAAATAAGAAGTTATTAGCAATATTAAAAACATTAATATAAAAGTAAATAGGTATATATAATATATTTAAATTCAATTTAATGTTTTTTGTACCTACAAATTGAGTTTTCTTAAGGAATACTTTTATATTTTTTCTTCGTAAATTTATGTGCATGCTGCTTCAAGCTGTATTTTTGTCATCGTCTGTCAAATTGTTATTGTTGTTTTTTTTTTTTTTTTAATTTAACATATTAAAGGCTCTGCCGTTTAAATAAATAAAATAAATAAATAAGAGAAAAATTATGGTAGGGAGCTAAATTTACTAAAAAAACTGGAATAGTATTCATGTAATACCTTCCAATTAACCTTTAACATGGCTTTACTCACATAGGTATCCCTGCTTACATCTATACACACATCGGTGAAGTAAATACAAAAAAAAAACTATATTAAGATCATTCTGTTTAACTCAAGAATTAAATACATAACCAGGCTGTGCAATTTCAAAAAAAATCAAGCAACAATAATAATGATCTAGGGTTTGTTTGTTCACATTGTGAAAAGACATTTTTAACATATTTGATATTAACAAAACACTGTTTACTTTTCACTATTAATTTTATTACTCAAGCACTTTCGCCAACTAAGCTTGACATTTTTAAAAGAACATCATGTGATAAAAACTGTTACAGTGGTGTCCCTTTCTAAGATACTTACGGTATTTTTGACACAATCGGGTGCCTGAAACTGAATTTACTTAAGTAGCATTCACATTGCTTCACTTTGGATGATCATCCAGAGTGTCAGGGTCAAACCTGTTCATCGAAAGTGAACACGTCTGTTCACATTTGTTCATCCTATGCTTTCACTGCCATGTCAACACTCTCACTCGTGTTGTATGTAGTTTGACGTATTTTCGTATAAGAATAATTAAACAAATTCAAAAATGAAAAATAACGCTTAAAATAAATTAATATAGCTCTCGACTGGATAATAATTTTGTACATGATTCTGACATTCAATACAAATTCATAGAGAATAAAACAAATAATAAGATAAAACTTGTTTATGGTCGTTTCAGTGAAAGGACCTTTCATCAAAATTATGACGAGTGGTAATCTCTTTCCTCCGACATCGCTAGTGATCACTAGCGATGAAACGCCTGTTCACATCTGTTCATCTTGGAGGATCATCCGGAGTGATCACTGAAAGTGAACAAATGTGAACGACCCTTTACTAAGAAATATACCACTCTACATAGATGAATCGTTCCAATCCATTCCAACCAACTCCAGAAATGAGCAGAAACATTCTGTTCGCTCTGAGAAGTAGACATTGTCATACATTAAATTTAAACTTCCAAATTTTTCCAAAAAAAGAATGAGGACCCTGGGAAAACCTAAAAATCTAAATTAATCTTTATACTTACGCAATGCCAATAGGTTAGTTGGAAGAAATTGCTATGTTGCAATAAACTCGCCTACTGTGTATTATGTTACCCTACCCCGTGGAGTCCCCGGTAAAGTATAGGCCTCCCATTTTTCTCTGTAAGCTTTTAAGTGTCTTTAAATGACAGGTATTCAGAAAACATTACATTTTAAGACATCTAAACTCTACGATTCTAAGCTTTTATTGGCACAGAGGACAATCTGCATATTTGCTACAAGCAGTTAGTTTGCTGGTTACCTCACTTGTGCGAGATACCGTAATTGGATGGATGGGAATTGTTTATGCTGTTTTCTTTTTTATGTCAACACTCAGACACTGTCTACACATCTATGAATCAATTTAATGTAATAGAGAATATTATTTTATGAATTTTTGACACAATTGGATGTGGAATGATTAATCTAGAGTGGTTCAAGATATAATTAATAAAGAATAGTTACTATATTGAAGTTGATATCCTCAATGATAGGGAGTACTCTGTGAGGAAATGAGCTGTAAGTGGATTTGTTTGAAAGTGCCTTCCATTGAAGATCCCCTGGAGTTTTTCTTTTCATGTCATTACTTTTTGTTAAAATGTCTTAATTGCTTTTATTTCAAACAATATGTTGTGTATCATTATTATAATTATCATAAAAGCTATTTTGCTCCTTTTTCTGTTAGTAAATATCGACAGTCCAGTTCCACACATTAACAAGTCAAAATTTTGATTAAATTTATAATTCACAAAATCAACTCCACTCTATTAATTCCACAAACAAATTACTTTAAAAAATACACGGTTCCCTTATTTTTATATTAACTATACTATACTATACTATACCATCACGGCATATCCCACAAGTGAGGTAGCCAGCAGATCAGCTGCATGTAAGAAACATGCAAACTGTCCTCTTCGTGCCAATATAAAATCAAGACATTCAGGATGGGTGGCAAACCTCATCGCTGAATTAAGTTAATGAAAATAATAATGAAAATAACTATTAAGTTAATGAAAAAAAAATGTTCCTATTTTCAATTCCAATGTTTTAAGAATGCCCAATGATAGTTGGCCAAAAAGAGCGCTGTTCTTCCATCCGCAAGGGTTCCATCGGCCCGGGCGTCCCTCTTTCACAATACACCGTTCCTATAACAACAATATCAGAGGGCAGGGAATATTGTGGAAAGAGGTGACGCAATTGGCGCAGAGACACTCTGAATGGAAGAGGCTGGTTTGAGGGTGATGATGGTGATTTTCAATTCCACAAATAAATATTTCGAATTGATTAGCTATTAAATGGAACAAAGACAGCATAATGCCTCTAACAGTGCAATTATTTTATAGTTATGTATTTCACTTTTCATTGCGTGTAAAATTGCCAAAATGGCAATTTCTCAAATATAAGACATTTCGACTTGTTTAGCTGTGGAACTGGACCGTCGATATATTAGCATAGAAAAATAAAATACATTATTAAATTAAAATGTCTCCTTCATTCTTTCTCAGGTCTGTAGCTGCACAGCTGATCAGAGGACAATCAGTAGTGGCTGAAACTTATGACCAAGTCACCATCTACTTCAGTGATATAGTCGGATTCACATCCTTGTCTGCGCAGTCGACTCCTCTGCAAGTCGTAGACCTTCTCAATGATCTCTATACCTGTTTCGATTCTACAATAGTTAACTTTGATGTCTATAAGGTAAGAATATTTATTATTAAACCTTATATCGTGGTAGTGAGAATGGTGGAATTAGTGAAAGTTGTCTATGGAACCTGAAAGTGATCAATTAAATCACCCTTCAGCAGCCAATTCACCTGTGTTGGAATACCTTTCTCAATTATGCACCGCTGCGTACCTAGCCTTTAACCAAGGGATGTAATTTTACAAAAATATGATAATTTTATCAACAATTTTTGATTAGGTAATAAGAAATGAAGTCTCACCATCAAAAAAGTTGATATGATGAAATTGTGTTACAATAGTAAAAACACCAGCTACTTTACCCAGAATGAATCATCATAATCAGCTGCTTTGCATCTATTATTAAACATAGGCTTCCTCCCTATATATCTACAACTCACTACAATGGCCACACTGCATTCAATCACCATTGCCATTTTATATTTCAAATACAAAAATGAATGAAAATAAAGGTATTTTTTTTTTAAATGAAAACACAAAAATTGAGAGATAAATGCTTATCTTTTCATTATATTTGTTTATAGGTATATTAAAACAACACAAATTTCATTAATTAGTCAACAGCCGCAAAATAAATTTAATACTATAATAAGCCCTCATACTAACTAGATGGTTGCCAACTGCGAGAACAGAAATTATTGTTAATTATTTATAACAGCTAATTATCAAAACATAGACAAGACTTGATAAATCCCAAATTCATACATTCGTGGGAGTCTGGGTGTGCGGAATATCTCGGATAAAATCCTCCTTTACACGAGACTTGTCTCTATAAGGAGGATGTTTAGATTTAAGTTTTATCAAATAGTCTATGTATTGTAATGTCTGTATAATTATTGTTAAATAAATAAAATAAAAAAAAAAAAAATACAAGAGAGCAGATTGCGATGGTATGGCCATGTGGCCAGAAGACCACCTGAGTATGTAGGCAATTAAGCTCAATGTATCGAGGTTACCAGCAAGAGACCAAGAGGAAGGCAAAAGCGCAGATGGCGTGAATTAGTGAGACAAGATATACGGAACTGCGATGTTTTCCATGAGGATGCGTTCGACAGAATCAAGTGGCGTAACCAAACACGAAAGGCAGAGACCACCACCATGTAGGAATAATAATTGCCCAAGGACAAGAAGAAAAATTTATGACAACAAATTATCAAAACAACATTTTCAACTAATAGTAGTCAGGTATTCAGAACTACAGTCATTCCCCACTACTGGATATATTAGTCCAGAATTTCAAATATATATACACAACCGACAACCATCCAAAAAGTACAAGTTAAAAATTGCTTAATTCTATTATAGCAAAGTCACTCCCTTTCTATTGCTAACATGATCTTTCATACTGGAAAACCAGGTGTTGATCTTGGTGTTAGCCAGCAAGTCCTGAAAGGCCTCACATCCTTCTATACTGCACAGCACCCCGTAGACGGATAAATCTGCCAGATTCGGAGTGGCTCCTCCCATGAACAACCCTCCCTTCTTTCTCACTTCTTTCATCCAATTGTTGCATTCGTCGTAGAGAGATTGCCTAACGTCATCTTTTAGGCTATGTCTGAAAATGAATACAAAGAAATTTATTTCAATTGTGGATATACATAATAATATGTCCTATATAATATCTACGGAATAGACAAAGAGGATGAAAGGGTAGTTTGACTTGTCCGTGGACATCACTTTGCTTCCTACACATTCAAGAGTTCTCATACATGCACCATATTTTATTTCTACTAATATTTTTGTACGTCAGACTCCTATGCGCTCCTTCATACTTTTATGTATTTGAAACGGTCAAAAGCGCCGCAAAGCTTGATTTGCTGGAAGCTCTGCAAAAGCTAGAATGGCCCCTGCTCATTCTTATTTATTTATACCAGACCAACAAATAAATAAAGTGAAAATGAAATCAAACATAATGAAGAAACTTTTTTCACTGAGTTACTGGAGAATAGGAAATGTATAAAAAATTTAATAAGTATCAGAATAAGAAGTGTTACAAACCTTTTCTTTAGTCTCTTTGCGATAAAATACATAGCATACGCCCCCACATAAACCATCAGAGAGCATTCCCAAGCAGGGAAATGCTCTCTCCACTGTCCCACTTCACAGAACCACTGGAAAGCTTGCATGGCTTCCTCTTTGCTGCGATACACATTGGGAGACAGGGTGTGGACCAGCACATCATCTGCCCATCTGCGCCATTTACGTTCATTGCTAAAAATAAAAAATTGACGTAATCAGTAAACAAGGACAGAGTTTTTGGCATTGCAAGTCTTGTGTCATGGAATAGGCTGTCTGCCGATCTGCGGAGCCAGAGCAAATCACCGATTTAAGAATAATAATATGACTATTTATATAGCGCCGTACTGTGATAATATCACTTCAAGGGCGCTTTACATTACTTAGGATCAACATCCACGTCCATTTTTAAAATTACTTAATATCAAATAAAAATTGTCATCAGAAAGATAAAACAAAAATCATAACAATAAATAAAAAACATAATAATAAAATATTTCATTTTGTTCAGCAGATTTTCAGTCTTTGTCCAAAGATTTAAAATAATATAATGTGTCATATGTTAAATCTTGTGAACAAATATGTCTTTAGGCCTCTCCTTAAAACCGTCATAGTCAGCGGCCTGCCTGAGACCTAGAGGCAAACTATTCCAGAGCTTAGGACCTGATGAAAAGGTCGGCTTTCATTAAAAAGCAAATGAAAGCCGACCTTTTCATCAGCGCCCTTGAGACAATGAAACAAATCATCCACATCTCTTTCTTTATTTGCCTATCTCATCTCCTGCAAGAAGGATAGGCATAAGAATTTCGTATAAAAACATGAAAATTTAATAAAACAATGTGACAAATGGATACTGACTTGATTTCATCCAAGCTTCTTTCCCTCTTGACGTGATTGAACATCAGGAAATATTTGTTGAGGATCTCGTCCTTACTCTTGCCATCCTCTTCGTCATACTTGACACTCGGATAAAAATTCAAGATTTCAGAAATGCTCTGTGACTTGTCTAACAGGTACGAGGAGATGATTGATATTATGGCACTGCTGTCATTCAGTTGCTAAAAATAATACAGAAATTAGAATTACAAAATATTTGTGGAATCGAAATAATAAAATGTTCTACATTAAATAAATTTAAAAACTTATTTTTTGAATTTAGAGCTGTTGGTTTACGAAGCTGAGCAATGTTAGTTGTAAATAAATAAATTAACATCAGAATAATAAAGTAGATTTAACACAATTAACACTGTCACAAACTTACCCTGTAACCTTCTTCAGTTTTAATAAGCAGAATGGGGACTTTCTTATAAGAAGACCACCGTATAGACTGCCTTAAGACAGCGTCTACTTCCACGATATCGTAACAGATATTGTTGGCATCCAGAAAGGCTCGGACCTTGCAGCAGAAAGGGCAGGTCTGATACTGGAATAAAGTCAATTTTAGATGACTGAATTCACCAGAGTTGTTGACCTGGAAAAAGAAATCGATCAGTATTATTATTCTTCAGAATAGAATGGATTTATGCTCTTTTCTCCCAGTTTTTCAGTGTCTCCCCAGCAAAGCCATTTTCCAAAAATGTCCAATGATATTTAACAAAGAAACTTTTCGTCGTTGGTTCAATGAAACCTCTTATGTGCTGCAAATCAAATTTTACAGGGGACGCAAAAAACTGTTTAAAAGTCCATAGATCAACAAATGTTATCAAACTTACTATCAAATTCATGTAAAACTTTGAAATTTTTACATAATTTTGATAATAAGTTTGATTACATTTGTTGATCTGTGGACTTTTAAACAGTTTTTTGTGTCCCCTGTAAAATTTGGTTTGTAGCACATAAGAGGTTTCATTGAACCAACGACGATTTGTTTTACGACAAAAAAAAATAACAGCAATCTGGGATATAAACTTAATGATACATTGTTTTTACAAAAAGAATATCTGGGTACCTAGACAGATTGCATTTGGCGATCGACTACAAACGAACTTTTCGTCAATGTACCATAACATTGTATGAACATTGTTGAATAGTTTGTTTGTAGTCGATAGCCAAATGCAATTTGTCTAGGTACCCAGAGCATTGGGGTTACTCAAATTTACTGAATGTAAAAGATTTGTTGCATCTCAATACATTATAAGAATAGGGTTACAAGAATGAAATCACATCAAACCTTTATTAAACCCATGTTATATAAGCGAACATTCATACATTTATAGGTTAGAAACACATACAGTCTATCACAAACTATTTACAGATGTGAATATGATTTATTTGCTAGTTTTCAAACAAAGACTGACAAAACTCACCCGTCGAGTTGGTTTTATATCAGGTAACCGTTCAAGAACAGCATATTCATTCTCTGAGACTTGAGGAGCGATCTCTTTCACAACAGGTTTCAAATCATATCCAATGTATCCAATACCTAAAACTGTGGCTGCCCCAATGAGAGACATGTTGATTATCTTTTTCGGAAAGTCTTTAGCCTTCCGCGTTGAGAAAGATGCTACATGTTTGATGTTTGTAAATTGGTTTCTCGAAGTGCTTAGAATAAGTTGCTGAGGTATAATAGTAGCCGCCCTTAACACAACACGCGCTGGCTGGAGAATAATCGATAGCGACATGGCGGACGGTTGATATCACTTTACGTAACACATTAAAATAAAAACGAGCAAGTTTACGTAAATTATTTGTTATTTAACGCGAATAACAATTTAAAATTACATTAACGCAGTTACCAAACACATAAAATTCTTTGACATTTTGATCTTAAATGAAATGTCAAAACAGTGTTGTAATACTTCAAAAATAGGTGTGGCCTGCTATAAAAAATATTATTACGCGTTTTACAGTTTTCCGAAAATGTTTTCATTACAAATAGTTCATTTTTCGCAATGAAACATGTGCCAAATACTAATCGGCTACTTAAATCTATTAGATTATTGCTTTAAATTATTTATTCTATCATAACTTCTCGTAATTACTGTATGCACACGAAAATACAGTAATCAAATACGTCATCTATTATAATTTTATTTTAAGCAGGAATACGATTATTGGAGGTTTACAAGGTTGTGTTTGGTAATTGAATGAATAACTATTATAATTATTCTATTTTATTTCTAGGTGGAGACCATAGGAGATGCCTACATGGTTGTTTCAGGACTCCCAATGAGAAATGGGAATTTGCATGCTAGGGAGATTGCTCGCATGTCTTTAGCTCTGTTGAAAAATGTTTACAAGTTTGTTATTCGACACAGGCCAGATGATCAACTGAAACTTCGAATAGGACTTCATTCAGGTAATACAGAACTTCTTTCAATATTAATTTATTCATATGATACTTATTATTAATTAAAATTTGATGGGGGACGTGTATATCATAGATTATCTTGACAGCAAACAAGAACCTACACAAATATATCTCTATCTACTAGAAGCTCTAAAATAGTACCTATACCTATTCAAGTAGGCAAATATTACAAAATTGCATTGCATTGAGCAGCCACCCTCATACAATGGATGAACTGAGATAATTATGTACCCACTTTACAAATAATATCTTGGATGATAAAAGACATTGGTTAAATCTAGAATAGATTTTAATGGTTTATACTACTATTCAATTCAATTATAAACAATACCTCAAAACAGCAACCAAGGTTGCTGGTGTCAGAGGCGTGCAATATTACAAATCTGGTAAAACAATTCATAAATTTAAATTATTTGACATTATAGTAAAATATAAGACACCAGAGCAAAAAATCACAGAACAGCAACACCATTGAAAACAAAAAACACAAAACACTATTACAAACATTGAGAAGTCATTACTAACTCTTGAATCCTCTTTCCAAACTCCTTAGGATTTTTACATTTCTTCAATTGGTCAGGCAAACTGTTATAAATCATAACAGCAGAGTACAAGAAACCATCTCGAACTTTATTTGTTCTGGGTATAATGTTTCTTATATTGTTTGAAGTCCGCGTGTTGTGTCCATGTACACTACTGTTAGTCGTCAAGCTCAAGTTTGATTTCATATGTCCGCGTTTTTTATCTTATGTATAGTCTTGGCTTTTTCAGAAGTTATTAATTGGTTGAGAGTCATTTCTCCTGTCACTTTATATAAATCAATAGTTTTAGTTAATCTATTAAATCCATGTACGTTTTTCAATGCCTTATTCATTGTCCTCTGCATCGATTCTCTGACTCTCAGACTACAATGAGACCAGGCCACCAACCCATATGTGATATGAGGTATGATGAAAGCATGGTACATCATATGTTTTGTTCCTAGATCGAATACATCAGCTCTTTTTAAGATCCCCGCTAATGGAGATATTTTATTACTAAACAAAGCAAGAACCCCTTCCTTGCTACAAAAATGTTCTTAGTACACCTACAAGAAAAAAAAATAATATTTTAATTGTTTTCTTCTCCTTCAGGTCCATGCGTTGCCGGTGTGGTGGGTCTTAAGATGCCGAGGTACTGTCTATTTGGAGACACTGTGAATACAGCCAGTAGGATGGAGTCTAATGGTGAAGCTCTTAGGATACACGTCAGTCCTTACACCAAGGCAATCCTGGACACATTTGGCTGCTTTGATTTGGAACTTAGGGGCAAAATACCAGTCAAGGTAGCTACAGAATTTCTTGGATAATGTTCAAATTTATCATTTTATTTTTTCTTTACATTTACCTTTAGTGAAAATGTTTAATTATAGTTGACTAAAAATAATACATGCTTGCCTGAAAAACCTCCCCTCTCATCACATTTTGCAAATTTTTTTGGTGAGGAAAAGAGTGCTCTTTATACAAACTTTTACCCTTGGAAAATGTTTATATAAGATATACATTTATGTTTTAACAGGATTGACTAGAAGACTTGAGAGTAACAAGCTTAGTCATATTTGTTAAATTTGTTTTCTCTAGATAAATATTTGATTTTAATATTTATTTATTTATTTATTTATTGATACATCAAAGGCCCACTGGCCTTTTAATAGTAAGGTTGGCACAATATAAAATATAACAACAACAAATATTTCAGTATTATACAAATTAGTTCAATAGTTAAGAAAGTGTAACTGATTAATCACCTATTGGTAACTGTATCAGAATTTCTGAATTTTTGTCAATCAGGGTTGTGAGAAACAGAAGTCTATAATTCGAAGTGTATTAGATGTATCAACATTATTATGATTTTTACAGGGTAAAGGTGATATGACCACATACTGGCTAAATGGTGAAATACCAGACCCCAACGCTGCAATACAAGAGTCAAGGATGCCTCCAAAACAAAACTCTCTTAACATAGACGGAAACCAACTCTCATTGACACCGTTTAAACACAGAAGAGAAAACTCCCGGCCAAATAGTCGAAGAGGATCTGCAAGTTTCTTACCGGTACAGAAATATAAAGATTCTGACAAGACTTCAGAGTGCCAACCTCTTTTGCAGGATTATTCTACTAGTGCCAATTGTACAAACGGACTACCTGCGAAGGAAACAAACGGCTCTAATCTTAGTTTAGCAAATAATGTTAAGATATTAAATAATTCAAATCAAACGTTACAATCACTAGGCAATTCGCAATCGTTTAAATTAAAAGAAAAAAAAATAACACCCGGCACGCCGCCACTTTCAAATTCTAGAAATAATAATAAAACACAAATGAACAATTGGCTGGCGAAGCTGTCTTCCGGAGATGATATCGAATTAGGAAAAAAGGTAGCAGAGAAGACGTTAGACTATAGCACAAGCCTTCCTTTACTGGCTAATCACTCTAGAGATACTCCAGATAACATGGTCTGAGTTCTTTGAATATCTTTGAAAGTAAAACTCTATGCTTGCATCACTAACATTAAAAAATTTAACTGTTAATATGGTTGTGTAAATGCAAATATTGCTCTCTTCACATTTGGTCAATTTTTATTAGCTTTTGGCAATTTCTGACAACGATTTATTAATTTATTTATTAGATGAGGTGTTTTGTATTGTGTGACTTGTAAGATCTATTGTAGATACTCCCCTTACTTTGATTGTCTGTCTGGAGTTGCCAGATAAAAAAAGCCCTCTAACCCTAAACATCTTACGAAACTTATGATTTTGAGAGAATCTAGATTGGAGAAAGATTCCACTTTTTATCTTTTGAATAATTGTGTACTGCTTACTTTGAACAATTATATAATCTGCACTCAAAACATAATTTTGTAATAATCGTCATTCAATTATACTTGTAGGAAGTCAGTGAAGATTGCATTTGTACGACGACTCGTTTATATAATATTATAAAACTCATGCAACAAACAGTTATACCAAAGAAATTGTTTTATATATTATTAATTTAATGTTAAAATGTTTTATAATAATAATAATAATATGATCTTTTAATTAAATTTAATGTTGGTGCGTTAATATTGTGAAAATTCATTTCAATAATTTTAAAATATATTAAAAACACTGTTATAATATTCTCTATGTTAATTATATATTTGCCGAGCGCTTTTGCCTTGCATCATCTTCAGGGCAAGAGTTCTTTAAGCTGAAGAATAGAACAAACTAACCTACATTATATGGTTTAAGCTATGTGTTGGATGGAGCTAGTGTTGCCAGACATACGGTAATTAGCGTATTTGTACGGTAATTTCATTCCCCGTACGGTAATAAATTAAATAAATTACCGTACGACAAACATACGGTAATTTAAAGTAACATTAGTATCCGGTAATGACATAAGCCCGTTACATTGTAAAAAAAGGTACTGTGTGAGAAAAAATGCATTAAGAAAACCGAGGAGTTTTTGAAATATTCCAATTTCCTATACCATTACGAATATTTTGTGACGGGGGGGTAGAAATACCCGTTACATTTTGAAAAAGGTACTGTTGATTTTCCGAATTGTACGGTATTTTTTGGCAAAATGCAGGTAATTTTGGCCACACAATCTGGCAACCCTGGATGGAGCACAATGAATTATCATAGTAAAAATGGTAACAGTGTTTTTTATACATATTAAATTTATATGATTTTTTTTGTTTTCCATCAACTTTATATATGCTTTAAAGTTGTGAAATCTATTTTTAATTTGAAATTTGAATTATTTGTCAATGTTTTATAAAAAGGGCCAATGAACTGTGTTTAATCAACACTTACCATAGAGCATTGATTTGCCCTCCAAATATATTTTCAGTGTTCGAAAGAAAAGCAATGAAATTGATTTTGCAAAAATGTTTTTTCACTTTTCTTATAAAACGCCATAACATGCATTGATCAAGTGAAGGGTTATAATAAAAAAATAAGATTATATATATATATAGGTACTAATATCAATTGAAATTGATAAAAATAAATTATATTATTTTTCTGAATAGCGTTAATAGTCAAGTTATGAATTAGCAAATAAATACATTTGAATAGTTGAAAATTTCTAGCGATTAATATTTTCATTGTGTTTTTCTGCCTAAGCGAGTTATAAGACTCTATAATGTTGTATTTAATTTATTTACTGAGTAAGTCTTTAATATGACTGTAATGGTCTCTAATATGATTTTTTTATTGAATATATTAATAAAAATTGACAATTAAAATATAAAGTGTGTAAATATGTCACTGCCAGTTAGTAGAATTAGCCGGTTAACCAAATGGCTCGGCAGTCAGTTAATCGCTGACATTACATCGAATGGCTAACAGGGATCTAGCTGGTTGGTTTGTTTAACTCAACGTTCATCAATTCTAGTGCCAAATAAATAAACTGTATTTTAAAAATTGGGTTAGCTTAGATTAGGTAGAATGTTGAACATTCGGCTGGTCATTGTGATTCAACGAAATGACCAGCCATTCGATTGTATTCCACCATTTTACTAACCGCCTAGTCATTTATTCAACAATATAATAACAACAATAATTTATTAACAAATCATCATCATCAGTTGCTCTACAGCCCGTTATAAGCCTTCGCCTCCTCCAACATTCACCTCCACCTCTCCCTATCTTGACATGTACTCTTCCAATCCCTGATGCCAATGATGTCCACATCTCCCTGTACACCATCCATCCAATGGAGTTTGGGTCTACCAACACTACGTCTACCTTGCGGTCTTGTATGAAGGATTTTCTTTGGCACTCTTTCCTCACTCATTCTCTCCACGTGCCCAGCCCATCTCAGTCTTCCAACTTTGATACATTTTACTATGTTCGGCTCATCGTACAAGTTGTAGACTTCTTCGTTGTATCGAATTCTTCAAACTCTGTTACCCTTCTCTGTCCGAATATCCTTCTGAGTATCCTTCTTTCAAATATTAAAATGGATGCCCCGTCCTTTTTACTCAAAACCCAGCATTTGGATCCATGCTTACTCAACAAATATATATATAAAACCAGGGACAATATATCACCAATGTGGATAAAATCATGTTGCAGCAGCCTCACTAGGTTGCCCTGCATCGAGACATATTTACCTGGCTAATAATCTATTTATCGGGCGCGACATATAACATTATAATTTGTAGATTGTATTGCATTTTATGTCATTTTCAATATTAAAATTACCTAATTATAAAATAAATCATAATATTAAATAGGTATGTACTGATCATGTGATAATTTTATGTTGTAATTTAATATTTGACAATTGTATTATTACTATGTGAATAATAATATTAATTATTTTATTTAATAATTTAATTGGTGGATAACTTGAGGCTCTCTGCAGATCATAAAATGGAATGAAACTATGGTCCATATTTATAAACCCTTATTCTTAAGACTATCGCAATGTATTTAGTCTGTCATAACACATAAACTTCAATCTGACATTTATTATATTTTTACACCAGGATTTTTTCATTTTATCATTATTACTAAAATTGCATACTGATCAACCCAATTTTGATAAGAATAAGGAGCTATAAAAGGATTTTTCTTGTTCAAATAGATTTGAATTATCATACATACATGGCCAGTTGAAAGCTGATTATTACAAAGGAACTTCTTCTTCTTCTTTCTGTGCCATGTCAGGTCCCCCCGACGTTGGCGATCACTCTGGCGAAAACCTCCCTGTCCTGTGCTGTTCTGAACAGGTCATCCACTGTCCGGATTCCGGTCCACTCTCTAATGTTGCGCAACCAGGACATCTGCTTTCTGCCAACTCCCCGTCTTCCTATAAGTATACAAATTTAAAAATTTGAATTTACTCCCAATTGGTGTTAAACATAAAGGCCAATATACATACAAAGTTACAATGTGATTGAACAACATAGTGTACTTCAAACTTTGTCCGATAGATATCACTTTTGCTACATTGCTCTTCTGTTCCCCTTACTTCCTTTCACTTATTTTTTGATTTTATGCTCCAGATAGATACTTAACAGCTTTGTAATAAACAGCCTTCAATTAGTTAACCACAGTTTACTTATAACATGACCTCAAGAGTGGCATATAGTGAATCTATTGTTCGAAACCCCCAGCAAGGGTGTCTTTGGTTTACTTTTGAAACCGTCCCTGTATATTTTGCTGCATTGAATGTTTGTTCCGCAATAACTACATAAATAATAAAGACAACCTAACCTAACCTAGTATAAATTATCTCTGAGACTCACTCTATCTATCCCTTAAGTTTTAGTCGAAAATAGTTGTGCTAAATCACATTTTATTAAATTTGAATGACAAAATTCATCGAATAAGAACAGACCTAAGAATAAGGATATATGTTGAGAGAGTTGGGCCTGTGTTATCTTACTCCTATTGACTTTGTAAATATTTTGAGTGCTGTGTGTGTTATGTTCTGAATGACGATGATGTATCTTTAAAACGAGTATTTGATTTCTGCTGTGAAAGTTTCTAGAACTGTTTTCTTCGAAAAAATCAACTTGAATTACGCATTATTTAAAAATATTGTGGTATGTTATGTAAATATTATCTAGGTATATTCAAGTTAAAAATTTACGCCGTGAGTTAGCTCTCATTGCGTATAAATATACATGTAGTAGCATAGAGTTAATAGAGCGTCTTAGACTCAAAATTAACAAGGTGAGTCTTGCATCTCTTGAATATTGCAGCTCATTGGCTGATTATATAAAATAATATAGTGAATTATTTAATCTTTATTAAAATTGAATCAGTCATTTGAGAAACAACGTAAGTCAGTCAATACAAAGTTTTCAGAAATCACAAAAAAACTGTTTGTTATTAAATTTTGAATGAAATGTTGATATCTAACTCAAATCAAAATATAACTTATAGTGTATTTTTTTTTATTATAAACCTTTATTTTTTGTCATAATATTTTATTTGTATATTAATTTGTTAATTCTCTTGTTGTTTCTCAAATGAACACCATTTCAGGGAATAAAAATCAACATCTCCATCCCAGAATATTTATTAAACAACCAAAAATCACTATTTTCCATCATTTTCACCCACGTTAGTGGTTGGTGTTAAGTGTCAGCTGTGAATCGACATGAAAAAATTTAGTGTAGTAACAACATAAGTCACTGACATGTGTTGATTTTCTATTGACTGGCCAAGTTAATCAGCTCAATTTGGATCAAATAGGTAAAAATTATGTGGTTTCTAAATGAAATAACGTGCGTTTCAAGAAAAAGGACACAAATCAAGAAAAAAATCATTTTCGCTAAAAACCTGACATTATTATGTTGTTTCTCAAATGACCGATTCAATTGTCTTTGTGTTTTTTGTTTATTATTTGATAAATATTTTTTATATTGTATTATAATAATTGAGAAATCTTTTTGAAAAAGTGTAGTTATTCTAAATCGTTGTACATACAAAATGACATTGTTTCTAATTAGATTAAATTAGATTGATGACTTTTACAAATTGACAACAAGTATCTTAAAAGAATCAGAGGTATTTATAAAGGTAATGTTTTCTAATCAACAACTCAAGTAGGAATAAAATATCTCCAACATTTTTAATACACATAATTCAATCTACCGAATCCATAGTCCAACATCTTGTAACTTTTATAATATTTTTTTTTATCACATAGAAAACTGATTGACAATATTTCAATTTTACAGAGAAAAAGAAGCTGAAAATATTTTATTTCTTTTATATTAGAAATGCATGTTTTGATCATCCGTCTTTGATGAGGATACTAGTGTCCTTTGGTGATTTGATCTGTTGAAGATCTTTGCACCTTATATGTTGGTGTTGACTTTCTCATTTGGCAATTCACTTTCCAGCTGATCCCTGAATTGATGTTACACATATTTTGAGTTTGTCGTTAGCCTGGAGGTACAGTCTGCATTTTGATATAGGTGCCCGCAAACTCCCCTTTCACGACACAAGCTTATATTAGCTTTCTGTGAATGGTATATAAAGTTATATTTGGGTTATAACGAAAACCCAGATGCATATTTTTTTTTAAAAGATAATATTCAGTTACATGAAACAACTATGTCTTTATGTTTGAGTGGAGTGTATTTTAAATTATTTTAACATAGAGATGTGTTCTAATACAATGTTTAGAGAAAAGTGAAGAAATTTTGAAGAATTTTAAAAGTAAGAACTTTTCAAAAATGGAACTTTGAAGTGTTTGAAAAATAAAATGCAGATATATACTTACTTGGAAAATAATATTGTTGTGACGTAAACACAATTTCAACCAGTCATAAAGTTTGAAAACTTTGACATGTTGTAAATATTTAGGAATATTAGAATTTTCAGTTGCTGGCTTATGGAGTAGGATGATCAAATAAATCTTGTATATAATAAAACGTGTGTACTTATTTTATTTTTATAATAAATAAAAGAAAACTTTAATTATTTGACGACTACAAGAAAAAAGTAAGTGAAATCAGTATTTTTATTATTTATTCAATATTCTAATCTCTAGGCATTATCTACTTTCACCAGTTTAGTTGATCAACAGTAGAAAAAATGTATATATTATTGTCATAACTCTA
This sequence comes from Athripsodes cinereus, assembly GCA_947579605.1. Lineage (NCBI taxonomy): Eukaryota > Metazoa > Arthropoda > Insecta > Trichoptera > Leptoceridae > Athripsodes > Athripsodes cinereus. Next base: position 29,897,502 of record OX388308.1, on the reverse strand, counting down.
TCTTCATATCTTTTAAGATACATGTTGTCAATGTCATTATCCTTCGATATATTATTGTAAAATAATGTGTATGATTGTGCGGACAATGTTCCGTGTAACCTAATTCGTGGTTATGAATGTTTATTTAGTCGTCACGATGCAAAACCTGCTTTGGAACTAATTGTCATTTTTGAGTAATAAATGAAAAACTGTTTATAATTTATAACAGTTTTTTTATATATAGATACATGATAGAGTGAGGAATGAAGATATTAGAAGACGTGATATAGTGAGGAATGAGGATATTAGAAGAATGAGTGGATGCAAGAGGAGTGTTGTGGATATAAATTCAAATGGTTTGTTCATGTAGAACGAATGGAAGAGGAAAGAATGACAAAGAGGATATACATGTCTGAAAGGAGTAATGTGAGGAAGTGCAGGCGTCCGAGAACTATGGGGCTTGATCATGTAGATCAAATTCTAAAAGACGGCTGTGTTTTGAGAAGGATAAATCGACGTGCGTGCATGAGAAATTGTATGTCTGTAGAAGAAGCGAAATAAGTATGTAAAGACAGATCTATATGGCATTCCATTCTCTTTGCTTACCCCACTAGGGATACGGCGTGAGGGAATAGATAGATTTTTTTATTAGGGATGTGTGCATTGAATATATTGAGAAAAGAGCTGTTCATTACTCAATATATTCCATAGTTCCAAATTCATTTATTACTAAAAAGCAACAATTATTCCTGAGTGGGTTTTGCATCATGACAACTCATATGCAGGTAAATAATATTATTGTATGTGTGTATTGAAAAAAAATTATAATCTTAGAGCGATACTCTCATTCTCTTGTATTGTTTTCGCAAAAAGGGACTTCCATTCATAATCTTGTGGAATCCTCGGTAAAGAATAGATTCTGTTAGTTTTTGAGTTCCTTGTCAAAGGTATGAATTCGTGAACATAAAGTTTTAGGCATTTAAAATTGAAATAAAAGAGGAAAACCAGCCATCTTAATTGTCTTAACCTTTATTAGCATGGAGAGGATGACTTACATGTTAACAATTAGTCCACTGGCTACCTCACTTGTGGGTATAGATGGATGGAAGGACTTCAGATTTTTATATTAACAAAAACTAATAGAAAACGTGTTTTTGTATTAAAATAATTTAAAAAATACAACAAGTTGATTTAATAATCAAAAATGTTTATAAGATATTAGGTATATCATTCATTCTCAAAATAAATAAAACAAAATAATTATGAGAATTAATATTTTTTTTTTGTTAATATCCTATTTTTGACGACTTAAAAGCAATAAAAGACCTACTGATCTAGCTCCAAGTCCTTTGACTCTCATCTGCAGTGGATTTTAAGTCATCTCAGACATGTTTGTGTTTTAGTATCAAAACTAGACAAATCCATCTATAGTTAAATGTCAGAAGAGCCCAAAAACTAATTTAACACTATTTAGTGTCGCTCTATCCCTTAGACATAGTTTTATTAATGTTTAAGTTGGTATTGTGAAGCTGTATTTTCTGAATGTTGTCTACCATTGATCTAAAGAGGGGTTTCCAAACCAATTTATAAAAGCCTGCAACTAAATGTTTGAATAATGAAAAAAAAAAATTAATTGTGAAAAGTATAATCTTTTAATAAAAAAGCAGCCTCAAAAATCAGTCAAAAAAATCTAAAACAAATTTATTTATTTATTTCACTCTATAATCAACAACCTTTAACAATATGGATTTACAAATATTAGTTCAAAAATTGTAAATGTTTATTTATAACAAATTCAAGAAGATCATGAAATATTTCATATCGAAAATCTGACAATGGGGCGGTAGAAATTTTGAGTGCAACTCAAATAACCAAGTTCTGAAAAATGATACAAAAAGGCTTGTAATTGTAATAAAATGGTCATTTCTGTGATAATTCATTATTTTTTTTTAATTATTCTTGTGCCCCCGCCATTATTTTCTATTCTCTCAATTGCGCACGCGTGACTAAAAGGCTGGGAACCCCTGATCTTAAGTGTAAGAATGTATAAGCGTTTGTGTATTTTTACTGTCGGGTATTTGTAAGTCTTCATGCTCAATTTGTTTTGTATCTGAATATTTTAGGTAATCATTGTTGAGAGCTGTTATCTAAATTCAAGATTCGTACTTTGCTTCTGACAGAACTATAATACATAAGGTTGTATTTACATAATATTATATAACTACTAGAATGGGCCACTTGCAGTCGTGGGGGATTTTAATAAAAATGATCGAATTAAGAAAATTTGAGGTCGGAAAACACAAATATGTCAGTTAAAATTTTTTAAATATCTAAATTATGGAGAATTTCCAAAATAAAATCCAAAATTTTTGACGTTTGCAAAACACTCTAAATGGCTTTTGACAGCTGATGACGTCACAGAGTCCCATGTGTGTATGAGATTATAATCTGTGGTGCGAAATTTATTATGATTCTCGGGGCTCCATGACGTCACAGTGCCGCTATATCGTTTTTGATCACTCCGAGAAAATTCAATTTTTAAAACCTAATATCTAAGAAAATAGTGCAAGAAAAATTAAAATAAATTGTGGTTGTGTTTCTTTCATACTTATTTACAATTTTATGTAATAAAAAAAAATCTGCAAGTGGCTCATTATATGATTTTATTTTTAACTGGCAATATTATGTTAGAAAAGGACACCACCCTATCAGTTACATTCTCACATGGTACTCTTTATTTTTTCATAGGAATATAAACCTTAGTGCAACTGAGGTAAACATATTTTTTGCTTGAATTCACTCGAAATGTGTCAAGTCTTGTTATGTATAATAATATCTATATTTTTATCCTGAGATAAAGTCAACATACTTATTCTACTATGATGAAATTAAAAAAAATGTGTTCTTCAACTATAATATACCTATTAAATAGAAAAGGGACATAATTCAAAATGAACAAATGTCACAATACGTTCATTAAAAGTTTTTTATTTTATTAATTAGTATATTTTAACTATAATTTCACATTAACATATTGTCAATTGAATGTTAATGTCGACTTATGTTATTAGAAATTATATAAAAACATATTAATTAATAAAATAAAAAACTTTAAATGCACGTACCTACTGTCAAATTTGTTCATTTTGAATTATGTCGCTTTTCTATTTAACCAACAAATAATGTTCTTCATAATGTGTAATTTTGAAAACAAAACACGATATTTAGTTATTCCACTATTGACTTTATTAAATTTTGCGAGCCGGCTTTCAAGAGCTACAGAAAAAAGCAAAGTAACTTTACTTTTGCCTGACAATGAGAGCGGAAGCTCTTAAAAATTATTAGTATGAACTTCCACCAAGAACCTTCTGTCGATAAATTAAATTTTTTCATAATGTGTTAGTCAGCCAGACATAAACAGTCGAATTTAGTACCTATTCCAAGATTGTAAAAAAAAACATAATTCAGTTTTTGTTTTTTTATAAATAAAACAAAATGTATTGCTTACTTCACTATTAAATTCTGAGCTCAAAATCATGAAATTTATTGCTGTGATGAATGTATATATATTATAATTATTTACCTATACATATTTTTGCGTCATAATATCTATATTTATCTATTTGTGTGCACGTCGTATGTCTAGCCACATAATATTTATAAAAAAAAATACTAAATTAAGATACTTACTTAAAATAATTATAATCTATAATAAATAAGTTAAACTTTTTGTGTAGTGTGTAAAATAATTAGATGTAAAATTATTATTATTATTATTATATCTTTCTATAAATATATTAAATTTAATTAAAATAATAAATGTCTATTTCATAATAAAGTAATTATTTCATTAAATAATAATTGTATGATAAGTAGTTCAATGTGTGTATGTTAAAAGATTAAACGTCATGGATATATACATTTTTTTATTTCATTCAAAACCCTTTTTTCACCTTTTCTCTCATAAACCTACCCAATTTAAAAGAATATAATAATAATACTTTATTCAATCAATAAATATACAAAAGCTGAGACAATTTATCATCAATATGGATACAATTAAGTTGCAGCAACCTCACTAGGTTCCCCTGTATCGAGGTGTGCTGTGTGTTAAAAATAACATGAAAATAATAACATACAATAAATATCACCAAATATTATGGGTCAATTTCTACTATAGGTTATCCAATAGTATCCAGTTAGAAAGTATACTTTTTAAAAAAAAAAATATTTGGGTTTTGTTACAAACTCAAATACAACTTTATACACCTTTAACAGTAAGCTAAAAGCTTATGTTATAAAAGGGGAGTTTGCCAGCACCTGGGATCAAACCACGGGCCCCCTGTTCACGAGGCCGAGAATCTAAGACCTCAGGGCTACCGACAAACTGACAACGAATTAAAAGTTTAATTTTAAAATAGATGAAAAATACGTGAATTTTACGTTATTTTACTATAGAAACATAATTCACTCCATTGTTTAGAGTATTTTCAATTTTTTTTATTGTTTAACTGAATTTGCGCACAACGTGCAGAAGACATCTGAATCAAACATCTAAAATTGGAGAACCATGTTTAGCTTACACAAATGTAACATTGTGCAAAAATTTAATTGGTAAAAGTGAGAAAAGCGTCCCAAGTCCCAACGCTTACAAACAGGCTGGCTTAACTGCTTACGCAATGTAGGTACATTTTTGCACAATGTTACATCACGTAAACACCAACATTCAATTCAATAATGTTTGATTGATAATTCACTCAATTGCGGGTATTTTTCCATGCAATCAAATTTTTATGGAATTTTTTTAACAAATTTCAAAATACGCGCTGAAAGTAAATAAATATTATTTCATTGGATACAAATGGAAATTCGACTATTATTATAAAACCTTTGCAATGGATGTATTTTCATTTCTGAAAGCATGGATGTATTTTCAAAGGTTTTATAATAAAAAATATTATTATAAAACCTTTGAAAATACATCCATGCTTTGAAATCTGTCTCTCTTATCGGAAAAAACAGGAACTACTATTAGCATTGATTCAAACCATGTTGGGAAATAATGATAATAATGAATGAAACACACAGATGGCTCTGTGCGCTGTATTTACGGCGAAAATTTAAGTTTTATATTATTATAAATTGGGTCGGACTCAAATTTTTATTATTACATAGTTATAAATCATTTTTTTCTCAGACGTAAACTATATTTTTACGTCATTCTTTCATAACTCTACATGTTGTTACCAAACAATTAATTTATTTAGAGGTAGGTACATAATACCTAATTACAATTGTTTGTAATTTTTATTGCACTGTCAAATAGGCACCTATTATTGAAATTTTATTTATTGTCTAGTTATTAGGAAAGTACAATGGGAGATTTAAAAACTGCTACACCATTTCAATCTTATCAGAATATTGAGAAAGCTCTTAATACGATCTTAATCTTAAACCCACGACGAACAAAGTGACTTAAGTCAAAAATACGTAGATACCTACATGCGATTCCCGCAGTAGCAGAGTATAGTCGTTTTCAACATTTACATGAGTGTTATGGTTGTATTATGTGACATAACCACAAAAATGTACCAGAAATGTATGTATACCTATATTAATGAGTTCTTCGGTAGCCTGGAGGTAGAGTCTCGGCCCCATGAACAAGGGGTCCGCGGTTCGATCTCAGGTGCTGGCAAACTTCCCTTTCACGACACAAGCTTTTAGCTTACTTACTGTAAAGGTGTATAAGGTTGTATTTGGGCTTATAACAAAACCCATACCTATATATCTTTTCAAATAATAATACTGTATTGTGATATTTTTATGAAACGTACATATCTTCTAATCATTACCTACGTATTTTTGACTATAATTGTCACTTCGTACATCGTAGGGTTAAGACCACTACAAGATTAAGATCATGTTTTGATTAAATCAAGAATAATCCTGCAGAATTGGTAATAAGGATAAAATTCGATAACACCAACTGATCTGTCACCGATACTGTCATCCCCATAAAGAAAATATTTCAACTACAGCAACTACAACGATAGATTTTGTGACGTCGACATGTTTGCGAGTAATCCTCATGGCTTTAAAATATCTGTTTTGCAGATTTTGAACAGTATATAATAGTGATGTAACGAATATTCGTATTCGCATTCGCGAATATTCGCTTATTTCAAAGTAGGTACTTATTCGCATTCGCAAAAAAATATGCGAATGTTTTGCGAATATTATTTCGGTACTAAAGTATTGGATATTCGGTAAAATTACCGGATACTTGTAGAAAAAGGTAATGCAAGAAAATGTTCTTTAAGAAAACCGAGGAATTTTGAAATATTTTAAATTCCTATAACATTTAGAAAATTCGGCGACGGGGGAGGTAGAAATTTTAGAAAAGTCAATATTCGCTATTCGCATTCGCATTCGCGAATATCCAAAATCACACATTCGTTACATCACTAGTATACAATTGACTACCTACTTATTTGATGGTGTTCCACTTATCCCGATGATTTTGCCCTTCCATTTTCTCTTGCTGTTTGTCAGGGTTGTTAGTGTACCTAAGGATTTTTTTTTTACTTTTTAATCTTTTTAATTTTTTTAATCCTTTTTAAATTGATTTATTCTTTAATTTAATAATTTATCAGTTTTTTTAATTGTTCAATTTTAATTGTAGATTTATTTATTTATTTATTTATTTATAATAATAAACGGCTGAAACAGCCTTTACAAACATACACTGAGAAAAATACTAACGAAATTTCACAACGAATCATTGGTACGTACTATCAGATTAGGACCAGAGATCGTACAAACGATTCATTAGTACGAATCTATAATATTAACTCTTCGCAAACAAGTTGTTGGTAAATTTACCAATGATTTGTTTGCGAAGAGTTAATATTATAGATTTATACCAATGAATCGTTTGTACGATCTCTGGTCCTAATCTGATAATACCGTACCAATGATTCGTTTTGAGTATTTTTCTCAGTGAATAACAAAAAGAAAACAGTCAAGTGAAAAAACAATGTATATCATTATAAGGAAAATAATATAAAACTAGGACACTAGCAAATGATTTCAAATATATATAACCGGCAAACTCCCCTTTCACGGCACAAGCTTTTAGCTTAGTGTGAAAGGTGTATAAGGTTGTATTTGGGTTTATGACAAAAACCCAAACCCAAAAAACGGTTCTAACCAAAAGTATATAAGAATTTATACAAGTATAATATAATATAAATAATCAGAAAGATATACACAGTAATCAGTAATTTGTTTTTTACGCGGCGGCAGAATTTCCATCCACACTTCTCAGCATTATACAACCAGATAAGTCTCCATATGATCAGTCATGATCACACAAAAACTTAACAGTCTAATGCCGGGAAAAATTCACCTATCCAGATATACAGGATATCAAAGGATTAGGCTCAAAACGCGGGATCAAAATACCAGCATTGTACCTGAAATATCTGTGTTCAGAAACTTTTTTACAATATTACAAGTGTTTATTATAATAGATTTTTGAATTTTAATGTATAAATTATCCGGTAAATCTAATTTTTTTAAATTATTTATTAAAGATTTCGGAGTTACCCCTGTAGCTGACATGACTAAAGGTATTATATAAACGGACCTAGAGTGCCAAATATTTTTTATTTCTCCTGCTAGTTCTGTATATTTACGTATTTTTTCAGCGACGGTTGTTTGTATATTATGTGTATTTGGGACAGCGATGTCGATTAGGTACGTTATTTTATTACGTTTATCATGTAATACTAAATCGGGTCTATTATGATGTATTTGTCTATCTGTTATTATGGTTTTATCATGACTATTATTTTTTCAGTGTTGGGTCATTCCGTGTCAATTCAACACAATTTTGGGAGATTTTCAGACTTGATGTCTCAGATTTTCATGATTTTTTTTATGCAGCAATATATCATAGACTTATGAAAAAATACCAAATTTCAGCTATGTATCACAATTATTTTTGAAGTTATTAATTTTTAAAGTTTTCAATTTTAATGAAAAAATCTCATGTCTTGGCACCTTTGGATGCCTATAGACTGGCAACCAGTGATGATATAAACCTGGGAGAGGTCTCGTTTTAAAGCTGTTGAATGGGGCTTTAATCTGATGTGCCACAGGATAGGGGTCACGGTTTGAAAAAAAAATTAAATTTTAAAATTAAATTTTAAAAATTAAATTTTTCAAAAAATGACAATTTTAAAAATTCCAAAAAATTGTCAAAAATAGTTTGTAATGTATTGATACATATGCCAAAATTCTATTATGGAATCTCAATGGGATCAGGAGATACAGGGCTTCAGAAATGCATGCATCGTGATATTGCGTGTTTTGACACCTTTGGATGCCTATAGACTGGCAACCAATGATGATATAAACCTGGGAGTGGTCTTATTTTAAAGCGGTTGAATAGGGCTTTACTATGATATGCCACAAGATAGGGGTTAACTTATAAAAAAAAAAAAAATTAATTTAAATTTTTCTAAAAATGGCAATTTTAATATTTAAAAAAATTCTCAAAAAAAGTTTGTAATGTCTTAATACATATAATAAAATTTTATCATGGGATCTCAATGGGATCAGGAGATACAAGGCTTCAGAAATGCATGCATCGTGAAATTGCGTGTATTTTATCAAGTCTTGGATTTTCAATCGAGATGTCCCAAGTTCGATTCCTGTCACTGTCAACCTCCTCCACCATAATGATTTTGCAAGCATGTTGCTTATTGTGGGGGTGTTTGTAAGGTTTATTAGTCTTGTCATAATAAAAATCACATAACCTTGATCATTGTCAAACAATTATAATTAAACTCTTTACGTTACAATAAATTACATAAACTTCTTCGATCCCGCCCAATATGACAGCGAATATTATTTATGACTCATTGTTTAAAAAGAAATTATCAAAATTAACATAATATATTGCAAGATCTATTCTAATACAGAACTCGGGTTTATCGCAATAAAGCAGTAATTGCATCAGATATAATGCAACCTATATGGTGTGTAGATACCTACTGGTAACGCAGTGCTAATTTTCTCAGGAAACTTGTCCCAAAACTAATAATTACTTTTATTACTTAATAATTACTTTTGGGTGGGATATGCCGTGATGGTATGGTATGGTATGGTATGGTACTTTTGGGTTAGTTGGAAGAGATCGCGCCTTTGCGATAAACTCGCCCTCTGTATATTGATTATATCTTACTTGAGTGTTTACATTTAATGTAATTGTTTGTAGTCAATGTACAGTAAAGAATGAATAAATAAATAAATTTCAATAATATTATAACTGTTATTATTAGATATTTAAAAATAGACTACATTTATTAAAATCTTAGTTTGGGACTAGCTCGATCTGTGTGAATTGTCTATGTATGTTGTCTATATATATGTATGAATAATCTATTAAGAGAAACGAAAGAAATACTATCTACAACATCACGGCATATCCCAAATGTGGGGTAGCCAGCAGACCAGCTGCATGTAATAAACATGCAAGCCGTCCTCTCTGTACCAACAAAAAAAAATAAGACATTCAGGATGGGTGGCAAACCTCATCATCGCTAAATCCGAGATGTAAAATGTCTTTATTTTTCCCAACACTTGCCTTTTACAGGACACTCGAAAAATTACGGAAAAGAGTGAGAGATCAACTCTTTGCTGGGTGCTCCACGGCTTAGAAAGAAATTTGGACTGTAAAGTGTAATTGTTAATTACAACTTTTTTTTTATTTATTTATTTATTTTAATAGATACAACAGCTTTAACAATGAATAACAGAATAACTTGTCTAGAGTACCTACCTAAATACCAATTAGATGAATTTATTATTGTTTATATTACCCCCTATTCTATATTGATTCAAACTAAAATAAGAACGTTATACAACATTTTAAATAAAGTTCACATGAACTAAAATTCGTATTCTGTATGATACAAATTGTATATAATTATAATTAGAAACAGTTTTAGAGTTTATAGAATACCAATGTAGAGTAAATAAAATTGGAACATTACTATTTTATGTAGTTAGTGCACACCAAAAATATAAATAGAATCGGGGGTATTGTGTAAAATTAGGAATATTTTGTAGTTCTATACCATCCACAAGTTTACTTCTTTAAATAGGATAGTACATAAATAATAGAATTTCAAGTATTTTTAAGTCAATGTGAAATCTATACTAATATTATAAAGAGGCTCCGAAACTACTGAACCAGTTTTAAAAATTCTTTCACTGTTGGGAAGCTACAACACCCCCGGTTGATAGAGGCTATATTATATTTTCAAAAAAGTTAGGGATCCTAAATAAAACTCCAATCTACTCGTGCAAAGCTGGGGAGGACTGCTAGTATATAATATTATGTATTGTTGATATGTTTTAAAATAAAATAAAAAAAATAAAATTGGCGTTCTGTAGCTGCCTTGTTATTGTTCGAGGCTCCAAGTGACTTTTGTAAAGTTTTTAATCATTTTTTCGTTATGTCTTATAAATAGTTATAAATAATATAAAAGTTTACAAATAAAACAATATTTTAAACAATAAAAAAATTGTACATTCGTTCTGTTTTTGAAGTTTGTAGAATAGTGTTTTGTCTTGACTGGATTGGTGTTGTTACCGTTTTGAGTGAAGTGGGTATAGTGCGAGATGTTTATGTGTGTGGCACAGGGCATCATTCTCTATAGTAGTGAAGAGCTGGTGAACTGGCAATCATTTAATGGGTATGTCATTGATAATAATTTTGTACAACTTTTGACAAATCTCTATTTATTTTCTGTTGACAACTGTTACAACTACAAATCATATGTAGGTACATTATCGTGGTAAAAACTCTGACCCCCTAGACAAACCGCACTTGGCGATGGACTACAAACGAATTTGCGACAATAATGCATAATTACACGGTACATTGTAGGTAGATTGTCGAAAAATTCGTCAGTAGTCGATCACTAAGTGCGGTTTGTCTAGGTAGGTACCCGTCGTAAAGTCAATACATACTGTACCTTACGTTCTACAAGTCTCTGAATAATATGACGCCTCAGTCATTTGCTGAGCTCTCTGTTCTCAAAAAAGCTGCAAGTAGACCCCTGTGCTCAGCAAAAACACCCAACAATATACTTGACGAGATCAATAGAGCTAACAAGTCCTGCTTTACGACAGGGCTTTTAGTTTCGCAGGATCCGCCATAATAAGAAATCGACTCCCTGAGGACTTTCGTAAAAACCAATCAATATCTAACATTTTTCAGGAGCAAATTGAAGACATCGCTCATCTAAAAAAGTTTCCCGCGCCCTTGAGATGGGTGCTCTATTAAACGGCGCTGTTCTAATAAGTCATAAAAGACGTATTATTATTGACTTAGAAGTAATAAGTAATTGAAGGTATTAAATAATTTGAAACAAGTGTTTCTTTCTACTATTGATTGTTAATTCGCAGAGAGACGTCTTTCGACTTATAAGGTCATTGTCAAATGGGTGCGTCCAGATAGTAGGATGCGAACGTCAATCAATCATCAATCTTCAACGATTCGGAGCATTCTCCGAAGAAATATTTGAATGAATGCCTTCGTAACCCGTATAAGGACGGGAAACAAACGCATTCATTCGAATATTTCATAAGCTATTAGCTTACTGTGAAAGGTGTACAAGGTTGTATTTGGGCTTATAACAAAACTCAGATATATCCTTTAAAAAAAAAAAAAATCTCGGAGAATGCTCCGAATCGTTGAAGATTGATGATTGATTGACGTTCGCATCCTACTATCTGGACGCACCCATTTGACATTGACCTTATAAGTCGAAAGACGTCTCTCTGCGAATTAACAATCAATAGTAGAAAGAAACACTTGTTTCAAATTACATAATTATGAAATTTTACTACGTGTGCACCGATACAATTAATAATAGAAGGTATGTTTCCTGAAATTTTCTGTTTATTTGTTGTTTGAATTTATTGCACACTTCAGCAATAACATAAAAAATAAACACACAAAATCTCACACAAATTCATACAAATATATTCACACTTCCACATGTATGTAATTCAACATCATTATCGTCGCCCTTAACGCTCCTCTTGGGAGCACAGGGCAGAAACCAGTCTCCTCCATTCAGAGCGTCTCTGTGCCAATCGCGTCATCTCTTCCCACGACATTCCCTGCGGTCTGATGTCGATGTCATAGGAACGGTGTTTTGTGAAAGTGGGACGCCCAGGACGACGGAAGAACAGTACTCTTTTTGGCCAACTTACTGTCATTTGGCATTCTCAGAACATGACCCAGCCAGGACCATTTGTCTCTACTGTATCACGGAGATTACAGACCTCTGCTGGGTAGGTACCGGATGTAGATATATAATTACAAAACAAAAAAAAAGTAAATCGAGTTTTTGAATTGAGTTCATAGAAGTTTGACTGTGGGCAGACTCGTATTATTATGACGCAACTTAAATGCACACATATTATTTAAAAAGATTTATTGCTCTATATTATTTCGCCTATGCAATTTAATATTCGAACTATTGTGAAATTAAAAAGTGCACCTCAGACGTGATTTAAATGATTTTATTAGATGTTAAAATATTATTATCTATAAATTGACATTTTGATTAGTGGAATCTTTTATGAAGAAATTGTTCTGACTTGTACCTAATGTGTCGATTGTCAAATTTGACATTCGCGAATACGAAAATTCATTTGTTTTTATTATTTAAGATATTCAATCATTTCTAAAAAAACACCCAACTTTAACAATTTTTGCTCCTGCCCATTGCTATAACTTTCATTTTCCAAATTCTATATATTTAATCATAGACATAATTATGTATCTTTGTATTTAATATCAATATTCCTAACTGTTTGAAATATTAAACGATCTCTTCATTGAGACTTTACGAACCTTAATATTTGTCAGGAGCTCTTAATTCGTATGCGCTCTACGTAGGACTTCTGTATTGAAAGACATTAGATTGTTTCTTTTTATTGTTGCAGGGCTTTTTTATGGCTTTATCATTTGTATAGGATATGCAATACTTAGTATATGTCAAAGATCAACTATTATTACTAAACTTACTCAATGATGTATGTCTTATTTTTTGTGGCACAGAGAGGACAACTTGCATGTTTATTACATGCAGAAAATCTGCTGTATTTCCCACTTATGGGACATGGCATTACCCATAGGATATAGCAAAGGTTCCTAATCTTTTTCGGTTTTCCTTAGTACATAAGATTTTTCTTTAAATTTTTTGACTTTCTTAAAAAATCGAAAAAAAAATTCAATGCTAAATTCTTGAAATTTTGTCAGCATATACGATTGTCGGCGCAAAACTTGTAGAATTGGAAATTCGCGGCGCCCCGGAGAGTACCGGCGCACACTTTGGGAACCACTAGGATATAGAATGAATTTATTTTTGTGAAAAATTCTTTGTGTTCCTTTTGAAGCCGAATCTTTATACTTATGATCTAATTGACCATTACACTTATAAATGCATTAAATATTTAAGTAAACAAGGTTTAAGTTTATAAATTATATTGAATGATTGAATTTAAATGGCTGTATGTGGTTTCGTGTTCGGTAATTAATCTAAAAAATAGTCTATAGTTACATAAGTCTAGACGTACAAAACATTTGCGATAAAAGGTCTTTTTGCCAAACATCTAGAAATACCCAGATCCTAAAAATGCTCACCTGCAATTGAATTTATAGGTATCAATGTTTTTCTTCTTCCTTTTATATTCTTATACAAATATACCTCTTTAAAAATATTTTTATCAAAATATCTTTTATCTAGAATATCAATAAAATTATTGTTTTATATTACTTGCTTTTTTAACCATCAATTTGTATTATATAACTAAATTTGTAATTTTGTACAATTATTATTTTGCTTACTTACCTACTTACTGTAACCCTCATCTCCCCACTGCACGATATAGGCCTCTTCATAACTTTTCCACACTTTCTTATCTCAAGCAACACGACATGATCGATAAGATCAGAAAAATGAGTCTTGTAAACAACATAGACGTTTCACAAAATGGCAGAATCTCAATTGACCCGCAGTAAAGATTTGAAATAGAGTTGAACACATCAGGAAACTCTTGATTACAACAATATTAAGTTATATGTTTAATTTTCCTCACCGCAATCGATGTAATTCGTGGGCGAGTAAGTAAGTATAGGTCGGGTCAGAACATGTAAATATGATTGTAATTATTATCTTTGCGATTGGGTATCAGTTTGTAGAACAATATTTATATTTTTGGATTGGCCTTTTGATTTAAGAATGACTCTATAACATTATAGAAGTTCTATAATTGAACGAAATGCTTATTTCAATTTTTATCCGATTATTTTCTAGTTTTCGAGTGTCTTGTAAAAAGCGGATTTTTCGAAAATATCATGAACAAAACATTTTATTTATTTATTCTTTAATTTTCATTGGTGACAAGCAATTTTACATAAAAATACAATGAAATTACATACAAACAGTATACATAGGCGCGATTTCTTACCAGTAACTCAACTTCATGGAACCTTTAAGGAAGGAAGAGTGAAGGTACAATGGTTCAACTTTTAAGGCAGGAAGAGAAGAGGAAGTGTGAAGAACAGGTAAGAAAAGAGGACTTAGAAACATATGCCAGCTGAGTGAGAAATTCGTCTTTGACCGCCCACTTGAAAACGTGTAGAGTGGAGAAAGCCTGATTCTGGAAGGTAGACCAATCCAAAAGCGAGCACCATGAACAGAAAATAATTTCTTTAAGAAGTTTGAGCTATGAACGTTTATTATATTCATTTCAGAGATGAGACATGCCACCCATTCTGAATGACTTATTTTTCACTAGCAACAAGAGGACAACTTGTATGTTTGCATGCAGTTGATCTGCTGGCTACCATACTTGAATGATGTTAGGTAAAGACAGATTATAATCGCCGTCCAAAATGACAATTATTTCTTATCGAGAACTTTCATAACATTTATAGCAATTATTTTTATCATGATTTCCTTCAAAAATAGTAAAACCAGATTTTTATGGTCATACTATGTACATATGTGTCAGAACTTAAACACATGAAAAATAAATAAATAAATAATTTAAAAATCACCAGTCAACCTTCGACGTAACAATAACTAGGTACATAAAGCAATAATTATACCAAGGACAACACTGCGATGTGTAATTTCGTTATTGTATAATATCCTACGATACTTCATGTAAAAATCACTAAGATAATATTTTAGTCTGTTTATTGATCCATTCATCAAAATAACATAGCAGGGCTATACTCTTGTTACAATCTAAATACGTACCTACTTAATCTAGTCTTGATCTTGATCATACGACGCGTTACCGCGAAATTGATATGCACGTATTTTTGGCTAATAGCTGTCGTATGTCTTATGAATATTTGAGATCGTATTTAGTTTTTGTCAAGAGTAACCCTACAGTATTGATTCACTCGTTTCCAGAATGAGAATTTTATTAAGCAGCATTTAAAAACATAAAATGTTATGAAATTTACCTAACTGGGCATGAGCCCGTACCATGGCAGACTGTGTCAGTTTTTAAGCTTACTTTGTCTCGGAGCATTAACATTCTTTACTTTAAGTTAAGGCTATTTCCCTTACTCTATTTAATCATTCAATCATATAATTGGACATTGTTTAGCTGTCACCCAGTTAGCAGGGATTTTCCTTTCCCCTGAGTGCGAATGTGGCATTAATGACGATCATCTGAATCATATATTTTTCGAGTGCCTCAAATATTATGAATGATCGTAATTTCTGGATAATCTGGTGGAGCGAATATGAATGCATTACAATAATTATATATCCCCTTAATTGTATCAAAATCAATAGAATTTATAAATCTATGACAAAGTTACTCAAAACAAATGATAAAAATATTAACTTTTCGAGTCTCCTTATTATTGAAATAAAATAGGTATAATTAGTTATTGTGTATTATAGTAAACAACAGCATTGCGATGAATCAAATAAAGTATTGTCACAATTTCAACTATTAATGTAATACCCCGTCTTTGTATTAAGGTTTATTTTGATATGAAACATTTGATTACGTTTTTTGCAATAATTAGAATTTAATAGGATTTAAAAATAAGTATTATTTTATGTATTTTATATGTCTTAATCAGCGGTCAGGATCATCACAAAATCAGCGATGAGATCCCATCCTGCTTCTTTCATGTTTATTAAATGGAGCTGGTCTGCTGGCTCCCCCACTTATGGGATAACCCGTGATGGTGAAGTAGTAGTAGTAGTTATGTCTTGTCCATCGTGCGTTAATATGTAGGTACTTATTTGATCCATGGAGCACCCGGGAGAGAATTGGTCTCCTACACTTTACCGTAAGTTTTCAGCTGCCATGTAAAATGCAGATGTCATCAAAGCACGGTGTAACCAGTTTCTGCATAGTTTTACCTCATATTTCACAATTTATTGTTTGTGTCAAAACGCATATACACAAGTCATGGAAAGGTTTCTTATGATACCCGCATTGTCTCGATATTTATTTCTTGAGTAATGTCGGGAATAATTCTAGTAACAAACATTAATGCCCATGTACGCCATATCATACTAAAGTTCAACTTGTAGGAAATGTAATAATTGTATGAAATATAATTGTCATCATTAATCATGCAATAGGCTTCCCCTATTTTTTTTTGTTGTGGCATATAAAATCATGAACTCTCGATTCTACAAATAATAAAAACAATCTTAATTGTTTTATTGTTTTTTTTACCAGGTAAACAGAAAAAAAAACTAGTTAGCTTTATTCTCTCAATTCAAGAATTTTGATTATCTCAAACTATTGAAGAGAATATTATTGTCTTGAGTTAAAAATATTTCCTTTTATTAAGAAAATCAGCTCTCTTTATGTATTGTGATTGATAATTTAAATTTCTTCAATGAAGATTGTTTTCTTGTTTGAGAATTTGATTTCTTCTTTAAAATAAATAAATACCGAAGTCTTGAGGCGAGGTAGGGTTGACAAGGAGCTGTTGTGAACTATCAAGGTTCGGAAGGTTTCACATCTGGGTCATGTACTGCGTGGGGTAAATACCACCTTCTCCGACTGATATTGAAGGGCAAAATTAAGGGACGCTGAGGACTCGGTAGGAGACAGATGTCTTGGCTGCGAAACATTAGGGAGTGGACTGGCACCCGAGGAGTGGAGGAGCTGTTCCGAGCGGGGTCAGGTTCGCTGGGGTGATCGCCAACATTGAAGGACTCGACAGGGCACTCGAAGAATAAGAAGAGTTCTTTTTTAACGATATGTTTTCTTTGATTAAGAAATAATTTCTTGTGTTGAGATTGTTTAATTCTTTCATGAAAATGATAATATTCTAAGATTGAGGAAATGATTATTTCGTTATATACAAATTTATAGTTCCTTTACTCAGTACAATTCTCTAGCTGATTATGAAATGAAAATCGAGTTTTTTTCACCATATTGACAATGTCAACCTGTCAATTGTTATTGTTATTGTTTCTTATTGTCCCTAGGCCCCTATTATGGCAAAACGGCGCATCATAAATAAGTTGTCTAGTTATTATTATTATTATGGAGGCACTTGGACTCGTCATATATAAAATTTATTTAATTAATCACAATTTCAAATACAGTCAATCAAAGAAACAATTAAAGTTATATAAAATATCAAATTAAATAAAATAATTTTATGTAGTCACGGATGTAAAGAGTCCGGACCCACAACGTCAAATTTTAAAATATGTATTAATTCGATGAGGAAATATTATTCATTTATCATTTCGTCAATGTCCTTGAAAGACGAGAGACGTAATGGAAAATAAGTAAATGATTGTTCGATCCATCGCTTTCAGCAAGGGCGTGGTATTTTTTTAGGATTACAATCAATCATTTGGGCATTGCTTTGAGCAAATAACCGAATCAGTAATAAACAATTACCCACATTCATAATTGAATCATTAATTATACTCATTTCATTTACAGTACCTACTTATCAATTATTTTGACATTTTTAGTAAGTCATTGTTTTTACAAATTGCATAAGACAGTTTGAAGAATAACCACATACCTTCGGGCGCAGGTTATAATATAATACAAGTAGGTAAATATATGTGGCACCTTGCTATACAAGTTCCTTACGAAATTGGCGTCCATATATCAAGAAAAATACTTCATTCTCTGTCAGTTGTTATCATTGTTATAATATGTAGTATAGTTTGATGAATGAGTGCAGAGCGAGGTTGAGTCTATCAACAGAATCTGAAAGATGCCTTTATTATGTTTTACATCAAATAAATAAATACCTATAAGATATAAGACAGCAGAACAAACATTTTGGCAAACTCCCCAGTGGAATGGGCTATTCAAACGTTTAATGGTCTGACTGCGGAAATTGATATCTTTAACCTGACGTACGCAGAATTTATAAGAAAAATTTAAGAAAAATTGTAGTTGTGTAGTCGTTTGAATAGCGTTTAAAGTTATCTTCTGAGATCGCATTGGCCTTGAGATATAATCGTCTTATTTTCAGTAGTAATAATAATAATAAAGACATTTTGATATAAATGACCAAAGGTACTCGTTGGAAGTCCATTTCAAGTTGAATAAAAAATACGCCATTTACATATTTTGTTAACTTCCAAATATGAGAGTGAATTCCATTGGGCACTTAATGCGACGCCGCGGCGCGCCGTTGAAACCGTCCAGTACATTCCAGTAGCGTGTTATCCATACAAGCCTTAGACGGGCTTTATCTGAGATTGCCAGGCTTAAAAATAATTAAAAAATCATACCCAGTTAACAATTCAATCATTTTAAATATTGCGCGCAATCCCACACTATGTATGAGAGTGAATTCCATTGGTGACTTGATGCGACGCCGCGCCATTGAAACCATCAAACAACACTTGTTTTATGCAAGCGAATTTAACACGATGTAATATTACATACAAAGTTATGAGGGTCGTTCAATTATTATGATTATCTATTCAGAGAAATGTGATTGTTATAAATCACAACAATAATTATTATTGGTACAAACTCTCATTCATTGAAAAGTCGTACATTATTAGCATACGAACTTTTATACTAGTAACTATATGGCGACAATAGTCGTATCTGACATAAGAAATTATGCAGAGAAAAGTGGGTCAGTATTTCAAGATTTCGGGGACATTGTCACAGAAATTTCTATTATGGTAATCCATGTAAATATGTAAGTAACTATTACATCGTAATAATATTGTACTCGTATTGTTTAGTCGGCCGATGCTGCGTGGAGATAATGTCAAAAGTTGAGTCAAAAGATTCCGAAGATGATTTTCAGCTAGGGCATAGTAAAAAATAGCTCATTCGTATTATAACGGCATTTCCCACAAATGTGTTGCTAGCATTAAGGGTTGTACCCTCCCTTACCCGTGGATGTTTCAGGAACGGTAGTTCCTATTCTTCCACACTCATCGTGCAAAATCTTTATTTATATGAGAGGCCTCAGAGATTGCCTGAAGGGCTCCCCCCGACAAAACCTCCCCAACAACTATTAATGTTCCTAGGCGTTTCACAATATGTCTTAAAAACTTTAACCATACATTCTTACATTCTTACATACAACTTACTAGAGGTTTTGCAATGTTTCTTAAAACAAAAAAATACATTCTAACTTACAGTTACGTATTACTTCTTACTAGCAGATTACTATAAGTTGCCAGCAGACTAACTGTACAGAATAAATATGTTGATCGTCCTCTCCGTAGCGATAAAAAATAAGACGTTTAGGGTTGGTGGAATGCCTTATCGCTAAATCATAAACCTTATTTTTTTATTATTATTTTTATTTTAAATAAGCACAGTATATTACAATAACAAAACAACATAAAACACAGTAAAATACTCCCGGTATAAACAACTACAGTAAATGCTTGTGCGGAGGGATGAATTTCAAGAACAACAAAATTTCTCTTTCCACCAAACACAAACACTCATACACTATCGCTGTAAGCGCTATCACGGCCTACTCGGCTTAAAGTGCTTCTTTATTATTTTTTTCTGCTCGTCGCTTATAATTGTCCTATACATGAGGAAAACCATGAATATCTACCTTTTATAGAGAGAGACTTGTTCCAAAGAACGGGAATTCAACAAAGTTGCTTTTTTCTGCATTCTTTTTTATCATTGCATACAATATATCTGTGTCAATATAATGATTTATAATGTAAGTAATTCCAAAATTAAATAACACCAATTAACCTACATAGTCATTGTCTTTAAATAGAGCTGGGCGGGTCATTTCGCCATCATTGAGTACTTAATTTTATTTATTTATGTATTCTTTTTGCACATCATCAATGTCATCAGAGTATTAATAAAACAAAGTAGTTAATTATGTACCTCCAAAATACATTTTTCTATCGTGACAATATTGATATATTTGATGGAATTTTATCAAAATTCTAGCAAATGATTTCTAGATCCTCGGCCATTCCTGAATCTCGTCGAGCATAATCAGAAGTTTTCATTCCATCGTTTTCTTTACCTTCTTTCCTTATTGTCCTTCATTTCTTTCTTTCTTGACTGGGTGAATAATATAAGTATAGTTGTAGTGAAATAAGCTAATATTTTGAGACAGACGTATTTTGTCCTCCAATTTTTTTACATGCAGTTGGTCTGCTGGCTACCCCACTTGTGGGATATGCTGTGATGGTATAGTAGTAGAACTAGATACCTTTTTTGTTCTAAGGTCTTAAGTCATTGACAATATTACTAACCATATTAAAATTAAGGTAGAAAGACTCCTTCAATATTTTTTATTACTATTAGTCCAGCAGGCTTAGTTATGACGTAATCTAAATACAATCTCTATCTTATCTTGATGTTAAACTCTAAGGTGCCCGAAGTAACTTTAGTCAAAAATACGTGCACGATGATTCCGTGGTAGTTGAGAATAGTTGTTTTTAATATTTACGTGAGTATTAAGTGATACAACGTCAAGAATGAGATATTATGATTGTGATATTTATCAGTTTTTATGCAATATAACTTCATATTTTGTCTCAAAATAAATAAATCACACGTCCTGTATTAATATTGTATCATGAGTAAGCTGTACCAATCAAAAATCTTTCCACCCTTTTTAGTTTTGCTTTCCATCTTTCAAGATGCTTTACATGGCAGAACTCTTTCCAATACCTTTCCCAAATTTATCTTTTTAATTCACCAACCAATATGAGAACACTGTACTTAAAAGCACCATAGTATTACTGTTTAGAGCCGGAATCAAAAGGGTTGAAAAAACCCTGGTGATTGCCAACCTTCATAGAGAAGACATCAATCAGAAAAGAAAAAGAAATACTTCTTTAAACTGAAAGCTAATCAGGATTAAATTGTCCTGTGTGCATTGAGTTCAGAAAATTATTGTAATTGGATGAAACTGTAGGGTAGGATACATAGTAGGATACATAGGTATCTAATGAAAAGTATTCAAGTTTGATTTCTATGTTAAAGTGTCTTATAATTATTTAATAAATACATTCGTCGTCTTGATAACAAGGTACAGTCATTAACAATTTAGTGGTGGTAATAAGGTTGAGCGGCAATCTTAGCAACAGGGGCAGCGTAGGCAATTGGGGCAGCAATCTTGGCAACTGGGGCGGCATAGGCGACTGGAGCGGCGATTTTAGCGACTGGGGCGGCATAGGCAACTGGGGCGGCAGCTACTTTGACGGCGTGACCGAGAGGTTCACGGTGGACGACGGCATTGAATCCATTGTGTGGGTCAGCTGTGTATTCTACGGTCCTCTTGAATCCATCAGAGTCGACAAGAGAGTAAGATCCCTTAACAACATCACCTTCACGGCTTTCGTGTTGGCTCTTTGAGTCTCCGGTCAAACCGTCTTGGACATCGTAGGCATATGTGTATTGTGGATTGGGATCGTAGTCATCGACAACCTTAGCAACTGGAGCGGCATAAGCTACTGGAGCAGCAACCTTAGCAATTGGGGCAGCATATGCGATAGGAGCGGCAACCTTAGCAATTGGAGCAGAGTAAGCTATTGGTGCTGAATAAGCTGGAGCATGAGAGTAGGCTACAGCTGGTTGGGCAATGATGCCAGCACGGGCCACAGCGACCACGGCGGCGAAGACTACGAACTGAAAAGATAAAGAAAAATTGATCTGAATAAATCAGTTATTCTTGTTTTATTTAGAAATATTGGACGGTATTAAATAAACCCTTTATTGGCAAAACTTAACATTAAAATACTAATTTAATATCCGCACAGTACCAACGTTTCCCACAAATGGATATATTAATGAAATCTCTAAATTTGAAATGTTGTATAAGAAAAAAAAAACAAATTTATTGCGTGACGTATGCAATGATTGAAATATTTTGATAAAGACAAAACACCAATTAAATTAATAGGTCACATCATTTAACAAATCAGCAAAGAAAACTGACAACAGAATGTAATCATTGAACAAGAAAAAGTTTGCCATGAAAAACACGTTTTTTTTTTTAAAAAAAAAGCACTGCACGGCACTAAATTTTTATTTATTTTTCTTTTCAAACACTGATATACGTTTTTGGAAATACCAGATATTAAAACGAAAATAAAATCCACTTATTTTGTACCTTAAAGACCATTGTTCTGAATGAGGATTGTGTATCGCACCAAAGGCACTTGCAAAATCTTGCTTTGTACCACTGTGCCAAAATGTTTATATACCCTCTTAACAACCAATACAAATAAAAACAATACAATATGAAATTTGGATAACTTACATCCACATATACAAAGATCACTCTCACTCTTATTAATTTGTATGTAGAGGACGCAGTAAAATAATAAGCAGAAAAAATTGCTCAAGGCATATGCCACACCAACAAAACCAGGTCAGGTCGTGATAGTATAAATATTATAAGATGTTGAACAAGTAATACCTCGGTTAACGCCTGACATCTGTTACTACCGCCAGTATCGGGCATCTTTAAAATCTGTCGATGTCTGCGAATTTGGCACACGAAACTATATATATGAGTTACAATCCATTGGATTGGTCTGCAACGAGTTTGGACTTTCTTCTCCACTCCTCCCTATTCTCAGCCAGTCTCTTCAACTCCATGTATGAGCCACAGCTCATGTCCCTCTTCAGTTGGTCCATATAGGCGTCTCTCGGTCGGTCTCTGCCATTTGTACCTTCGGTCCTACCCTCTGCGATTGCGATGAGCAGTCTTGGGTGCCTGATGTTGTGGTCAATCCAGTTAGCTCGTTGTTGGCAAATTCTTTTATAGATAGCTAAATTGGACAAAGCACATCTCGTATTATACGTTACTAGCTTACAAAGGCCGTGATGTTTTTTTTTGTAGATCATTCCAGGCCACTGAGATTCTACGATGACAATATTATAATATGATTGAGAGGATTCGATCATTGTGACTATTTTTTCGTCACCTTTTGTAGAATCCATCTTCTCAATAATCCAAAACTAGATTGGACGAAATAAAAAATATTGGTTACGGGTTCAAATCCCTTCTAGACAGCATTCAAATAATGTCAGGTTTTGTTTTCTAGGCCTTATTTCACGATTCGTCATAAACTTTGGTAATTTCATTAACATTTCATTCTACCAAAGTTTTGACATGACACAAATCACTCGTTTCGGATGGATCGCCAGAAAAAAATACCAAGGTTTTGAAAGGAATTTGATAGGCGTTTAAAAATGACAGGATCCTTATCGAAATCCTATTTCATTTGTTATATTTAAATGTGTAACCGCATAGGACGGTTTATTGCAATAATAACTTCGACTTTACTATCTTTTACAATAGTTAATGTTTTGTTTTTTTTTTATTTTCAGCCAACCTCAAAATTTAACTTATGTTTTTTTTATTTGTTTGCTTCTGAATTTTAGTTATTTACAAATATTTACTTACTCAGACTGCCTTTCTGAAATTGTATGCCTTGTTTTTTTGACCGTTTTTACGTTACGTTTTTTTAATGTTTTTCTCAAAATTGTATTAATAAATCTATTTTTTATGCACACCATCATCATTATTATTATTGAAAATACATTATACTCTACTGCAATAAAATAAATAAATTTATGCAACATTTTGCAAATTTGTATTTGAAATAATAAACAGAGATGAGAAATGTGTTGTTATTTTTTATTTGACATTCGTTTTCTTAATAGATTTATGCAGTCGCGTTAACCAGTTTCGAATTTCATTCTGACAGTTTTCGAATAGTTATTTATCTACGAAAACAGAAGTACAACTGTAGAGTAAGTAGTATCTATGCATTATTCACTATTTTTTCTGTATCTTGTTCGGTAACAACAATAATAATATAATATGAAGTATAGTATGTATGTTATACAGTAATAATAATATAAGAACCAAGTCACTCTAGTAGTGTACACACGCGGTGTAAGCATGATTTCAGGTACAATAATGCAAGTCCTCAATGTGCACGACTTGCTGTAAAATCAAGTAGTTTGCTTGCTACTTAACAATGGACAAATAGACAAATGGACAAATCCGAAAATGACATATTTTCAACTAAGTATCCAAAAACATTACATACTTGTATTGATTTTTATATCTTGCTGAGTTCAAACCATCGAATTTTATTGATTTTTTATGACAAATTAGAGTACGGAATAGTAGCCAAAATATAATACCAAAGGGTTGGTTTACGTCTGTGCATTTGATTACAAATAAATTTAAATTATCAAATAAAATAAAATAAATATTTATTATTATTTTGTTTTGTGTTACTGTTGAGTAAGACTAACGCACGACCGGTTTCGCGGACTCCGAGTTCGCATCATCAGGTGCTGATGTATGCTGAATTAAACAAAAGCAAATACTAAGTTCGTTAGGATTTACAGTGAGGGTTTAGGGGTAGGCGGGGTCGTGTTGGTTTCAGGCGTGGAGTTCTTGGAATGTGAGATGGGGAATAGTTGCAGTAAGGGAGACGAACTTTTGTATTTGCTTTTGTTAAATTCAGTATA
The DNA here is from genome assembly GCA_947579605.1 of Athripsodes cinereus. Taxonomy (NCBI): domain Eukaryota; kingdom Metazoa; phylum Arthropoda; class Insecta; order Trichoptera; family Leptoceridae; genus Athripsodes; species Athripsodes cinereus. The sequence goes on along the minus strand of OX388308.1, from coordinate 29,872,452 downwards.
GATCAACACCTGATGATGCGAACTCGGAGTCCGCGAAACCGGTCGTGCGTTAGTCTTACTCAACAGTAACACAAAACAAAATAATAATAAATATTTATTTTATTTTATTTGATAATTTAAAATGAAGTGTTACAAAGTAAATGCCGATACAATTAACAAATAAATTTGTTCAATTTATGGTTGAATAACGCATTCATAATCTTAAATTGCGGCGTACAGACAGCCGGATGCGAATGTCAATCATCAAGCATCAAGCAAAAATCTTTCGGCAACAATTCGGAGCATTCTCCGAAGAAATATTCGAATGAATGCCTTCATTACCCGTCCATGAGACGTAACAATGGCCTTCATTGGAATATTTCTTTGGAGAATGCTCCGTATTGTCGCCGAAAGATTTAAGATTTTTGCTTGATGATTGACTCTCGCATCCAGCTGTCTGTACCTACGCCGCAATTAACTACGTATTTGACATACTAATAAGCAATATTGCTAAAAAGTTCTTGCAGGGCTCCTTATAAATTTTCAATAATTCTGACTTAATTAATATTAGATACATCGTTTTTTATTTTTATAATGATGCTTTCTCTCTCTTATTTTACGTAAAGCGCCAATTATTATGAGATAATATTAAAATAAAATCTCTCATCGCGTTTTTGTGCTAATTGATTTACGTTATCAATTTTGATTATATTATAATGGTTACAAAAACACTGCATACTGAAATGGTTTTCAGGACATCTTGTTGGTAAAACAAATTCATCCACCCATTGCATCACGGCATCTGCAACAATTGGGGTAGCAAACTGTTTAAAACGAACATGCAAGTCTTCCTCTCAAATAAAGAAACAACATAGTGAATCTATAAAACCGCGATATGAAAATACGTGATTGTGAAGGTTTTGTTGATCATGGGAGGTGTAACCTACATATATAAACAATGAAAGAAAACAATTTATAGATATTATACTACTCACTAGATAGAAGTATAAATACTTGGTTATTATATATATGTATGTAAACAGGTACTTATATAAGATTATTTGGATTACAATAATTGATGTGAGTTCAATAAAACAAGTTTATACCTGGGGTTATCAATTTGTTATTATCTAATTACTAGCTTGTATTATTACTCGATATCGCCCAGGAAATAAACATCAAGTTACAAATAAAATGCTGAGGATTACGTAGGAATTGCACCTTTGAGTTTTATCGCGATTTACTCACCCTCTATATTATTTTTGTTATAATATTAATTTTGTATTTAATATTAACTTTCTTCGTTACAAAAACAGTTTGTTGTCAATGTGCAGTAAGAAACTAATAAATAATAAAAAAAAACTTCCATGGTAAAGATTTGGTCTCCCACTTCCACGGAAAACCGTAAGTTTTCGATTGTTTTGTACAAGTTCGAAAAAAATAAGACATTTAACATCTTAAAAGCACTTGCAATTGTCACAAGTTTGATTAAAATGCGAGACTTTTATGTGAGTTCCAAATGTAGGTATTATTAATTGTCACTAATTTTATTCACTAATTCATACATTTGCATTTCACTTGTCAAATGACACTTGGTTAGATACAATGCATTGAAATTACTAACTTATTTTGCAATCTGCTTTATTGGAAAATTTAAAATAAAGACCTGTGATTTGTACAAAAAGACTGAAGAGTTTTTGCTTCTAAATTCGTTTTCAAGAACCCGAGGATATAATATGTGGATATTTGTATCATTGATTAAACTATATAACCCAGCGAAAATAGACAAATTTCTGCATTCATTGTTAAGTATTTGTGAGAAATGTATCGCCTTTGCATCTAAAGCTCTCAATATTAATGTTTTCTTAGGTTATGCGGTTAAATAAATTGATTTCATTGGCATGTCATCTTTCACTAAATAGATAAAAAGTGAAGACCTTCAATATTATTTATTTGTATAACTCCACCCATAAGATATTTACTATTGCCTCGCAGAGTCCTCGGTAAAAATTAGGGCTCTCTCACTTTTCTGCAAAAGTTTTCGAGTGTCTTATAAAAATCAGGTAGATATTCTTATGAATAACACCCACGTAATGGGGTGTTCACATTTGGCGAATATCGCCAGGCGAATTTCAAAATATAACGCCAGGCGAAAAAACAAAATTCGCCGTACGCCCATTGATCGTCACACCTGTTCACACAGTCCACCGATATAGAAACGATCTGTCAGATGCGCTTTGATTTTGACATTGTTTTCAAAATCGCGGACGTCGAGATGGAGATCGCGAAGTGTTTATTCTTGGTCGAAAATGTTATTGTAGAGGTTAAAGGTGCCTTTTAATTAAGGAAACAAACGCCACAAACCAACAACAAAGATAATAGCTGTCACGAAGCGGGAAACATTATAAAATTTATAGGCTAGAAAGTTTTTATGGACGCCGCGCACATCTACGCATGCGCAAATCGTTCAACCAGAGAAAAAGTTGGAAGGTGGTCAACTCGAGACGATATCGTTTCTAGTGGTTTTTATCGTTTCAGACTAGCTGTCATTTTGTTCACACGGTTCAAATGGCTGGCGATATTCGCCAAAGTGAGAACACCACATTAGACATAAAGCCAATCCAGCGAATAAGTATTCCACCCACCCTGGATGTGTTAAACTTCTGTTGGCGCGATGAGGACAATTCTTCTTTTCTTAAGGCAAGGCACCCGGCATCGAATGAATTATTTATTTTTTATTTATTTATTCAGATATTCACGGCCGAAGCCTTTTACATGTAAAAAATTTAGTATACATACAATACATGCATACAAAAAGTATTTTTCTTTTAAAAAAGACACAAAACAAGAGTACAATTAAATAATAGAAAACGCTGACTCAATTTAAAAAAAAAAAAAAATTTGGTCAAGAAATTAATTTCAAAAAAATAATTTTAAAATTGTAATTATATAAATATTAAATGTCAAACAGAAAAAACAAATGGTCAATTAGTTAAAAAATCGCAAATTAAGGTCAAATGGTTGTATATATATGTATATACAGCAAATTATAGGTAAATACTATTTTATAAATAAGAATTCACATTATATACATGGACTCATCTCACCAAAAATGATAAATATTACAAAAAAACAACAAGTAAACTATAAACCTCGACTACCCATTGTCAGTTTGTGCATATAAAAATGTGATGAAGTCAGATCTGTATTTGAGGAAACTGTCAGCAAAACATCTGTGTTCTCGCCAACCAGATTACCAAGTCTATGAAGTCTGTTTATTGGAGTATGGTACGTATAGTTATTTCTAGTATAAGACTCGAGAAAAGTTACAGATTGTCTGGTATTTCTAAAAGGGACATTAAATTGGATCAGTTCAATCAGTTCAGGAGAATCGATTGCACCATTTAGAATCTTGTGTAGGAACTGTAGGAAACGAATTATGCCTATTTTATAAGAAGAATGACTTGTTAACTAAAAAATGTTAACTATGACAGAAAGGTGAATATTATCTTCATTTCAACAAAATTTGTCTCCTTACGCATACCAACTGTTTAAATTTATATTTTTATTTTTTGTAAGGAAGTACCTCTGCAAAAACCAACCTACATTTTCATTATTTAAATCTTTATATTTTAATTTATTTGAATTTTATATATTGTTTTGAATATGGAACAAATTTGAATATTGTTCTTGTTTTGATTTTCTCTCCCGCATTGTGTATCGTAGTAATGTGTATATTTTAATCGATTTGTTCAAAATTATAATAATCTTTTATTTAAATACCCACAAATCTGTGTAATCATTATACACCAACGATGCAATAATATTCAACTAAATAGGTACACAGTAATACACTCACAACACAAATCATAGTCACACAAAAATAAAAACCTAATTAAATTTTATGAACTTATGTAGGTATTTAATATATTTTTTTTTATTTTGATATTTTCACATGCAACCGAAAACGAAGTTATTTAAAAATCATTTTGAGTTCTCAAAATGTCAAGAACCACTTAACTTTTTTTATCTTTATCAATACGTATTGGATTTCCTTGATTACATATCAAAATAGAAACCTCTTACAATTTCAAGGCCCGTACGCTGCGTCTTCGAAAATCCGGAAAAGTTTCCCTTGTACAGACTCGAATACCAATACCTATATAATATTTTTTAATGAGTTCATTTTTCAAATCCAAGAGATCTTAGGCCATCTGATAATATAACTTTATTCGTAACATTTTTCAATTAATTCATTACACACTACAGTTAATTGTAATGATAGTATTATTAATGTACATAATATCATTTAAAACACTTATCATACATAATTGAAATTAAAATAATTCCAACTGTGAGACTAATACGGGTAATATTTTTTTGAAAGGCATATTTTAATTTGATAAGTAAACCATCTTAGATTATAATTAAAACTAGCGTTAGATTTTGAACGAGGCTTTGTCAATAATATATTCTTTTATTTTTTTATTTATAAATGTTAAAAGCACAAAACAGACAATAACTACATATAAAAAGTTAGAAAAAATGTTAATCTTTCAGAGATCAGCTTTCATCCAATACCATGCGCCACAATTAATTTAAAAACATATGTACCTAACATTCCGGTCATCTCAACATGCCTACATATACACAGTCTCGCTCGCTCACTCAATCATCACACTAGCACAAAAACACAAATCAATAATAATTATAAAAAAACAAAATCAAGGGGAAAGGAAAAAAAGGGGGGGGGGGGAGATTACTGCGTATACCTGCTGATTCATCTAGAAGTGTGTGTGTATTGATATGCGATATCAAAATAATATATTATATGGACATTTTCTAAAGCGTAGTTCCTGAAATCATCTCATAACATAACCTCAAGGGCGCCAAAGATGGCAACAGTGACATAAACCCCAGTTAATGGAATTCTACTACCTAAATACCAACACACTTTATAAACCCCAATTCACATTTCTATAAATTTATATACCTAAAAAAAATATTAATTGCTGACTGAACGAACTAGCCTCATTGTTCTGCAGGGTTACTCTTGACAAAATCTAAACACGATCTTAATCTTAAACATACGACGCGCGAAGTGACTATTGGCCAAAAATACGCGCATATCGATCGCGCGGTAGCGGTGGCGCGATGTTTTTGACCATAGTCCCTTTGTGCGTCGTATGATCAAGATCAAGACTAGATTAAGATTGTATTTAGATTGTGTCAAGAGTAGCCCTGCTGGTGTCATTTGGACGGGAGATCTTGATCCATTCATGATCTGAAATAGAAGATCCCAAAAAAATGGTTGCTTATATCGTTTGCATAAAATATTTATCCATTGATCAAACTTATATCGTGACTGTAAGAATGGCGGAATTGGTGAATGAAGTTTCAAAATTTATCACAGCCTAGAGCCAATTCGAAAGCTTTGGGACGCCTTCTCACTTCTCTCGAATAGATTATACACAATTTCACATTGTGTACATAATACGATTCTCCACTCAAGATGTTAAATTGGTTTTGTCATTAGATAGATATAACCCTCCTTTTCTATATTAATTCAATCTAAAATAAGTACGTTCCAAAATTGTATAATCAAGTTTAATTACATAAACTAAAATTCGTATTCTATATGAAACAAATTGTATATAATTTCAATTAGGAACAATTTTAGAGTTTATAGAATAGGGGGTAATATAGACTAACTAAATTTTTTTTTTTTTTATTTAAAAGAAACCCTCAAACAGCAGGTAGAATCTGCTGGTTTCAGAAGGCCATTATGTTACAAATTACATTAAATATAAGAACACACTACAAGCAGAATACAATCAATAATATTTTAAGTCTATCATTACATCACACTATAACTATATTGTATTCTATATGAAATTTAATCTTGATAAAATCTATATGAAATTAAATCTTGATAAATTTTAATCAAACACCAGTCGCCGATTAAAGTTTTACCTATGAGCCTATAAAAAAATGATAAGTATTATAAATATTTGTTACATCAAGTGATGTATATTAACAAAAAAGATACCAAACAAACCATTATTAAGTGCATACATAATATCATAAAAATCTTAATACGGTTAATATTAAATGTTATATCATATCGATTGATTTATCTTATAATTAATAGCTTCCTGAATGAATGATCTATGTACGATGTGTTTAGTAATCCATAATGAATGGATCTCTGATACATCATAATTATTATTGATCTATCCATCATTCTTGTAAACCAATGACCTTTTATAAACCAATATTGGGAATTCCAAAGACAAATTAGTAATGCGATCAATCAAAATAAGCGACTAATATAATTTCATGTGTAAGTGTGCAAACACAAAGAAAGCAGGTTGCCAGCGCCGATAAGTGCCGGTAAGCGCCGGCATAGTAAATCGAAATCGGCGTTCCTGCTTTTACTATGTTCGTGTCCATTGAAATGCATGTAAACATTCTCGGCGCCGGTAGACGCAGGCATCTGAAACCAGGTAATAACCCGCTTTCTTTGTGTTAGCACCCTTAATTTGTTGCGTGGAGCACCCGGTAAAGAGTTGGTATTTCAATCTTTACTTTTAGTTTTCGAATGTCTTGCAAAACGCAGGTGTGGTATGTTCTTGCAGTAACGCATTGCTATTACGTACTGAAACTTTTAAGATTAGTGACAACACTTTACAGCTTCCCCGAATCACTCAAGGCAAGAGTATCCACGCTTAAACCTCCAATCATTGTATCTCTCGCCTCGGACATTTATTTACACTCCCAGATAATATTATGATCTGCATAAGTATTGAGTTCCATCACTCGCACAAGGACACCATAGTTCATCATATCAGTTCAGGTCAAAGAGTTTCTACTTAAAATCTCCGTGGCCCTAAATTAGTTATGTAGAGAAGTAGTCAAAATTAATGAAGTGACTTCGCACTTTAGTATTGATATCTGGAAAAAATCTGTATACTAGTCTCCCAGCCTTCATTTGCTTCTTTCAGCTAAAAAGATATCGAAAAATAGTCTATATAGTCTAATAATTCCACACACGGGGGTATTTTGGACAGCTAGTCTTTCAGTTTGCAACTATCACACCTCTCCAGTGTGGACAAAAGTGGCAAAGTGTAGAATTTCGGACAAACGAAAGTCCCCTAGACTTCTGCAGTATCCAGGTGGACGGAAGGTTCCCTTTTCTTGAATAGTCTCCCTGCTCTTCCAGATTCCCATAAAGCATTAACATTGAAGACTCTCTCCCGTGCCAGAATATCTGAGAAGTATGGGATTTTCTAAGCGCTTCAATCAAAGCTTCACCCTCACGGGTGAGCCACAGTGGACAGCTTAAGATAGATGACTAAAATCACCATGTGGGATTCTTTTATCCTCACTCATAATAATATCTTAAGCACCCATTATCTTGGGCTCTCCAAAAGATATGCCCAACACACAACGCTCCCAAGCAAATAGTGGACAAGCGATCCTGGACTATGATTAATGATTTATTTTTCTAATAGTGGTAGACACATGAAAACTGGAGCATCTGGGGTCGGCACCATATGCATTTAAATGAACTGAAATATCATTATTATTATTTTGTGATATATCCCATAATGAATAATTAATTACTGTGCCGATGTCTTGAATATTTAGTAACTTGCATGTTATTATACCTACAGACTGTGTTAATAATAATTATTATAATAATATGCACATGCACAATGTGTTAACACCTTCAATATTATGATGCAATAATGTATCTTACATTATATGCCTTAATCACTTTTATAGTAAAGTGCATAATAATAATATAGTCAGGGTTGCCATTCGCCTCGATATATCGGGACCGTCAGCGATATGGAAAGTTTTAACCCGACGTCCCGACAAGGCACAATTTCAATCAGAAACCTCGACTGGAGAACCATGTCTACACAATGCAACATCGTGTAAAATCTAATCGGAAGAAGTGAGAAAGGTGTCCCAACGCTTACGAATTGGCTCTAGGCTGGCTTAAAGCGTCTCTCGATTGGTGGACCTTACATCGTGACAGTGAGAATGGTGAAATTGGTGAACGTTGTCCATGGACACCGAAAGTGATCACTTAAGCCAGCCTAGAGCCAATTCGTAAGCGTTGGGTCATCTTCCTCACTTCTTCCGATTAGATTTTACACAATGTTACATTGTGTAGACATGGTTCTCCAGTCGAGGTTTCTGATTGGTTTTGTCATCTGCACTCAAATCCGGTTAAACAATAAAAAAAATTGTAAATATTCTAAACAAGACACAATTTGATCCCGATTTTGTAAAATTCTTGACACAATCTAAAAACGATCTAAATTTGAATGCAAACCTTCTATGTTATTGTTTGTAATTAATGTACAGTAAAGAACGAATAAATAAATTAATAAAGAAATCTTATCTCGATGCGCGATGTGACGATAGTCAAAATACATGCATGCCAATGCCGCGGTAGCTGAGGATAGTCATTTCAACATTTTCATAAGTATTTTGGTTGTATATTGTGATTTAACCTCAAGAATATACCAAACCTTGGCATGTACATTAGGAATATTGTTGTGATATTTATCATTTATTTAGAAATACATCATGTTGTTTCGTCAAAAAAAAATTATCAGATGTCTGATCGTATTTAGGTAGATCGTGTCATGAATAAGCTGTATCAATCAAAAATATTACCACCCCTTTTATTTTTGTCCTCCATTTTATATAGCATGACTTTTTCAATACATATCTTTTTAAATTTCTCTTTTAAAATTTAAATTCACCAACCAATATTTCGTTTCAATTCTACACTCCTATCTGAGTGTTTCGACAAGTTTAAGCTAGATATGCCAACCCTATATTTATAATACATATATGTCTTCATGTGCAATGTAATTCGTCAGTGCTGTTGCACTGTAGTATATAACTGTTTGAACTATTTTGTCAATAAGTAACAATCAGAGATATTTTTACTAAGTTTTATTCTCAAAATATCTCGTGTTATTTTTTTTGTTCTCATTTATTCATCGCAGGGATTATTTTATGGCAATTTTATAGCTTCCCAACGGACCATTGCAGATTTGTCGCGAATTGAAGATTATTAAGAGAGGATGTCAATTTTTTTTTGAGAAGATCCACTGTTTATTATGAAATTGTTATACTTTTTCAAGGAACAGATTTCACGGTATATAATGACTTATTACTGGTAGAAATTGTGGAGAAGATACAAAAACTAAAAAGACACTGTTGAAATAACATTTGGACTTTAAACCACTCTAAATGAAGTAAGTATTCTAATCAATTCAACTCCGGAAACGTCAAAGACATAAATGGACCACTCCGAGAATCAAATCCACGATCTTTCGCTTACAAAACTAATGTGCAGACCGCTAGGCAACATATTTGAGTAATTTTAATCCATTAACTAGATATGTAGGTATGTTGTACATGGTACACACTACACATTCATATGTGAGCTTTCGAGAAACTCTTTAAACACAGGCAAATACCCAATTGTGTCAAAAATAAAAAAATAACACTTGATTATCTTGGATGTCAATATATAGGTCACGCAATAAAAGTCAGAAGAAAAAAGAATGAATAATTGGGACGAGACAACACACGTAACGAAAAAGCAAAAAATCTAGTAATGGAACCTTCTTGCACAATAAGGTGAGGTAGAAAAAAGCTTCTCAACCGAAAGAAATTCTCACCCATCATATCTGACAGTCAGATCCTCTCGCCTGATGCATGTTACCCAAGTATGTATGTGCATAATATGCCTGATGCTGTCATGTTAAGAGAAATAATTGGTTCAGATGTAAGTACATAATGATAATATATTGTAACAACCACACCTTGATTAATGTACCGCACGCATACACAGAGACACACAGAGAGTACTACGTACCTGAATGCCTACGTGAAAATCCGAAGATATTTTATCTACCAGAAACAAAGGGTACAGTAATACCTAGCTGTCTATAGGTTATAATGTGTATGGAACCAATAACATAATATGCAATACCTGTAATATATTTGGAGACCACTATGGCACGGAGACGACGCCCTTGCCTTTGAGTCACGAGGTCCCAAGTTCGATTTCTGGCTTAAATGTTGACATTAACTTATTTCCTGAATATTTTTAGAGTCCTAGGACTCCTATTTATTAGTTTGGGAGACAATTTCTTCATTCTTTCGACTCTCTCCAGTCCATCAATACCACTATGACAGTATTGGCATATCCAACCCTACCACGTCAGTGGATGGTAGACCCAGCTGATGCAACAGATCCCACCTTGAGACCCACACATCGACGAATACCGTTCGTGGCCTAAGCAAAATGAAGAATGACTTTTTTTCAAATTGTTCTAGGTCCGTGGTGATCACTTACAGTCTCCATGGACAACGTTCACCAATTACGCTATTCTCACTATCACGATGAAAGGGTCACCCGACGAGAGACATTTTATGCAAACCATTGGATTGAAACTATTGAAGAATTAGGATTTTTATGGTAAGGAGAGGACAGCTTGCAGGTTTATTGCTGATCTGCTGGCTACCTACCACTTGCGAGATATGCCGTGGTGGTATAGTAGTAGTAACTTTTTATAAAACAAAATAGGTCTTTTCTGATATAGGACTTGTCTGACAGAAAGGGTGTGAGGAAGCGCGGGCGTCCGAGAACCACGTGGCATGATCACGTGGATCAAATCTTCAAGGACGGCCGTGTGTTGAGTTAGAGGAACGGACGTGTGTGCATAAGAAATTGTATGAATGTGGAGGAAGCGAAGAAAGTGTGTAAAGATAGATCTGATCAGTTTGGCATTCCGTTCTCTCTACCCCACTTGGGTCACGGCGTGAGCATAATAAAGATGAACAAAATATGAAATGAAATTGAAATCATATTGGTCGCAAAATTTGTTTGGTCGCATAACCACCAATTTCTCCATTAAATTTCCGATCTATATTAAAGGTAATTGATGTAACACGTATGTAATGTGTATTATTTTTTATTGGCATCCAAACACCACATTACACATTCTTTGTTATTATACATATAACAAGAACGATCGTGCTGGCCAAAGAAACGTTATACTTTTTCTTATTATCAACTTGATTTTAAATCTGATATTCACCGGGAAAGACCGTTTTTACCTTTGTACCTTTTTTAACATCATAGAGTCATCGACAAGTAACCTTTTTTCACTTATTGGGTACAAGTGATCATGTTGAAATAACTTTATTTCTCGGATATTTCAGAAGTCCAAGGACTCCTATTTATCCGTTTACGTGACAATCTATTAACTTTTCAACTCTCTCTAGTCTATCAGTATACCACTATGCCAGTGTTGGCATCTCCGACCTTACCACGTCAGTGGGCAGTGAACCCGGTTGACGCAGCAGATCCCATCTTGAAACCCACACATCTACGAATGCCTTGAAGTGTGAAGCAAGTGATACAATATTGGCAAAAAGGTTGCCTAGCTGTCATGCCAATATGTTCATCATTAGATTCTTATAAATCAAAAATATTATATTTTATTCTCACGCCGAATGCCACATGGGGTAGGAAAAGTGAACAGAAAGCCGTAAAGATCTATCCTTAGATACTTCTTTATCTTCTATATTCATACAATTTCTCATATACGCAAGTCGAGATCTCTAAGTCAACCCACCGCTGTCCTCGAGTCTTTGGAACACCTGGCAAAAAATTGGTCTTCCATCTCCTCTCCGTAAGTTGTCGAATGTCCTGTAAATGGCAGGCGATCAAAAAATAATAATATTTAACATCTTTAATTCAGCGATGATTTTGTCCACCCATCCTGAATGTCTTATTTTTTATTGGCACGGAGAGATCAACTCTCTTGTGGGATATGCCGTGATGGGGTAGAACTAGTAGCGACTGCGTTGTAACACAGACTATGCCACACTTGTTGGAGTATTCGTAGATGCCGTAGTTATTTTTTGTTATTTTTTCAAATTTATTTTCTTGATAATTTTGATTGAATTTTTCTATATACGAAGTTTATTACTCTTTCATAGACTTATCACATATGATTATTATTAATATAAAATTACAAACGTGGGTACAAACAAACTGACTGACAATGTTCTTACGAATAATCAATGTAGATAAATGTTGTATCGAAAATGTACGATGTATCAGATTGTACTATGTAATACACACTCGTGTATTATTTTGTAGAACAAAAAACTCTACAGCACATATTGAGAAAAGTTGGTAGTTAGTTGTCAAGACACGACAAACCTGTCAAATATTTTTTTTTCCTCGACTCACGAGCCATGCCGACATATTTTTTGATTATCTGACTGCGCAAAAACTTTCTCATCGTGATTTGGGAAATTAAAACAAATATTATATAATGTTATTACATAATCATCATCTTCGATGGTCCCCCAATTTCGAGAATCGTGACTATCGTGCCTTGTTCTATATAGACCCTCTGCCTCCGCCTCGAGCGATCTTCCAACATGTGCAGGGCTCCATGCAGTGTGGCCTCCTTATTTTGATCATTCCATCTTTCTAGTACTCGGCGCCTTCCACAGCCCCAGTTATTATAACTCTTCCCAGGTTCTCAGGCTCCCTTCGTGTTTGATATATTGCAAGACTAAGGTGAACTTTCCCCGGAATTACACAGTTAAGTTTTTGTGTGATCATTACTGATAATATGAAGATTTAACTTGTTATAGTATAATGCTGAGAAGTGTGAACGGTAAATCTGTCGCCGCAGTGAAAAAAATGTATTGTTTTAACACTTTCACACATACTTAATTTTATGGGACGAACGTCAACCCATTCCTCGCCTAATTAATTGCCTACCATTTGGATTTTGGCGTTCCACAGGGCTTCTTTTCTGGGAATTAAAATTAATTTTCGATTTTTTGGCCTACCATACTTTTTAAGTTTTTGTGCGATTATTACCTACTGATCATATGAAGATTCAACTGATAATATGATGCTAAAAATTGTGGATGGCAATTCTGCCACCACGTTAAAAAATGATATTCAATTCAATTCAAATATATTTATTATTGATAAATATACAATTTACAACAATAATCATTTACTTATAATTATACAGTAAGCAAAACAATTCATTCCCTCAAATATTGTTTTGCTTACTGTATAATTATAAGTAAATGTTGTAACACTTTCACATATACACAATTTTATGGGACAAACGTCAACCATTCCGCGCCTAATTAATTACCTTAAACCATCTGTATTTTGGACTAGCACAGGGCTTCTTTTCTGGGACTTAAAATTAATATTCGATTTTTTGGCCTACCTCAGGGCTTCTTTTCTGGGACTTAAAATTAATTTTCGATTTTTTCGATTTTTTTGGCCTACCACAGGGCTTCTTTTCTGGGACTTAAAATTAATTTTCGATTTTTCGGCTTTGTTCACTGTCGTATTGCGCAATCAAGCAAGCATATGCACACATAGCATATTATTATTACGAACATACGCGTTTAAGGCTAATACCGGAGTAACCAGTTTTCTTTTTTCGCTGTTGTTCTTATTATTGGCAGTTATTATTCATTATCACCACAATGCCATGTTGACCATGATACACTTTCTGTACCTATCTACTAGGCACTATTCTTTCCCCTCTATACTAACTTACATCTTATCGCTGATTAAACAGAATAGTGTTAATATTATTACATATATTATTCTTATTATTCTGCCCGGAGATATTTGCACACAAACTTTCTTGATTACAATCAATTCAACGTTGTGCCTTAAAGTAGATCGAAAAAAAAATTGATGAAAGTTTTTTAATAAGTCAAATTTTTATTCCGTGGAGCACCCGGTAATGAATTGGTCTCCCACTCTTTTCCGTAAGTTTTAGGGTACCTACCTATCCTGTAAGGTAGAGTCTCGGCCTTCAGTACAAGAGGTCCGTGGTTCGATCCCAGGTGCCGGCAAACTCCCCTTTCACGGCACAAGCTTTTAGCTTAGTGTGAAAGGTGTATAAGGTTGTATTTAGGTTTATAACAAAACCCAGATACTTTTTTAAAAAAAATTAAAAAAATCAGTAATGAGGTTTGCCACCAATCAGAATGGGGTTCATTCAGGAATTTTTTAATATTTATTGGCACGAAGAGGACAGCTTGCATGCTTGGTCTGCAGCTTGCAAGCTTACATGCAGTTGGTCTGCAGGTCACCTAGCCCTGTGGATTATGCCGTGATGGTATGTTAATAGTTGTAGTAAATAAAATAATTTTGAAAGCTTCTAGCCAATAACGTGCGAAAAAAAAGTTAAGTTCTTAAAAATCATTTAATTCGACCCATTCTGGTCGCTTTTGTAGTTTGAATAAATTTATTCGACCAATAATAATGATTTAATATTATATACAATCAAATATTTAAAATAATGAGACCGCTAACACTTATGAGAATCTAAAGATTTTTAATTGAGTAATTATATATGTTTAGTGAGTAGTTATTATAAATAACTAGCTAGCTATGAATAGTTTTCTATTCAACAAAAGACAGGTTTGAGTATTCTCCTGACTTGAGATGCTTCAGATGAATCGCTCAAGTTGGGTGACCTGATGCAGCGCTGAGAGAAGAAGATAATCAATAGATTTCAGAATAAATGGGAAAAATAGATATATCTTTAAACAGTTTATAAGTGAGCTATATGCGGAAACTCTTTTTCTTAAGTTTACGAGTGTTCAGTAAAAATCAGTTGTTCGAAAAAGCTTACACATTCAGGTAATGAGGTTTGTCACCCATCACCCATCTGCTGACTGAGATATCCAGGTGTGTGGAGGGTCCTTTCAATATATTTTGGTCTGCTGACTACCTCACTTGTGGAATTTGGGATGTGATATATCAAGTATAGAAGTAGAGACCCAGACATATCTTTTAAAAAAAAAAGAAGATGACTGAAAAAATTGGATAAATTAACCCTTAATCTTAGCATTGGAGTTTTTAACGAATATGTGATAGTCAATCAATGACATTTATAGTATAGACTATTAAGACAGGGCTAATTTTCTTAAAAAGCGTTTTCCAAATTTTTGAAGGCAAAAAACATTAGATGTTTCAGTCCATAAATATGGTTATGGTCCCCCTTGCGTAAGTATTATCACGCAAGGTAGTATTATTCATCCAATATAACTAAAAAAATCATAAAAGGACCAGTACAACAAAAATCTAAATATTCTTATAGTTTAGTAAGTAATTGTTAAGGTTCGCAGAGTCTCATATTTTGGCCAAATCCTACGAGGCGATAAATATCGGCTTCTGCGGTTGAAAATGGAGAGCAAAATTGAGGGACGGTAATGTACCGGAATAACACAAATGGGAGAGCTGATCCGAACAGCGCGAGACAGAGAAGCATTCTCCAGAGTATCGCCAACGTCGGGGAGACCTAATACGGCACTGATAGAAGAAGAAGAAGTAATAATATAAACACAAAACGACCATTTTTGTTTTGACTTTTAAGGTGCACTTCTAATACTTATATCATTATGAACCAACAATAAAATATATGTAATTTGTATCGACAGTA
The DNA here is from genome assembly GCA_947579605.1 of Athripsodes cinereus. NCBI lineage: Eukaryota > Metazoa > Arthropoda > Insecta > Trichoptera > Leptoceridae > Athripsodes > Athripsodes cinereus. The sequence continues at coordinate 29,856,922 of OX388308.1, read as the reverse complement.
ACATACTTTTTTAACGCATTAATAACGAGGGAGATATGAATAAAGAATTTGATGTATGATATGAAATATTTCTGGCCGCACAATTTGATTGGCTGCACAACCAATTTATTTCATTGAATTTCTAGTCTATAATAATCAAGGTCATTGTATTAATTGTGTCGGTGCACACGTAGTAGAATTCCATAATTATGTAATTTGAAACAAGTGTTTCTTTCTACTACAGATTATTGATTCCGAGAGAGACGTCTTTCCACTTATAAGGGTAGTGAGTACGTAAGGGTAGTAGCAGAATTAACTACATCGTAACGCGTTTCTAGCGAGTACGTAACGATCATTTTGACAACTCAAGTGGTTAGTTGTGTGTTAATGCGTAGTTTATTAAACTACCACTTTACCGTCGCGTTTAGTTGTAGTTAACCTTCGTCTATGTGTAATGTGTATGTATTTTAGAGCTGTCAAAGATGCGCGCGCTTTGTTATTTGTTTTATCGTTATTGTAACGTTTTAAATATTAAATTAAATATTAAAATAATTAAATTTTAATTGAAAATAAAAATGCATCGACGATTATATTTATTGCTTGAAGCCAGTCGCTTTTTTTACAAAGAAAACAATACTTACATGATATTGAATTGATTTACTAATTAAATTTTAATGTTGCACGAACCTTCCGCACGACAACCCAAATTGGCGGCAAATGCCAAATGTGTCAAAATTGCAGTAAAATGTCATAGATAAAGATTAAAAAAACGCAAATTTCATATTTTTTGTGTTAGCTGTTGGCAAGCTTTGCTATTTCCGGCTAGAAAATAAACTACATAATATTTAGTCGTTAGTTACTCGCTCTAACTAAAAAGTAGTTTATTCTGCGTTACGGTGTAGTTAGATGTGGTTAGTTAAATGTGCGTTACTTGCGCTGTAGCATAAATTACGTACTCAGTACCATTGGCGGCCACTTCATTGGTTCAACTGATCAAGCGCACCCCCGACAATTCTGGCTAAAAATCACAAATAAAATATAATTTTATCTTCTAATGCTTCTGAAAGTATTTACAAAAATGCTAATAACCAATCAGCGCCTTAATTTAGCAAACGCACTGACATCAAAACGGTACGCCATACTTTTTACGATCGATGTGCGACCCAGATATCGCACTACCCAAATAGGATATTTTCTATACGAATGAGAGATGCAAGCGAAAACCGTCAAATTTGTCCATCCCATATAGTTTGTATGGGGAGATTTGTGCGCCGCACTGCTTACAAAATCGTTCAACTCGTACACGTACACTATAGAGGTATGTCTAAGTAGTAGTGTGACCCTGAACCTTCAACCGAAGTCTGTCGATAATTCATCTTCGTTATAGATCGGAAGTGTTTAATTATTATTATTATGCATCTCGCATATTTTGCGTGAAGTGCAAAATAATATTTCACTTTTAGTTCCGATTTTTACATTGTGTCGTTGGTATTTACGGCTGTTTATATTGCACTATTTTGATAGCATATTTAATTATACACAAGTTTAATATACCTATTCAGGCTAATTATTTTCAACATAGTGTTAACAAAGCAGTGATAATACAATTTATTAATATGTAAATAGTTTAGTTGTTTATATGAGGATATTTAAATTAAAGAATATTTTTTTAGCTGGCTTGTTGAACTTTGTGCAATATTTTTTGCTCTTGTGTTAAACTGACAATATTGTGTGTGAATAGGTATATAATAGTAAATATAGGAGGATCGATCTTCTCTATAAGTGATAAGGTAGGAAACTATAGCTATTATTTTTTACTTGTATCACATATTTTTTTAATTAATGTACAATGGGAATGGGAAGTTTTCTAACAATATAATCTATAGTTAATTAATGTTATCTTTTTAATCTCGCGTGTATGTTTTATGATATTCCTAATATTTCCTAAAGGTCTGATCCTAATGTCATAAAAAAATAGAAACGATTGAATGAAATTCATCATTTGATAGCTAAAAATATGTATGGTCACACGGGACGGCTTCTGGTATTTTAGTTTACCTATTACGCGCACCCCCACACCCATTCCCACGAGCCGCTACTGCTCAGTACCCAGGTCTTTATCAATCTTTCAACTTATCAGGAAGACGTCTCTCTCGGAATCAATAATCTATAGTAGAAAGAAACACTTGTTTCAAATTACATAATAAAGGTCATTGTATTCAATAATATGAGCGCTTCACAAGAATAATTATTATTGTTGCAGATGGCATAAATGTAAACAAATACCCTTGATTGTGAATAATGTTAACACAATAAAATGTATATTATAACCACCAACCTATAGGCTAGACATTTAAACGAAAAATTGACAGTGCGTCCAATTAAATTTTGCAACCAAACACATTGATATTGCGAGAGTTGAAGGAAAGGTAAGATGTTTTTGATATGCCAATGTTTTATAGCCTATATTAATAAAATTTTCACTGTTCACTACTTTCACTTTCATTTCAGAATTGTCTATTAATAACTTTCGTGCGTTTCGTTAAGAGTTCGCCTGGTCTCGGCCTCGTGAACATGGGGTCCGTGGTTCGATACCATCAGGTGCCGGCAATCTCCCCTTTCACGACACAAACTTTTAGTAGCTTACTGTGAAAGGTGTATAAGGTTGTATTTGAGTTTATAACAAAAACCCAGATATATCGTTAACACAAAAACATTTGATCTATTTTATTTTATCTCATTTTAATCTATTTCATTTTACATATTTTATTTATTTTATTTTATTTCGTTTTTTTTTTGTCTTGTTTTTTTTTGTAATGAGCAAGTGTACGTGTAAAAAAATAATAAAACTATTCCTCAAAGCACGAGCTCTGCTCAAATTCGCGGAACTCAATTATATTTTACTGTATATTTATTGCTAGGAGATCTATTGTTTCGGAGGCAAAGGTCCTACAAGGGCTGTTCGGCCATCGGAAGAGAAGAGTATATTTATATGGAAATTAATTTTTGTTATTGTAAAATGTAGGTATATTTATCTATAATAAAAATATTTGAATTTGAATTACAAATAGGGAAGAGATCAAACTCATCTTAAAATTATGGAATGAAAGAGTGAAATAATATAATTAGTATTAGAACATGTTTCCTGAGATAATTAGTACTGCGTTACAAGTCTATACCATATAGGTCAATGATCATAAAACCGTTTATTTCATTTATTTATATGTGTGATTACTGTAACAATAATAACAATATGAATTGAATTATTTATTTAACATCTAAATATAAATATTTAAAATTGTCTTAATGTTTGTATGTTTGTAAGTCTGAAAGGTAGAAGACGTACGAGTCCACTTGTGGGCAGTGATATGTTATACCTAGATTTGCAATATGAATCTTAAACATGTACCATCCATAAAATCTCGTTGCGGTCCTTGGTGCCGCAATTTTTAGTTTGAAAAAAAGCGACACACATATAAATTGTTTGTAGATAACAAGAGATAGACAATATGAGAATGGGGATTATAACAGACGACAAAGGCCGGTAGATAGAGATGAATATATACAAAAGCAAAGAGATGAATATATATTACTCAGGTATTGTACCTCGTCGGGTGGATACACATTTTTAGAGAATATTTGTATGGCATTGCGAATCTAGTTGTAACATATCACTGCTTGTGGGTGATGCCGGTAGATTAGAATATGGAATAGACTCAGCATTATGCCTTCCATACACGCAAATATGCAACGCATGCCCTACAATATATTGATAATTTTTCATATTAACATTTTTTTATCAATTTGTTTTATTAACTTATGACATTTAACTAACTGACTTGTAACCAATATTTGTCATTTTTATGCCATTTTGATTTATTCTTTTTAATATCTTGACCAAAAATTTTATTTTTTTGACAATTCTGTACTTTTTTATGAATTAAACCTGATAATGTTACTTACACTGTTTGTTAAACTCTCGTTTTCTGTTAATCTAATTGTTTGTGTCTTTTTTTTAAATGATCTTACCTTTGTATACATGTATTGTAAGTAAACAAGGGTTTATCATGTAAAAGGCTCTGGCCGTGAATATATGTAAATAAAAAATAAATAAATAAATTATAATATTGTTTTTTTGTTTTTGACAAATAAATTTTTCAGCCAGTTGGCTGCATCGGTGGTCGCGAACGAATACCAGGATTCAACCCGCCTTGCAAATAACAATCCACATTAAACAGACTTCGAACAGGATGAACGAGAGATGTGCACATCATACACACCGATGGAGTTTGTTTTCTAGTCCTGAGTTCACATTCACAATGCTTGACGATGAACCATATTGTGGAGAATCTTTTGTGTGGTTTTGAGTTTGCTTGAGGTATACATATGAAGTATATTAATTGATGCTAAGGAATACTTAAAAGAATAGCTTAAATGCAAATAAGTTTTTTTTTAATATTTTTCGCAGAACAAATTCGGGCATAGAAGCTAGTAACATAATCAACGTAATTTAACGAGAGCAATGACCTAATGTTATGAATAAAGAAGATTCATACATGCTTATTGTAATAATAATAACAACAACAATACCGGAAAAATCAGCTGATTTCTGTACACATTCATTCATTGAATACGAGCAACTCATGTACATATTATTGAACCCCGCAAAAGGTAACATAATTGCAAAGATACTTGTCAGTTTTTGGCTTTTGTCTTATGTTTGTAATGTTTACAATTTAATGTTTTATTGGGTTTGGGTATGTGTAGATGACAAACTCAGTCAGACATCTCAATTGTAGGCACGTGTTAATACGATGAAACGTTGTACAAAATACAATTGAAATAAGTGAAAAAGGCATCCCATTTTGTCTTGCGACACTGCATGCTAGCTCTTCTGGAGAAGAATAAGTCCGTTACCACCATCAGAGGGAAGTTGAAAACTTCACTGTTTACTGGCTCCTTTGAGACGGTCTAAGTATTCTTAAACGAAGTTAAAATCAAAGTGATCCATCATCAACACTTTCCGCCACCATGGACAACGTTCATCAACTCCATCATTCTTTTTCACTGTCTCAATATAAAGATCGTCAATCGAGAAATTGAGATTGTCAGCTTGAATGAGTCGTTTCTTTAATAATTCGACATCCTTCACATTTGAGAAGATATTGATGCTTATGTTAATGTTGGTTGAAAGAAAGGTGGAATACACGACTTACCCGAAAACCTACTATCTTCTAATGAACGCTAAGCAAATATATGTACAAGGTACAAAATTGGATACCTACCTATTAATGTTGCAATCATAATAATTATTTATGTTTGTACTATTTCGCTTCATTACGATATTGACAAACACTCAATGATGTAGGTAGTGTAGGTACTATTGGGTATTCGTACCCGCATAGGAACTTTAACACGAAATCGTTGAAAATGCATATTTAATCCTGGCGTACTAGCCATGCTTAAGACGCATCATGCAGTACTTCGAACGTATCATGAGAAGGAGCCAGTTAACCTGGAAAACTCATAATTATGGAAAATGTCGACAGGAGAAGATCTCATGGTCGTGATTACAACAACTAGATGGAGAGACATGACCCAGAAAATAGCTGGATCCTCTGTTCTGGACGTTCTTCGCATGGTCCAGGAAAGACACAAATAGAGAGGAGCACCAAGAGGGTCTACTGTTGCCACCATCCTCAGGCAAAAGGAAAAAGATGGAAGAGAGTACTAACCGTGGTTAGTGTAAGAATGGAGTTATCTTTGGTGAAACTAAAACCTTCCTAACAATTTATTTTTCTATGATGCAACCTATGATTGTAAAAAAATCAGAATGTATTTTTTTTTACATAATGTAGTATCTAAATTTATCAAATTGCAGTTGTCGTTCTATGATCAGAACGCGTTCAAAAACTTGACTGCTTCAAATAACTTTAGCCGGACATAAAGTTGGAATAAGGCTCATCTTTGTTTGTAAGTGTCGTGTTATTTAGCCAGACATAATAGTTGGAATAGTAGTTATTCCATCATTGTGAATACGATTGTTTATGTTTTAGAATAACTCAATTTTCACATGATGCAACATCATAGACAGATACAACATGCACCGTGTTGATACAAAGTTCAAATGCATAATTATTTTAATGATAGATGTATCTATGCAAGATGAGCGTTGTTTTTTTACTTAATACACCATAATTTAATATGAATGTTAGATGTTTCTTTGATATTTGTTCAATTGTTTAAGAACTTACTTGTGAGAAATAATGAATGTAATATTTTAAATCTATCAATATAACACCGTGGAATTTTTTTATAAGTGGGATGGTAAAAGACCCAGTTATGAACCTTGTGGAACACCAGAGGAAATACCACAGAATTATATACATTTCTTTTATCTTTATTACACTTGTTATTTATTTTGTTCTTGTGAAAAAAAATAAAAATATTTTCTTAATGCATCTAGTATGACTTCTCCTATATATGACATAGAAAAGGATTTAGTTGTGAACCCTGTGGAACACCAAAAGGCAGAACCAAATAATGGTCATTTAATATTTTTCCAGTTGGTATTTTTAAGTGGAGTAATGAAAGTGCTATTCTCAATCTATATACCTATAGCATCATATAGATTCTCTTACAATTAAGATCAAAAAAAGGATACAGTTGTGAGCCCTGAGAAACACCAGAGTGTAGAATCCCAATCTCTCGAACGGTAACTCTTGATGGCCATAACTAAATGGAGACGGTAAACTGCCTGCGTCTATCTAATATAGATTTCGTTTTCTTTGTGCTTTTAAATTTTTTTTTTTTTTTATTTATTTATTTCAAACTTAAAGTTACAGCTTATATAACATAATAAACGAAACAATAATAGTGCAAAATTAAAGCCAATTACAACTTAAGTTATATAATACAAAATGTTAGTTAAAAAACAAATTATATAAAACAGTTATTAAAATTATTATGATGAAAGATTATAAGATAAATGTATACCTATTTAAAAAAGTATATGTATAAGAATATTAAAATGTGATATTTAGAATGTGTGAGTGAGAAATTTAAGACATTTGGATGAGTTATTAAGTTGTCGAACATGTCGTTTTTTCAAAATTAACATTTGACAGTATATCTGTCATAAGCAATCGAGATTAATAAGGGCAGAAAATTACTGAAAAACTTGACAGTTTCTAAAAACAAAAGATGTCTGGATAACTTTTTACTCATATTACAATGAAACAATAATTAACCATCAATTTAATTTAAAAATCTTCCACTTGTGTGTCAACGCAACAAATAAAGATGTCTGCATAATGCATTTAATTTGTCATAATAATTTTCATATTTATTGACATTTATGAAGTCATTTGTCTTTGCAAAATCAATTACTCAATTCCAATTATTAAATTGATGGTATATTAACAGCTTGTTCTATCGTAAGCAGATATAAATATTATTTCGAACTGAAGTCTGTGTGTATGTTGAGATGAAAAAAAATATATCAGTATATTATGAAAACAGTATAATTCAGCGGATGCCCTATATCTTTGTGTATACATCCATCTAACTGCTTCCATCCATCTAATTGCTTCCAGCTATTATTTAATATTTTTGCTGTAATTCGACTTAAATTACAGCAAAAATATTAAATAATAGCTGGAAGCAATATCCAACCGATATGCGACAAATTGTGAGATCCGTGGGCAACCACAACGGCGAGAAACCGAAACCTACTTGCAGCTTCTGAGTTGAACGTTGCCCAAAAAACTCTGTTACACTTTGAAAAGGCTAAAGAGTGGTATTAGATGTGCAATATCACACCTACATCAATGGGACTCACAGACTTCATGTCCCCAACGGAACTTATTATGTTTCTAAAATAATTTTCATGTTTAAGTATGTCAAAAATGACACCGTTTGCCTATGACTCATCAAACATCTGAAATCTCTGTGCAATACATGAACAACGGTGATCCTGGCAATATGATCTATGTTTTAAGTATGTTTAATGAGAGTTACCTAACTAAAAAAAATCTTTTCTATGACAACTAAAATATTTGGTCAGAGAAAGGGTTTATGGCTGCATTGAGTTATCTTCCAACTAACGCTACAGATTTTTCATAAACTTCTTTTTTGTCTCCTGTTTCATCCAAACAATGCCAGACTATATTGACTTGTATAATTAATAGATAAACTGATGACAATAAGATATTAATTTAAAAAAAAAATACTTTGTTTAATTACACTTAAAACGTGTAACCTACAACCTGATTTCTTTAGTTATTTTTCTGTCCACTACAGACTAGATCGTTAATTTCATTTTGGTAGAAAGCGGAAACTTTCTGCTTACCAATTAAAAGTGATTTTTATTTCCAAGAAACATCTTATTTAAAATACTCACAGTTCAAGTTGACCGTTGTGCAATAGAAAGTTGGCAAATGTAAATTTGGAATTGAATGAATAATTTCCAGTGGTTCAAAAAGTGAAACTGAAAAATCAAGATAGAAAAATGAGACTCAGAATGTGTTGAAAGGGTAAAAATATATATTAATTGATGTATTGTGATCAATGTACAGTAAAGAATGAATAAAATAAGTAAAATAGAATCAAAGGTTCTTTGCAAAATATGACGTGACTTTTTTTCTTTCTGGTTTAATTATTTTGTGTCAATTTTGGCAGACTGTATTTGACAGGTAAGTCACAATAATTTTTTTTTGTAACATGAATGAATATTATTTGCATAATTCATAGCATTTGCATAGCAGATATGCAAGCTATGTACAGTGTACACTGATGGGGTTTGTTCTTTAGTGTTTGCGTTTTGCGGTTCACAATGCCAGACATTGAACCATATTGCAGAGTATCCTCTGTAGGGTTTTGAGTTTGGTTGGAGAGAAATATATGAGGTGACTATCGGTGCAGCCAACAGGCTGAGAAATTTATTGTTGAATCTCTATAACCCAATGGCTAGAATGCCAAACGCATTAAAAAATTGGGATATTCCAACGAGTTATTATAGTGAGCTGAAAAACACGAACGAATAGGTGGTCGGTAGCCTGTTAGTAAAAGCTCGAGAAATCCTAGGTTCTAAATCCAGCTGCAAACCCACTCCGCCTTCAAGACACAAACGTATTACTCAATGTGAAAGTATTGTCTCTAGTGTTGAGAATTTCAGTACATGGCAATTCGTAACCGTAAGAACACAGTTTGAAAGATTATTGTAGTAGTGAGTTTTTGCTTTCAGTGGGTATCTCCTCCAAGGGACATTAATTTACGAGAGGTTTTTGTCGGGAGGAGCCCTTAAGGCAAACCCTGAGTCAACATTACATAACATAACATAACATGTACCTATAGACAATTCACACAGACCGAGCTAGTCCCAAACTAATATATGAATCTTGCATTTGAGTTTACTAGTAATCCGATATCATCTTTAAGAAGAAATTTGGAATGATTCTATCAAACCATTTTAGATGCTTGTTTCGAAGCTACGCTACGGTACAAAACGCAGTAAATACTTTAATATTGCCAACTAATATATTATTACAAGCAATCATATTTAACAACAAAGATCGTGTCCTATTCATACTTAATAGTTATTTTACATCCAACAAACTTGTATTAATAATACTAACCAAAAGGTCAACGTTTAACCCATTGACATCGGGCATTACATTCATTGTATTCCATTTAAAGGATAACTGATAATGAATAGATAGACCCGCTCAACAGATGTTAAATATTATTGTTATTAGGTATCAGGCATTAATTAAAACAATAAAACATTATTTTATCTGCCAACTTTTAAGATACAGGGTCAATCTTGTTATGTTCATATATCAATATAAGGCTTGTAATTATTATTTTTACTCATTATCATTTGTGAATGGTAAACAATACAATTGCTGATTACCTGATTTTTATTCGTTTATTTTTTGTATTTCATCACTTTTTTCTGGATTTATTTTATTGTTTTATATTTGTGTTTTGTTGCTTTTTTGGCTCAAGGGATATCGAAGGAATGTAGTCAAAAGATTTCATCAGTCACGCTACAACCCGGTGTGGGTCTTTGCCTCCTCAAAAAGTCGCTTCCACTCCCTCCTATCCATCACCTCTCGTCGCCAATTGGTCACCCCCAAATCTCGCTGGTTCTTTTTCACCCTGTCCATCCATTGGGCCACTGGGCTTTATAGATTTGTTGAAATAGCTTTATTTCTCGGATATTTCAGGAGTCCAGAAATAGAGTATATTTTTATGGGCTTTATAGAGTATATTTTTTTCATTTTTGATGTATCGCTCATACTTAAAATATTTACACACTCTTAATTCATAAATCGTATAATGCAACATGTGCCAATATGAGATCAATCAAGAATCCCTACAAGAAAAAAATGTAGAAGACGTAATGTTAACCGATGATTGATGATAGCCTCAAAATGTGACCAAAAGATTATCCAAAATACAAGTCTCTGTGTACTCGAAAGAGAAAATGACACTACAACTTACGAACATAAAACAATTTGAAACTCTTGATCTCTATAAATATAATTTCCCTAGTCAAACATGCTTTTCTTGTTATTGTATTGTTTTGATATAAAGTATAAAAGTTGACATTATTTTTCTAAAAAACTGTTGTTATACTCTGGCTTTCTGATCTCTGGGACCTCCTTGTCTATCGGGCTCGTCTTGTTGCGTCTGCGAGACCTTCCAGCGCTCTTAAGATCTGGGAATTAGATGCTTCATGGTTGCTGGGGTGGGTAGTTCTGGTAACACAACGTTCGTTTATGTCTGTATTGGGGTGCAGCATTGGCTACCTTATTTTTGCAATAATTACATTGTATAATCTTTACGTTGTGCTTGTTGGCATATATGATTGCGAATTCATAAATGAATGACCAGTTATGGTACAGCATACCCCATTAGGTTTCTCTGTGTGTGTGATATTTTGATAGTTATCAAATAGTAATAATTAAGTACAGATACACAACATAAAACTTACTTTTATTATACTTCAGTATTTAGAGCCTCAAAAAACACGATTTTGACTTGTTTTATGCACTAACCATTTCAAATGGGCATGTTTTCTGAGAAAATTAGTGCCTACCGCGTTACTAAACCAATCAGACATCACCATTGAAAAACCACGCTTACAGAATGTAACATTGTGCAAAATCTAATCGGAATAAGTTAGAAAGGCGTTCCAACGCTTATGAATGGGTTCTAGGTTGGCTTAAGTGATCACTTTCGGTGTCCACGGAAAACGTTTGATGCAATGTCCACCAATCGAGAAACATTTTATGTAAAACATAGAAGCAACCATTGTGTAAAAACGATAACCAATCGAGATGTTTGATTGGTTTTGTCATAAACAATAAAGAATTAATAAAAAATCTGCTGTGCGCCGGCGCATCCAGCAGAGATCTGTAATCTCCGTGATACAGGAGAGACGACGGTCCCGGCTGGGTCATGTTCTAAGAATGCCCAACGATAGTTGGCCAAAAAGAGCACTGTTCTTCCATCCGCAAGGGTTTCGTCGGCTCGAGCGTCCCTCTTTTACAATACACCGTTCCTATAACAACGACATCAGAGCGTAGGGAATGTTGTGGGAAGAAGTGAAACGCGATTGAAATAGAGACGCTCTGAATGGGTGCGTCCAGATAGAAAGATGCGAACGTCAATCAATCATCTATCTTCAATCATTCGGTGATAATTCGGAGTATTCTCCAAAGAAATATTCGAATGAATGCCTTCGTTTCCCATTCTTATACGAAATAGGAAGGCATTCGTAGAATATTTCTTCGGAGAATGCTGCGAATTGTCACCGAATGATTGAAGATTGATGATTGATTGACGGTCGCATCCTACTATCAGCAGGGCTACCCTTGACAAAACTAAACACGACCTTAATCTAGTCTTGATCTTGATCATACGACGCACGAAGTGACTATCGGCCAAAAATACACGCAAACAGATCGCGCGTTAGCGGTAACGCGGTGTTTTTGACCATAGTCCCTTCGTGCGTCGTATGATCAAGATCAAGACTAGATTAAGATCGTGTTTAGTTTTGTCAAGAGTAACCCTGCAGGACGCAACCATTAGAAGAGGCTGGTTTCTGCACTGTGCTCCCTAGAGGAACGTCGAGGGCGATGATGATGATGATGATCAAATATTCTAAACTGTGTTACTAGTCTTTGACATAAAAATTGTTGGCTGTAAATATGTACGATTTTGTACGGTGCGATATGGCAGTTGAAAACTTCACCGTGTAAAACAATCAGTGGATCTTACCAAATCCAACTTTACAACCATCATATTATTATATTCTAACACTCTATACAAGTGCAGAAACAACAATAATTATGATTATTATTTTATTATCCAAACCACACATAATTATAAGTAGTACTCAGATTTTTAAGTAGGTACCTACTAATCATTGACTTTTCGTAATAGAGCTCATGAGAAAGGAATCAGATTTCAATCAACCGTACTACCTGTTTCAGATCTAGTTAACATTTTATTTTGATTTTTTATTATAAGTTTTAAAATGTAATATTAATACACTGTTTGATTTTTGTATTAAGTCAATTAACAATGACTTAAAACATTAATTGCTGAGTGCTTTTGCCTTGCGGCATATTCAGCGCAAGAGTCACTTAAAACTAAAGAATTGAACAAACTAACCTACATTATTTCATTGACATTCTGTACTGACACTCCAATATTTTATGATTTGACTTAAATTATTATTGTTATGAAATAATTCTCTTTTGTGTTTTGTTAATCCTTGTTTTCCAACTGTGTTGTGAATGAGATATTTGATTTGTGTATTATTTATTCTTGAACATGTAAAAGGCTCACGCCGTGGATTGTGAAATAAATAAATAAATAAATAAATTATATAATATTCTAAGGGTAGGATGAAACACAGAGAATTTTAAGAGGGGAAGTTCTTATATCCAAAAATGGTAAGAATGCAGGAATTTGAACATTAACAATGTCTACCGTATTAGATCTATACATTTTTTAATTTCCATTGTTTCCATAGCATTTAGATTACGACCCTTACCTTCCGAGTGTAATACCATTGCATTGTCAGGATGGAATGAGTGATCCTGTTCAATGTAAAGGTCAACCATCCCAGAAAGACCAGATAATCCTATAAATGTTCTATGGTGTTTTGGTCACAATCTGCACGAGAGTGATAAGGAAGTTCTTAAGGTTAAGAACTTAACGCACCTGCTTTCAATTTAATATGTTTTTAATTATTTGAAATTTTCGAGTGCTACTTGTAACGCGAGATCTAATAAGTTGTGGAATATCTATTCTTAAAAATAATTGTAGTCTTACATACATAGTTTATAATCTATTTTATTTAGTCGTCTACTTATATTTAGTCGTCCAACATATATAGGGTAAACAGCTTCAAGTGACAAATTTCATTGCTCAATTTCAGACATGAAATGACATAAATTTAAGACATAACCAATTCATTGCCATTACCAACTCATATTTCTATACCAAACAAAATATATAAGTAAATAAAAATATTCTCATAAATTATTGTAAATTTAACTGTTTCGATTACCAAAGGTTGGTACACTATGAACAAAAACAGTCTCGCCCCGTGTTGGCTAAATTTATGATAGATCATTTTTATTAGATGCTGTAGTGTTATAATTATATACAAACAATAATAAAATATTATATATAGGCTATTGTAGAACAGGCGTTCTTTGTTAGTGGGTTAAGGTCGTGGTTGGCGAAGGTCCCTTTTGTACGGGGCGGGTCCCTCTTGTCAAATTGGCTGACCAACAAGATGTAGATAAGTACTAAATCAATAATGAATGAAATCAGCTGTTATTAATTATAAAAATAATAATAATAATAAAGAACTGGCAAAACGGGTGAACCTTAACGAACTGACACAGAAATGGGTAAAAATTATTTTAAATACATACATACATACATACCATCACGCCGCTTCCCTCGCGGGGTATGCAGAAAGGATCGAGCACCACTTCCTTCTATCCTTGCATACATCTTTCGCTTCCGTCACTGTCATACAATTCCTCATGCATGCTCTCCTGTTCAATGTGCTCAACACGTGACCGTCCTGTAGGATTTGATTTAAATGATCTTGCCATTTAATCCTCGGACGTCCGCGTCTCCGAGCACCATTCCTCTCAGCCAAATATATCTTCTTAGCCATTCTGTCCTCATTCAGTCTTTCCACGTGCCCAAACCATCTTAACTTATTTACATTCATCCTTGTTATTACACCAACTTTCATTCCACATTACTTTCGTATATCACTGTTACGCACACGATCTCTCAGACTTTTGCCACACATCCTTCTCAACCATCTCATTTCCACTGCATTTATGCCACTTTCATCCTTCTTTAACCATGTCCACGTCTCACTTGCATACATAAGTGTTGGCACTAAGATAGCAGAGTGCACCAACCTTTTAGCTGTGGTGGATATGTTTCTATTTGCAATTATTGGTAGGATTGCACCATTTACCTTATTGCCAGATATTTTTATTTGAAATGACACAGATAAATTGACGAACTGACACAAAAATGGATGACACTGACACAGAAACAGGTTACACTTGGCACATGTGCCCGTGTGATTTAGAATACCGGGAGAAAATCCTGATTAACAGTTTATGACATATTGAAAATAATACAAACTCTTTTGTTCGTAAATCATTGACATAAAAAGATAAGCATCACTAGGTTGGTTGGAAGAAATTGCATATGCGAACAGCCCGCCTTTCGGAACTCTCTGTAGAAATGTACATGTATACTGCACATTTTGATACCAATAAAGTTTTAGTTATTATTTAAAAAAAAAGATGTATCTTATACACCTTTCACAGTAAGCTATTAAAAGCTTGTGTCGTATAAGGGGAGTTTGCCGGCACCTGGTATCGAACCATAGACCCCTTGTTCACGAGGCCGAGACTCTACCTCCAGGCTACCGACGAACTAACTAACTTGTTCCTATTATTTTAATACATACATGAGAAAATTGATAAGAGATATTAATCTACTTCTACTATCCCTTCACGGCACAGCTAGCAGACTAGTTGCATGCAATAAACATGCGTGTTGTCCTATCCGTTCCACGAAAAAAATAGGCATTCAGTAGTATGGGTGGCAAGAACCTCATCACTGCTAAATTTAGATGTAAAATGTCTTTATTTTTCGATCACCTGCCTTTTACAGAACGCTTGAAAACTTACGGCAAAGAGTGAGAGGCCAACTCTTTGCCAGGCGCTTCACGGATAAAAGTCTTATTAATAAATCTATAAGTATTTTTAGTTTTCTAAGACAGAGTCAGTTAACTTCGGTGTGGTTAAAGGAAATATGTTTTTCAAGTATACATCACTCAGAACTAAAAACAACTGTGTAGGCCTAGTCAAAACACATTTAAGCGTTACGTTTTCGTTTCGTTTTCGTTCAAACTCGGACGACGTTGCGAGAACGCGTCAATTTCCGTAGCTCCTTGTGTATTTTAGCTACGAAAATTGACGCGTTCTCGCAACCTCATCTTGTTTGAACGAAAACGAAACGAAAACGTTACGCTTAAATGTGTTTTGCCTAGGGCCACTGATATTTAGTAGTCTAACGTGTATGACTACAGTCACATGCATCACAGTTCCTCACGCATGCTCCCATTCAATGAGCTCAACACGAGGTGTCCGCCCTGAAGGATCAAGTTTACTTACATGATTTCCTCATTTAATCCTCTGATGGCCATGTTTCCGATTACCATTCCTCTCAGCTATAAATATTTTCATAGATATTCTGTCCCCGTTCATTCTTTCCCGCCTGCTTGTCCTACCTGTACCATCACGGCATATCCCTCAAGTGGGGTAGCCAGCAGACCAGCTGCATGTAAGAAACATGCAAGCTGTTCTCTCCGTGCCAATATAAAATCAAGACATTCAGGATGGGTGGCAAACCTCATCGCTGAATTTAAGATGTAAAATGTATTTATTTTTTCGAACACCTGCCTTTCACAGGACACTCGAAAATTTATGGAAGTATTTTATTAGATATTGTGTCCTCGCTCATTCTTTCCACGTAGCCGAATCACCTTAGTTTATTCTCATTCATCATTGTTATTACTTTAACTTTTATTATTATTGTTTCTAATAATTATAACCTTTTTTTTAAATAAAAACAATAGGTAAATAATAATAAATCAATTTCATGTATTATTTATTTTCAATGGGTATTGTTAATATTGTATAAAGGAAGCCCTTGATATTTTCGGTTCAATTCCCAAATACAACACATTCGATGTCTGATGGTTTTATTTGTTGTAAAATACATCATTGATTCTATCATAACATTTCATACATAATGAGTATTTAGTCCCATAACCTCAACATTACGTAATTACACTTTATTTTCATTTTCAGCTATCATCCAACAACATGCGCCACAATTAATTTAAAAACATATATGTACCAAACATTCCGGTCATCTTAACATGACCGGAATGTTAGTTAGGGGAAGTAAGTTTTTTGAATACCTGTCTCTCGTATGCATTCAGAGGTGATCAGAATATATTAACGTCTGTCACATTAAGGGTTGCAGCCTCCCTCACCCATGAATGTTGCAGGAATGTCAATATCCATACTCTTCATGTAAATTCTTCTCAAGGAAGGGCTCAAGGTTCGCCTGAAGGGCTATCCCCGACAAAATCCTCCCCAAAATTAAATACAACCGTTAATGTCCACCGAATCCATTGTTTAACAAAAGAACTTAAAATTAACTTACAGTTACGTATTTACTACGTACTAGTTGTTTGCCTAAATCAACGTCTGTCAGTGTATTGTTGTAAAATGATGTAATTCTATTTAATCGTATTTCACTTGTTAAGCTATCTATATCATCAAAATTTTACATCGGCTCGCTAAAGAAGAGGCGTTGTTAGTTCACGAGGAGTTTTAGGTCTAAAATTTAATAATTTCCCTCCCTATCTGAATTTCCTCTCACCGTCCCCCGTTGCCAAATTTTGAAAGTGGTATGGGAATTTCAACATTTTCCTCGGGGTACTGTTACTTACTACTTTACTTTTCGTATGGCCCGGTATTGATAAATCTTAACCCATGTGGGCTGCATCGTATCCTCTACAGTCTTAGTTCTAGTTCTGAGAGCCAGTTCACCGCCTCCGGTCCTGCTTCATGGGGTTCTGTTAAAGAGTATTCTCAGAATCTTAAATTTGCTATTTTTAATAGACTTTTCAAATATGATGGTTGGCCAAAAAGAGCACTGTTCTTCCGTCCGCAGGGGTTCCGACGTCCCTCTTTCACAATACACCGTTCCTATATGACAACGATATCAGAGCGCAAGGAATGTCATGGAAAGAGGTGACGCAATTGGCACAGAGACGCTCTGAATGGAGGAGGCTGGTTTCTGCCCTGTGCTCCCGAGAGGAGCGTTGAGGGCGATGATGATGATGATAATGATTTCAAATATGAAGAACTTTTTTAGGTCTAAGATTCCAGGATTTGATAGTTTCCTTTACGCTCTAAACTCCTATCCCCCGCCGCCAGATTTTCGAAAAGGTATAGGTAAGAATTTAACATATTATTTCATGACCTCCTCGGTTTTCTTCAGGCATATTTCAATAATAATAAAGGACTGACATTCTCGATCCTTTTGCAGCCTGGTACTGCATACATTCTCGAACCCTCGACTTGATGATGCAATTCGACTGCGATAACTGGTTGTTGTTAGACGGAAGAAATCATTATAAAGTGAAAATCTTGCCACTGTATATCATCACATTTTTTTCTTATTTAAACTGATTTGTTGGTTTTATGTGAATGATGATGTGCAAGAAGAATAAAATAAATAAATAAACTAATAACCGTTGCACTAAGAGCCCAGTCAAATGTCTTATATTATACTTTATTTAATGAAGCTTTAAACAACGAAATAAATAATGTGAGAATCTTACGAGAACTTCACGGATACTTCGAACATAGTAACAATCTATTACAAAAATAATCACGATGTTTATGTTTGAAGATTTTTATGGTCATTTCCAAAGTCATGAGAACTTTTCAAGGCTGTAGCGCACCTCTGCGATAGATCGTAACGCAACTAGCAATCCTCATTACATAATTACATATCAATTATTATACCTATACCTATGTTATGTGTTTCTTACTATGCGTCATTCATTAATAATTTACTATGTCTAGAGTCAAAATGCTGGGAGGTTATTCTCGACGACGCCGACGTTAAAGAGTGGTGTTTTGGGCTCAAAATTTTCAGTGCCCCAGGCTCACCCTTAATTTGGTTAAATTTCATTTGCATTCAATACGATTCAATATTTCACAATATAACCACAGCGCTACATCGTCAGCCACATCACCATAATATCAAAAATTCAAAATTCAATATAATATTAATTTGGCTATTATAAATGGGGGTAGAGTCTCGGCCACGTAAACAGGGGGCTGGCGGTTCGATCCCAGGTGCCGGCAAACTGCCGTTTCACTACACAAGCTTTTAGCTTACTGTGAAAGTTGTTTAAGGTTGTATTGACGACCGGTGTGGCGCGGAGTCTAACGCACTTGCTTTTGAGTCACGAGGTCCCGGGTTCGATTCCCGGCCAGGGCAAAATGAAGAATGACATTTTTCAGATTGTCCTGGGCCTGGGTGTTACATGTATATGTGTTTAGTGCATTGTATATGTGTATCGTCGTGTTAGTAACTCATAATACAAGATTCATATCTTAGATTGGGACTAGCTCGGTCTGTGTGAATTGTCTATCCATGTTATGTTATTTGGGTTTATAACGAAACCCAGATAGGGTATATCTTTATCTCGAAAAAAGAAAGATTTTAGATTAAGTCCGCTGCGTGAGTAACCATTCTGTTTATAGGCTGTTAATCTGAATGACAGGCACGTTTTGGTAAAAGGAATTGTTTAACATGATGTATACATTATTTTGTTAATAAAATGCATTGATAATTTTATTACGTGAATACCAGGCATTAGCTGTGCTTTAACAAGATTGAAATGTGATTATTGTGTTCCTGATTCCTGTTTGTTGAGTGGAATATCATGAAGGAGACCTATATCGAAGATGAAACAAAAAATGCCTGAACAAGATGGAGTTTTGAAGATTTTTGAGCTTAAACATATTTTGAACCACTCTAAAGTAATCATTCCAATAGATCACACTCACCGATAGTCAACCTATTTGAATAGGTATTAACTAGATAGGTATGTTGTATATTATAGGACTAAAGGATATTTTGGTGATAGGATTTGCTTGTGAATGAAAGAAAAGGGGGGGGATAACGCTCTCTGGGCTAGCCAATTACGCGTTTTTCGGATTGGGATTGGAATTTCTTCTCGGTGACTGCACTTTCGTGCGACAAAGGTTGGTTTGGGATTTGGAACCTTGCATTTTGGATAGCTCGATTTTGACCACGGGGCAAGGGTTTTGAGGCGAGGAGGATGTCCTGCACCCCGGATTCAGAGGCGACCAAACCACCCATGGAGAATTAAATAAACGGCCCTGCCTAATCTGTTTAATCAGTTCCCTGAGCTAGCTACCTATTATAATACGCATAGGTACATTTATATGAACTTCCTTTAGGAGTGCATGACACAGAGTTTCGACGCTTATGAATCGACTCAAGGCTTGGTTAAGAGTATTCTTTAAACCTAGGGAACATTCCCATTTACTCTGTGTCATGCTTATCACATGACTTGAAATTTTTCAAAGTTTTATATAGTTCAATTCGATAAACTTCCACTATTGAAATCAATTTTATATAATTTTTGTGTTTTTTCTAATTGGAAAGACGTCATCTGTCGTAGTTCAATGAAAACAATTATTATTGGAATGATTAATCTAGAGTGGTTCAAAATATGTTTGACATCTACACTTCTAGTAAGTAAACTCCAGTTCCCGACATCTAATTGTGTCAAAAAATTCTTAACATTGATTAATGAGCTGTTTAGTGCAACATAATTCTAACCTGTTCAAGTTTATTCTGAGATATGGAGGTAATCATCATGATATTTTTTTTTTAGTTTTAAATATTTTTCACTGAGGATGGACGTAGTCTGAAAAGCTAATGAAAAAATGTAACACTTGAAGTGAAAGACACAATGTTTTAATTTTATCAAATTGAATATTTAATTATGGCGAACTTCCACAATGTTTGCTCTTCAACAATAAATAAATATTTTTTTTATTGTTTCTTTGTTCGTTTATTTCTACAACTAGGTACTACTATACCATCACGGCATATTCCACAATGACCAGGCACATGTAGCAACATGCAAGCTGTCCTCTCCGTGCCAACTAAAAAATAATATAATAAGAATAGGTGGCAAACCTCATCGCTGAATTTAAGATTTAAAATATCTTTATTTTTTCGATTACCGTTCCGTTCTCTCTGTCCACCCCACTTGGGATATGGCGTGAGGGTATAGTATAGTATTTTTTGGAACACCTGCATTTTACAGGACACTCGAAAACTTACAAAAAAGAGTGGGAGACCCATTCTTTACCGGGTGCTCTATAATAATTTAAATAGCGCCGTATTGTGATAAAGGGAATAGATGACGGTGACATATTATTATTGTAATGAACTCGTATACGAGTACAGTATGTAACTCGTGCGCCAATATCACATAAATATTTTTTTCTCGTCCTTGAATCGTTTCCTGAGAATGACGCTCTATCCTTTCTGCCTACTCCGAAAGGGAATGGATGACAATGACAATACATTATTATTGATATATTATGAACTCGTAGGTATACGAGTACAGTATGTACACTCGCGCGCCAATATCACTATAATGTTTTTTCTCGTCCTCGAATCGATTTCTAAGAATCACGTTCTATCCTTTCTGCCTACTCCGAAAGGGAATGGATGAAGATGACATATCATTATTAATATTATGTGAACTCGTATACGAGTACAGATGTAATTCGCGCGCCAATAATATTTTTTCTCATCCTCGAATCGATTCCTTAGAATGAGGCTCTATCCTTTCTACCTACATCGAAAGGGAATGGATTACGATGATATATAATTATTAATATTATATGAACTCGTATACGAGTACAGTATGTAATTCGCGCGCCAATATTATTTTTTCTCGTCCTCGAATCGCCTCCCTTCCGCCGCAACTTTGGTGAAAGGAATCGCCCCTAGAACAACACCAGCTGATACCATGGGTATATAAAGTTGCCATATACACACAACTAGCAAGTTCATCTTTGTCTCTCAAAGTCTCAAAAGAACAAAATGTTCAAGGTATATTATAGTGTTCATTATCTCTGTTTTATACGTACAACTGTTCTTAAGTCATTCGAGAGCGTAGTTTGAAATTTTGAATCTATTTTTGAGTTCAATTTTTTTCATATAAAAAAAATAATGTTGCATTTGTGTTCTTAATTCAAACAACATTTTTATTTGTTGCTTTGTTTCAATTTAGTGTTTATTTTTTTTAATTTCAATTTTTAAACGCAAATTTTTTAATTTCGAAATAGCCGGGCATGTGAACAAATTGTGTTCTTTTTCAATTTTTTACGACTTAACATATCGTGTTTTTTTTATTGTTGACCAATTTGATTTGAATCATTTACGTATTTATTTTCTTAAATTATTTTTTTTTTAATTATATTTTTCTACATATATTTTTAATTGATTTTATTTAATGGATTCATCTATATTTTTTAAATTAGATATAATTTAAAATTGTAATTTATAATTTAACTCAATAATTGAAAAAAAAAATTAAATTCAGTAATTTCGTAACCTATGAACCAGTAAATTAAATTTAGATCAGATCCGTAAAACATTTCAAAAAAGTCATTCAAAATTTTCAAGTCAGCGATGAGGTGTGCCACACATCCTGAATGTCTTAACTTTTAGCACAAGGTGGACAACATGTATATTTTTCACAGGCAGTTTGTCTGCTGTGTCACCATTTGTGGTTTCACCATGATGTAGATAGATGAGTGTCGATGTACAATATTTAGCCAAGGCTTGTTTTAAATGTGATAAATTTATTTCCAGTTCGTAGTCTTCGCTGCCGTAGTGGCTGTTGCCCGCGCTGGCATCATTGCCCAACCAGCCTACTCCGCATACTCAGCTCCCGCCTATGCTGGACACGGTTATGCCGCTGCCCCAGCCTACGCTAAAGTAGCCGCCCCAATTGCTTATGCTGCCCCAATTGCCAAGGTTGCTGCCCCATTAGCCTATGCCGCTCCAGTTGCCAAGGTTGCCGTTGCTGAAGAATACGACCCACATCCTCAATACAACTTCGCTTATGATGTTCAGGATGGTCTTACCGGAGACTCAAAGAGCCAACACGAAAGCCGTGACGGAGATGTTGTCCATGGATCTTACTCCCTCGTCGACTCTGATGGTTTCAAGAGGACCGTAGAATACACAGCTGACCCACACAACGGATTCAATGCCGTCGTCCATCGTGAACCTCTCGGTCATGCCGTCAAAGTAGCTGCCCCAGTAGCCTACGCCGCTCCAGTCGCTAAAGTAGCTTATGCCGCCCCAGCTTACGCCAAGGTTGCCGCCCCAGTCGCCTATGCTGCTCCAGTTGCCAAGATTGCCGCTCCTTTGGCTTATGCCGCCCCAGCTTACTCCGCTTACCACCACTAAGTGATATAACATCTCCTCAACATGGTAGTGTCTTCATTGTTATTCGTTTTTGAATGACAACATGATGTTCGCCCTGGTTTATTATTATTTAATTATATAGTGTAAATAAATTAAGTATTTATGTATTGAACTTCTCTGTATCATTTCACAAACACTGCCTCATATGGATTCCTCATCATCAAAAGATTTATGAATCTGTTCATGACATCGACGAGTTTTACAAATGCACCAATATCTCAATAATGTCTGTTTAATACATCATTTTATAATTATTATTTGATTAATCTATCGACCAACATACATAGCATTTTTTAAATGTATTTATTGTTTTTGTGGTCCTATAAATTCAATGGTGTATTTCTAAAGCAGTTGTCTGGGTTAGTGATCACTTTATGTGTTGGTCTTGCCATCCAAACTCAATTTCAAATGATACCTCTCACAATAATGATCATTGCCGTGGATGTGAAGTGATGTAACCCACATGACAGACATTTCGAGAAAAAGGGTGATGAAGTTATGCTGTCGCATCCGCCAATACTAATCTGACTATAACTAAGTTATTTTTGCATAAATTTCGCTAAAATTTTTACACAATATTCCTGATCACATATTCCACTAATATTAATAACAAAATATAAAAGAATTTTTATATTTTAGAAGTAAACACGAATTTATCACTTGGGTTATTTCACCACTGTAGCTGAGAAAGATCCACCTGTAGGAAAGTTGTTGGAAAGTTACGCGCTATGCGGCTTGGATCTTTTCACTTCTATAATTTAATTGAACTATTTATTCCTATATGCGTTAGCGAAATGCTCTAACACACACTTGAAATGATGTAAAAACACTTAACATCTCTTCACAATTTTCCAAAAATGCCCTTTAGGAATATCAAATCACTTATTTCTCTTCACCGCTATGTTCTCCGTAGTTTTCTGAACAAAACTGCATACTACTATACTATACTATACCATCACGGCATATCCCACAAGTGGGGTAGCCAGCAGATCAGCTGCACGTAAGATTCATGCAAACTGTCCTCTTCGTGCCAATATAAAATCAAGACATTCAGGATGGGTGGCAAGCCTCATCGCTGAATTTAAGATGTAAAATGTCTTATTTTTTTCGAACACCTGCCTTTTACAGGACACTCGAAAACTTACGTAGAAGAGTGGGAGACCAATTCTTTACCGGGTGCTCCACGGGACAAAACTGCATACTTAACTCATTATTCAAAAAAGTGTGTTTTTTGAACTTTTCGAAATTTTCTCTGCACAGTGATATCATTCAGGCTGGATATCAACCTGATCTATTCGTATCATGTAAGAGGTCTTCCTCTACTTCTTTTGCCTTCAGGAAGTCTCCACTTCAATTCCCAGTTTATCCATCTTTGATCTCTAAATCTATCAACTTGCTCACCTCATGATCACTTGAATTATTATGGTTTATTTTTATGCCAATTTGATTTTTTTTAATGAGAGAGACTATTTCTTTCGTTTTCTTAGAATAATATCAGTCCAAGGCGAAAGACTTCTGTTTCATAGAAATAAAATGGATTTTTTTAGTACTTATCTCATTTGGAATTTTACTATTTTTGAATCAATTCTTTATTCTTTCTTATCATCCGTAGACCATTGATTTGGCACTTGGAATCGTCAGGCAATTATATAAAAAAAAAAAATCACAAATGACAAAATAATCAAATTACAACAATACAATAAATAAATAAATAAAGAAATTTCGTTGAATCAAAGTTTTTCGAGTGTAAAAGGCCCAAAATAACTTCTCGTCAGTGTATGTAAAAAATAAATTGTAATAATTTTACATAAATAAATTAATTGAATCAATGCCAATTAGGCTGAACAGTCCCATTTAGCATATGGGACTGTTTAGCATATAGCAATACTAGAAATAGCTTAAAAAAATGAAATAAGAAATGTCTTATCCTTTGAAATATCTGGTAAAGAATTGATCTCCCACAAGAGAAAAGATTCTGTAAGTTTTCGAGTTTATAACTTAAAAGGATTGTTCTTTAGAGGTTTGTCAGCAATCCTGAATGTCTTAATTTTATTGTTGGTATGGAGAAGACAGCTTGCATGTTCATTACATGCACCTATTCTGCTGGCTACCCTACTTGTAGGACATGTTGTGATAGTAGAGTAATAGTAGTAGTAGTACCTTCAGTTCAGCGATGAGAAAATTACCATACCATACCATCACGGCATATCCCACAAGTGGGGTAGCCAGCAGACCAGCTGCATATAAAACATGCAAGCTGTCTTCTCCGTGCCAATATAAAATCTTTTTTTTTTTTTTTTATTGGCATGGAGATAACAATTAGCATGTTTAATCATGTAATTAGTCAGCTGTTTAACCCATTTAAGGGAAGATATGAGAAAGATGTCTTTTGCCTTTTACAGGACATCATTGGAAAAACTTTATCCAATTGATAACAACGGAAATTTAAGTAATTTCACAAATAATAACTAAATAATACTTTACCTTTCTTACAAATGGTATGACTAATCCATGTGAATGTGTATAAACGTTTGGGTCACGACACACGATGTAATTTACGTTAAATACTAATAGGTATCTCTTCACAATAGCTTAAAAGCGTACACAGGGTAAATTTTCATCCTTAAGTCAGGGTAAAATTATTCTTTCAAATTGTCTATCTATTGAGCTATCTATTCCCTCACGCCGTGTCCCAGGTGAGGCAGGCGTAGGGAACGGATCGCCGAACGAATCTATCCTTACATATTTCTTCCGCTTCCTCTACATTCATCCAGTTTCTCACCTTGAGAACAAGGGGTCCGTGGTTCGATCCCAGGTGCCGGCAAACTCCTCTTTCACGGCACAAGCTTTTAGCTTAGTGTGAAAGGTGTATAAGGTTGTATTTGGGTTTAAAACAAACCCAGATATCTTTTAAAAAAAAATAAGTAATTATTCTTCTTGCATTAAGGCGCAATTAATTATGATGATGTTGATTATCTTATTTGTGAGGTTTTACATACTAACACCTGCCTTTACAGGACACTCGAAAAACTACATAAAGAAGTCAGAGACCAATTATTCTAATCATTAAATATCTAAGCGCGGACCTCCAAGAACCACGTGGCTTGATAACGTGGATCAAATTCTTAAAGACGGCCGCATGTTGACACATACATACATCCGAGAAACTGGATGTATATTTGTAGAGGAAGAGAAAGAAGTATGTAAGGATAGATTTATATTCCGTTCCGTTTTCTCTGCCTACCCCACCTGCGACAAAGCGCGAGGTTATAGTAGTATAGTATAGTAACATATCTGAGGATACCCAAAATAATCTCGGGCAGTTAAGCGACTAGTCAAATATATGTCGGCGAAACTAGTTTCATCGCGTGAATTTAAGTCATGCCGCGTCTTGACCTCATTGAAGTAACACACATTGTATTACGTATCTACTTGTTGTTCATAATAAACAAAGTTTACATTACGTAACTCTTTGTCTTATAATGTTAGTATAGGTTATGTAGAAAATATTTACTAGATATTATTATATAGGTACAGCTATAGAAATACCAATTCGATAGATATGTTTGCTCTCTGGAGTTCCGGTAAAGATTTTTTTTTCAGCTCTATGTTCCATTGAGTTTCCGTGATAGAAAAGGGATTCCCACTCTTTTTGTAAGTTTTCGAGTGTTCAGCGGTAGAAAACAGGGTCCGTTAAAGATCATATTTTTAGCGTTTTGTCCGTGGTTGGAAGAAATCACTAGACAGAGGAAATCACGTAGATATCGATGGTTTAAAGCACAAAAGACACATGTCCACTATTTAGGTAAAATGAGTTAATATATGTATGTACAAGAGCGGTTGCAACGTCGTCTATGTCCTGATTACTTAATTACCAATAATACTTATATCATTATCGAAATATTTAACAAAAACCAGATGCCAATCATTCTTAAATAATCATTTTTTTGGGCACAGATGTAACATGTCACATAAGATGTTTGAGAATGTATTAATATCGACATAATTGATTCTTAAAAAGCACATGTCCACCAAGGACATCTTCTGAATTAATTTAAAATTAGTTAATTAATTTTGAATGTCAAACTTTCAAACCCTGTTTTCTCTAAACTGTCAAATGTTATGTTAATTTTGTATCTTTTTTATTATTATAACATGATTAATGTTATATTGTCTGTAAAACTTTCGTTTCTTTAGTCTAATTGTTTTGTGTCTTTTTTGTAACAGATCTTTCCTTTGTTTACATGTTTTGTATGTATACAGAGGTTTAACATGTTAAAGGCTTTCGCCGTAAATATTTGTAAATAAATAAATGTGGACATGTGTCTTCTGTGCTTTAAACCATCGATATATAGATAGATAGAAAGTAGTAATACAATGGTAATATCGCCACTGCTTAAGACATGCGGAACTACGTTGTTTCCACGAGGAATCTGGGTCTGTATACATAATATGTATCGTCGCGTTAGTACCCATAATACAAGATTCATATCTTAGTTTGGGACTAGCTCGATCTGTGTGAATTGTCTATGTCAAAAAAAATATGTAGGACTAATAAATGTTCAAGGAAAAGAAGAAGATTCTCGGTTAATTACTACTTTATAATTTACTTAATACTATTTGAAAGTGTACCAAAATTGTCAAACTGCATAGTTTTTCTTATCATTATTTGTATAAATGAGTGCTAGATTAAACAGACCTAACTAAGTATGTAAATTTTGTTATTATTTTAATTGTTCCCGTCATTCCAGCTCTTAATTCCATGTGCTGAATGGGGAACTAGATAATTATTATTATTGTGTTATGTTATAAAAATAAACTTGTATCATTTCTATATAATTGTAAACTATTTTATTAAATAAATTCTATTCAATTATTTTTAAATATATAAATAAAATAAATACTCTCGTTCTAATTATAGACAAAAACAAAACAAATTATATAAAGTGCGCAGTATTATAATTCCTGTGTCAACTGGAGAAAATTATTATACACATAAATTAATATTATTATTTACACACCTTTCATTTTATTTGTCTATTAAATATTACTAACAAGAAACTACGCATGAGACAAATTGTTTCAATTTATAATTTCTATATTATTTTATAAATAAATAAATAAATTAATTTATTATTTTTAAGATAAATCACCCCATGTCGTGTAAAACGTGCCAATGCAATACTTGGAAATATTTACCCGCTATTGAATAAATATTTAATTAAACAGTGCAGGGTGATATTTTAAAGATAATAATAATAATAATAATTATGCACAACACTCGACAACTAACAGAAAAGAGTGGAAGATCAGTTTCACAGAAAACACGACATTTTAATAAATTTTTCAGTATTTATACTATACTCGGCCCGGTTTTGGACACTTTAAGAAATTTTCGTCCTTACACAAAGCAGTACGAAGTTGTAAAAAGAGTGGGATACACTATTATTTTTTTCTCTTATAGTCCAATCATTATTCTACTAGAAAAGTACAAAAACAGTATTTGAGAATCGCTTTATAAATAAATAAAAAATAAAAAGTTCGACAAGGTCGAAAAACACCGGTTTTAGACACTTTACCCCCGGTTTTGGAGATACGTTGTACCAGTTTTGGACACTTTATTGCACTTAGGTTTTTAATCTTTTAAATTAATATAAAATGAAAGAAATGGGTTTTTTATGCCGTGTATTATCAAAATTATAAACAAAGGGTATAAATTAACTCTATAACTATAATAATGCTATGGAAAAAGGTTTTTTCAACAAAATTTAGAAAAAAAAAAAACTTCTTCTATTATTCCATCACGACATATCCCACAAGTGAGGTAGCCAGCAGACGGGCCTCATGGAATAATTATGAAGATGTCCTCTCCATGCCTACAAAAAATTAAGACATTCAGGATGGGTGGCAAACATCATCGCTGAATTTGAAATAAAAAATATCTTTGTGCTAACACCCATCCGACTTTTACAGGGCACTTGAAAACTTGCGAAAAAGAGTGGGAGATCAATTTTTGTCGGGTGCTCCACAGAACAATAAGAGTAAAAGATTTTATCAAAATTAAAATAAAAAACAAACATATTGAACACTATAATTATATTTAAGCCATTGAATCATGCCAAATTGTATTCAAAGAGATCAATTTCAATTGACAAAATAGAAATTAGTCTCTCTGTCTCTTGTGTAAAATTAAGGTTAAGGTAGCACCATTATAATGTTTTTTTCTCGTTAAAATGTAAAAATATGCATTTTCCTATATTTTTATTAAGGTGTCCAAAACTGAAACACTATGTGAACCGGTTGTGGACACGTCTGTGTCCAAAACTAGAACAATTGTTAAATTGCTGCACTAGTTGTAGACATGAAAGATTGTGATAACACAAATGAGTGAAGTAAAGAAATATTGTTAAAAATATATTCTTAAGACTTCTGCCTAATAGTTTAAACGGTTACATTAGCAAAAACATTATGGATTGCTCAAATATTTTCAGATTACTAACCAAAGGGTCCTTATCGATTTTGTTAACAAATCTGTAAATTTACACACGTTTTACTAAAAACTTCAACCATCACGACATTTGACACAATGTCAGCTTATCTGTTAATTTACAAATATGACCATACACGGAAGAAATGTTATGCATAAATTAAACATCTTAAAATTGTTCACATCCTTATTTCTGGGACATCAAATCTCAAAATGTCCAAAACCGGGGCAGTGTCCACAACCGGGTCATCTACCCTATTCTATACTATACCTTCACGCCGTGTGTGGTAGGCAGAGAGAACAGAACGCCAAACAGATCTATCTTTACACACTTCCTTCGCTTCCTCCACGTTCATACAGTTTCTCATACACGCACGTCGGTTCCTCTTACTCAACACGCGGCCGTCCTTGAGAATTTGATTCACGTGATCAAGCCACGTGGTTCTCGGACGCCCGCGTTTCCTCACACCCTTTCTTTCAGACAAGTATATCCTCTTTGTCATTCTTACCTCGTTCATTCGTTCAACAACAGTATTTATACATTAACCCTCAAAGCACGAGCACTGCTCAATTTTGAGGGTCAAATATGTAATAAATGTGTTTTTTAGTAATAAGGTGTGTAGGTATTAGTGATGTAACGAATGTCTGATTTTGGATATTCGCGAATGCGAATGCGAATGCGAATATTTCATGCCGACATTCGCGAATGCGAATGCGAATGCGAATATTGACTTGAAAATGGTATAGGAATTTGAAATATTCCAAAACTCCTCGGTTTTCTTAAAGAATATTTTCTTGCAGTACCTTTTTCCACAATGTACCGGGTAAGTATCCGGTACTTTCACCGAATTACTGATTTGTTTCTTCATTTACATGGTACACAACAGATGAAAGACATATAAATATAAACATGTAAGCGACAAAAACATTCCAATAGTCTTACATCGAAACAGTGCATACTTCAGCAATAACACACAAAACAATTATAGAAAATCTTACACATAATATAGGTATTAATTCACAATACATCCAATCACCCATTCCTATTACAAATCGCTGCTCACCCAATTTCGCACACATACCTAATACATTCATTCGCACAAACACATTCACACTTCACTAATGTATGCAATAACAATACAAAAAAACTCTTAAAAAAGAAAAATCAAAAATTTAAAAAACAGTCTAAAAATTAATACTATCCCAAACACTTCACATTTTATCAAACATATACATTTTTTTTATATTTATTTCATCTTATTCTACCCTCAACTCTCCTTTCTCACAAACCTGACGTAATTGGCACTTTAAAATTCTATAAACAGGGTTTCTTGAGTCTGCAATCGTTTTTGTTTTTTTTTAATGTAGAACGGAAAACAAGATCTTGTTAAAGGAAGCATTCTAAAGTTAATCCTATCTAAAATATTAGGCACATCGTATTCGGACAAGCATATTTTTCTCAGGTTGCATGCATCCAGCAAAACTCTTCACAATTCCAATTTAGGCAAATCTTTAATAAATACAGGATAATGCAATCTCTTCCTAACCAAACGAATGAACTTAGACTGAGTTCTCTCAACTTGATCGACATATTTTTTAAAATGTGGATTCCATACAGAGGAACAGTCCTCCAGCTTGGAGCGAAACAACGATAAGTACAAGTACAAATACGATTCATATAACCTAAATGACTTTGTAGATCTCAGAATAAATCCCAGTATTTTATTGCTCTCTTCGATAATTTTGTTCACGTGATCATCAAAGTGAAGCTCAGAGTCAAACACCACACCTAAATCTCTAATCTTATTTACTTCTTTTAAATCATGATTATGGATATTGTAAATTTATCGAATTTTGTTTCTATTTTTGGTAAAAGAGATCAGATTACACTTCTCCAGATTCAAGTGCAAGTTATTTCTTTTACAGTACTCGTGTAGTCTTTCCAAGTCCTCGTTAAGCATTTCATAGTCAAACAATAATTGAATTTGACAGTATATTTTTAAATCGTCCGCAAATAATAGAAGCTCTGAGAGGTCAAAGCACTTTTTTATGTTGTTTATGAATATCGTGAAAAGTAAAGGACCCAAAGAAGACCCCTGAGGGACACCAGATGTAACACTGACACTGCCAGATGAGT
Organism: Athripsodes cinereus; assembly: GCA_947579605.1. Taxonomy (NCBI): domain Eukaryota; kingdom Metazoa; phylum Arthropoda; class Insecta; order Trichoptera; family Leptoceridae; genus Athripsodes; species Athripsodes cinereus. The sequence goes on along the minus strand of OX388308.1, from coordinate 29,825,615 downwards.
AACCGTTAAGTTTAACTGTCATCAATCTATCAGAAATATATGAGTCAATCCACCTTAGTTGAAAAAAGTCGATGTTCTACTTTATCAAATGCCTTTTGAAAGCCGATATAAATGGCATCCAACTGTATACGATTGTCCATAGCTGAGAAAAAAAATCAGATTTGTTACTGTCGATCTTCCACTCATGAATCCATGCTGCTCTACAAGAAGATACGGCTTCAGGGAAAAAGTAATTTGTTCACGAACCATACCCTCAAATATTTTTGAAATAGGTGATAGAATTAAAATTGGTCTGTAGTTACGAACGTCCGATTTGCTGCCAGATTTATGCAAAGGAATAATACTAGCCATCTTCCATTTGCATGGAAAGCATCCTTCTTGTAAACTCCTAATTTATTTATCGTGTCGAAACCCAGAGAAAAAACCCATCAAACTGATTTCCAGTACTGCGCAAAACGCGCAGCAGGTGGAGATGCGTCAAAAATATCCTCCATAGTGCAAGTGACAGGGCACAATGGACACTCCAACAAGTGTGGCATAGTCTGTGCTGCACCACAGTCACACGCTCCGGATTCGTCCTGTAGGAAGCCCAATCGTTCTCTATTGTCGCGGCAGTTTCCTACACCAGATCTCAGTCGATTTAGGGTTTTCCATGTCCCATAGTCTAGATTGCCTCCTGCAGCAAGGTGTTCTAATAAATGTCAGATACAATGGTTTGGTTAAATGACTTACACATCTCTTTAATATATTGGTGCTAGACTATCAGGGCCAACTCCTTTTGTCTCATCTATACCTAATAAACGTTTATGAATATCAGATTTCAAGATATTAACCATGGATAAACATGAGTTAGTTAAAATATTTTCCAATTGTTTAGCATTAGAATCATGCAAATTATTCAGTGAAAATACAGAACCAAAAAACGTCGAAAACAAGTTTGCAATCCCCTCTGGATCGCTCGAAGTCTGGTCACCGTCACCCATTACCCTTGGATAGCCTCTAGATTCTTTAAGGGAATTCACGAATGAAAAGAAAGACTTGACATTGCCCTTAAGTGACTTCTCAGTGTTATTAATAAAAGACCTATAATCGTGATTCTGCGACAACTTCAACTGAACTCTTAGTTGAAAAAATAAATTGTAGTCAGAATCATTACGGTTCATCTTCAACTTACGCCAAGCCCTAGACTTCTCTTAAACAATAACAGAATTCTATTAGAGAACCATTTGGGAAAATTATTAGGTGACACCCTCTTCATATGTAGGTGTATGCTTCTCAATTATTGGCAAAACATAACCATAAAAAGATTCAATCATCTTATTCACCGGTCCGTTTCCCAAAACACTGACCCAATCAACACTTTGTAGTTCAAAATTTATTTCCGAAAAGTTTGACTTAAAGTATATTAATTTCTGGATCATATTTTGAGACAAATCCTCAGCAATTTCAAACTCATAATCTATCAACAGTGAAGGATAGTGTGAATCCTTACCAACCAGTGGAGAGTCACATCTGGTAACAGAACACGGAATAGTTGAAAGAACTAAATCCAAGATAACTTGATTGCTGTTATAAACTCCGTTAGACTGAAACATATTGAGAAAAGATATAGATTCTATCAAATACTGCGCAACAGGACACGAATAAGAATACGGAACAAAGATTGAATCAACATCGGGGTCTTTTTTCCATTGGATTGTTGGGATATTGGAATCTCCAATAAGACAAATATCCGTTTTGCCGTAATAGCTGATTAAACGTTCAGATATACTTAAAAAAAAAGATGTTTTAAGTATCTAAGGATGTGGAAGGCGGTATATACATATACTACACCCAGTAGCGGTGAGCATTTTTTCATGCGTTACCGATGAAAAACGAATACTGGTAAAAAAAACTTTCACCAGTATCATCCCAAACAAGAGTGGATGAATATCCTAGTGTCCGATCCACAGCAATTAAGACCCCACCTCCATCCCTTTTACCACTCAACATGAAATCCCTATCCTTGCGGTAAACTGTATATTCGTTTTGAAAAAGTTCGCTGTCAAATATGCCACAATTTAGCCAAGCTTCCGTCAGAACAATTATATTATAACTATTTGCAAATAAGTTTGCTCTAAACTCCTCGATCTTAGTCTTCAAGCCCCGAAAATTCTGAGAGAATACTTTAGTGTGGTTCACCTTGTAGTATGATATAAATATTCCTTAAATAGAATATAAAATTATTGTAGGGCCCTATACTCATAGCAGTTGTAATACTTAAAACAAACATATAAATTAAATCTCCACAAATGCATATTTCTCCTAATAATAATAACATCATCAAGCAAACGAACACAGGAAACAATACAACAAATGTGGCCAACACGGAACAGACCAGATACTTTATTACTAAAATAATATTCGCAAAACATTCGCATATTTTTTTGCGAATGCGAATGCGAATGCGAATACTTTGAAATATGCGAATATTCGCGAATGCGAATGCGAATGCGAATATTCGTTACATCACTAGTAGGTATGTAATATTTAGTTGTAAATTTTACTTAAGAGGGCTCTATACCCCTTCTTTGTGATTTCATGCAAACGAATTAGCAAAATTACAACAATATTATTTTTTAAATATTTTAAATTCTGGATCACATGTATGTTATTTTTTATATTAATATAATATTTTGAACATTTATAAATGCGATTTTATCATTTTAGTTTTATTTTGCTGCGAGGAATATAGTGAAAATAATTTTTGAAGATTACCGTCGCAATGATGATACGTTGAGTGGTGCTATTTTAAATAAATTATCCTTAATAATACAAGAGTGTTAATAAAATTTTAAAACCAAGATTAATCTTAAAATATCAGGAATTTTATAATACACCTTGAGTTATTTATTTACAACCCTTGGATTTTCTTAATTATTATGACAAACTGCATACACATCAAAAATAAATTTCATTATCAAAAAAATCATAGAAAATGTTTATAATTCAACCATTTGTTTTATTTATATAATAATATGGTATGTTGTTTACCGTGCATACTACATATATAACGTTATTATGTGCAATAATCAAGAATATAGCTAGTTTCACAAATTTTAAGATTCAGAAGGCCCACGGCGTGCTTAGTAGCCGCATGTGAGATCGTACTCGCTCTATTTTTGAATTAGGAAATAAATAAATTCAATTTATAGAATAAATACAACTTAAATTTTATTTATATGTGATAACATACTATTTTTTTATACCCATGAATATTTTTGCATATAAAGTTTTGGTTTATATTTATTAATAAAGCTATTTCATTAATTATTTGAATAATTTTCTCAGCGCCTACTAAAAATTGTTGCCTGAAACCACTAGAGCTAAATCTAATTTGTACCTTAGGTAAGAACGGCTGTTAAATAAAAAATATTTGAATTTTGAATTATAGTATTCAGTCTAAAAAAATATTCTGCTGTGTTAGACTTAATTAAGCACGATCTACATTATAATCATGATAATCATAGACAATACATGACTTCAACCACAGAATTCCATACAAAACCTAGAACCCTGACTCATTTACAAAAGTGAGGCAAAAAATCGATGAATTTTTGACAGAACGGTTGGCGAAAGCGTGTGGTGTTTCCTACATTTTATGAAGTATTTCTCGCATTTTTATAAAAATATATCATTTTTACATTTATAAAAACGTAATTGGACATTTTTTGAAGTTCTTGTCGACGTTTTAAGCGATTTAGCGCACTTCTTTTCGCCAACCGATCTGTCAAAAGTACCGAAAAATGGTGCCTCACTTTATTACAGTGAAAATACATACGAGTACTCCATCTAGGTACTATATATAAAAATCTATGACTTCAACGAACTAAATTACTGTCTATGGTTGCCATTGACAGAGAACTTGCATTTCATTGCAACGAAATCAATTCAAAATATTACAAATATCCCAACAGTTTCTATCTCACCTATACTTAATAGTCACGGAATTAATGCTATTCTTAGTCTTATGTCTGGCTAAGCAATACGTCTCTCTAATAGTAGGTATCACATTATTTAAATAGAGATTAACGTTGTTCCGACTTTATGTCTAGCTAAAAACAATTATTCCTCGGTATCTATTAGGGTACTTTTGATGCATTTGTATGGAGCATTTTGCTATATGGCTGCAAGACGTGGACCATCGCAAGAGTGAAAGCAGACGGTTGGCGACCTTTGAGATGTGGTGCTACAGACGCGTGCTGAAGATCCATTGGTCGGAACACGTCGAAAACGAAAAGGTGTTAACTAGGGTAGGCAAAAAAGGCAACCCTTCAAAAGTATCGGCCAACAACGAGCTAACTGGATAGGCCACAACATTAGGCACCCAGGACTGCTTATAACCATCGTGGAGGGAAGGATCGAAGGCAGAAGCCGATCAAGAGACGCTTATATGAACCAACTGAAAAAGGACATGACCTGTGGCACCTACGTAGAACTGAAGAGACTGACTGAAAATAAGGAGCAATGGAGAAGAAAATCCAAACTCTTTGCAGATCAATCCAATAGATTGTAGCTCGTTATATAATATATCCTCTTTGTCATCCTTGTCCCATCCATTCATTTCACATGTCCAAACTATTAAGTGTTAACTAAAAGTAGTATAAATGCACCCTTAAAGTGATTTGAATAACGAAAACGGCGCAATATAACTGATCACATAACAATAACTTCGAGTATATTCTCCTACTCTCAATACTAGACACGGCTAGTTAACCTGAGCTAAATATGCATTAATGAATGCTGTACGGATGTACTGTTCGACGTCTAATTATAGAGATTTTCGTCGACAACACGCAATCAGAAGATGGCATAACTTGCCTTAGTATGAACGATATTGCATTGATTGTAATTATTAGTGATGTGTCAAAAGTAATAAGTCAAGTATTAATAAATTCAACTTATTTTAAATAAATTAACATAATTTAACATTGTATAAGTTTGTCACGCTTGTGGCGTGTGGTTTAATACTAATAAATATATGTGCGAACTTCACAGAAGAGCCAAAACGAAAAATCTGCGCGTCGGCACAATATCGTAGAATCTGAGCATTTTTTTTTCTTCATTTATGGCATAGCATCCTACAAGGATGATTTGTGCCAGAAACATTCTCTAAATATTATAGAATCGTCAGGGAGAAGATAGTTATTAGAGAATAATAAAATTTGCTTTTATCGATTTGAGAAGGGACAATAGTGGATTGTATCGGATGTCATACTCAGCAATGATTCAATATTCATAGGGAATTGGCAATCGTTTTGAAGAGCAACTACAGAAATGTCGTAGGCATCCCAGGAAAACATGGTCAAGGGTCTCCTCGTCCAGGCCGCACTCGCAGTATGGACTTTCAACAAATTGAATTTTAAAAAGACGAGCGTCCAGCCTACAGTGCCCAAATCGCAATCGACATATGGCAGATGTGAGTAATGCTTTACATCAAAATAAAATGTACATATGATGTACAAATAGTACTTAAATCTAAGAACAAGTTAGAATTTTGGTGCGAATCTCCTTCTGGGTACAGTTCGAAAAAATTCGAATGTACAATGCGTCCCGTGTACAAAGGCATTGTAAATAACAAACTTATACACTTCCTTGAAAAAATGTACCATGTCAGAGGAAAAGTGAAAGGATTGCGTTTCTCTCCAACACACAGTTAGTATTATATAGTGTTAGAAAGAGACACCATCCCAACATCTATTCCCTCGCGTTTTACGCTTCTTTTTTTCATAGAAGTATAGATCTTATGATCTTTGACGAAAAGCATACTTTTGCTTGGACGGTTGAGTTACAAACTAAGGTAAAATTGGTGAGGTTGGCTTTGTTTTTGTCCGGTTATGTTGGTGACCCGTGACTTCCAAATAATTTTCTGTGACGTCATCCTTTATTGGTCTTTTGCATTGATAGATATTATCCCAGGGAGCATCCGGTAAAGAATTGGTCTCCCACTTTTATCCGTAAGTTTTCGAATATCCTGTAAAAGGCAGGTGTTCGAAAAAATACAGACATTTTACATCTTAAATTCAACAGCGATGAGGTTTGGCACCCATCCTGAATGTCTTGATTTTATACTGGCACGGAGAGGACAGCTTTCATGTTTATTACATGCAGCTGGTCTGCTGGCTACACCACTTGTGGAATATGCCGTGATGGTATAGCAGTTGTAGTTGATAATCATTTTAGAACTTTTAGAGTTCTAAGAGAATTAGTACCTACTACTTTTCTGGCCTATATATCTATACTAGCTGACTCGACAAACGTTGTTTTGCCATAAACATTAGTTCTAGTTTGCTAATATTGCTATTAAAAAATAGGGGTTGATGGTAGAAGGTTGAAAATTTAGGGCTGTATGTATTTTTAATGCCTCACCATAAAAAAAAAATAAAAATAAAAAATCGCGATGGATCACCCTTAACTTTTAGGGGTATGAAAAATAGATGTTGGCCGATTCTCCGACTTACCCGATAAGCACACAAAATTTCATCAAAACTGGTCCAGCCGTTTCGGAGGAGTATGATAACAAACACTGTGACACGAGAATTTTATATATTTAGATTTATACAATTATTGTCCGTTGGTGTGCATTGACATGAATTCAACTATATTTATGCATGTTTATGTTATTATTCATACAAGTTCACAATGAAAATAATGTTCGCATCGAAACATTGAACTTGAACCTCGTACAAGAGAATGAATAAATACACAAAGGTAACTGTGTTTTACAATAAATTGTGTTGCTGCACAAATAGTAGAATTCCACAATTGTAAAAATTGAAACAAGCGTTCTCTCTACCATAGATTAGCAAAGCAACACGAGAGAGAGGTGTTTTTCCACTTTTCACTTATGTATATCCTTCTTCTTCTTCTCGTGCCATTCCTAACGGAGATTTGGCGACCATCTCTTAATACTCCTCATGATCCTGGGCCAGTCTGATGAGGGTTGCTGCATCCGATATTCCAAACCACTGATGCCGCAGATTTTTGAGCCATGATGCTCTTTTACGCCCCAAACCCCGTCTGCCCTCTATCTTTCTCTCTACTATAAACTGTAGATGGACATATTTTTGTCCACGAAATAATATGTGACCATAGTTTGCGGCTTTTAATTATTATTTATTTATTTTATTCTTCACTGTACATTGGTTACAATATTTCATAATAAAATAGTGTCATAAAAATAACAGTTATACAATTAAATGTACATAGGGCGAGTTTATCGCTAAAATGCGGTGTCTTCCAACTAACCCGGTTTTCGTCTTTTGACAGAGTGATAAGCAGTGCTCTATTTATGGATATCCGCAGGAGTATAGTTGTAAACCATTCTGATTGATAATGGCCTGAAAAGTCGAAATAAGTTTCTATCGTCACACACATACATACATTCCATCACGCTGCTTCCTTTGTGGAATAGGCACCACTTCCTCCTAAATTTTCGCTTGCGTCGCTGTCATACAATTTATGATTCATGCTCTCCTGTTCAAAACACACATTGTTACTTCTAGTAATTTCCAGTAATGATTGTCAAGGTATTTTAATACGTAGGTACCTAAGTATATAAAATAATAAAAATTGCATACACAAGTTAATTAAATAGTAGTCTATTGTATTATACTCGTAATGTGCACTTGTGAATATAATACGGAATCACTGTATTTACCTACACTATATATCTATAGCTGAATTGACCACTATAGATGTCAATATAATAATTATGTCAGTTCGTTCGTATATATAATTAAATTAGCTGACCCGACAAACCTTGTTTTGCCATATACTAATATCGCTATTAAAAAATAGGAATTGATGGTAGAAAAGTGAAAATTTAGGGCTGTATGTATTTTTAATGCCTCACAATAAAATAATAAAATTAAGAAAATTTGTCCTAAGAATAAATTTAAAAAAATTGGGGTGGAACACCCTTAACTATTAGGGGTATGGAAAATAGATGTTGACCGATTCTCAGATCTACCCGATAAGCACACAAAATTTCATCAAAATCAGTCCAGCCATTTCGGAGAAGTATGATAACAAACACCGTGACACGAGAATTTTATATATTAGATACACGCCGTAGTTTGACAGGACAGAAGAAAAATAATACACTCCATACGAGCTGTCATCTTTTATTTATTTATTTTATTCTTCCTGCACATCATCATTCACATAACAAAATCAACAGATCAGTTCACATAAGAAAAAATGTGATGATATGCAGTGGTGAGATTATCACTATATAGTGATTTCTTCCATCTAACCACGTCACATTAACACTAAACACAAGTAAAAATAATAATAATAAAAAAAATCACTAACAATAAGAAAAATCTCTACATAAATCAAAATGAGAAAAAAAACTACAATCCACACACCTAACACTCCAAAGGGACCGGGAACCACAGAAACTATAGGAAGGGGTTAGGGGACGGATGCTAAGTTAGATGACAATAAATACTTCTTGAGGGCGTATTAAAAGATTAAGATATTCTTTGAGAAGAAGGGAGATTATTTCAGCAAAATTATAGGCATGTTTTGGGCTAAAAACAGTCTAAATATCTTCTTTTATTTTGACAGAAGACGTTCCCCTAGAATCCCTGGAAAAATAAAAGTCTCCCGCTCTTTTCTGTGTCATGTAAAAAGCATAACATGTTTGAGTAAACCATGACATGTTTTCAAGATATTTGCATCATTGTGTTGCCAGTTTTTTCTCACATTATTATTGTTGTCATACTTTAGGAATTTATCTGTCAATTTGATATAAATTTCCTAAGCGACGCCGAGTAAAACTATACTAGTTTAATAATAGAAAAACAATGCTACTATTGTGAATTTCATATTTCCTTGGTTTTAGATCGCTCCATAATTACAACAACATAATTTTTCCTTTTATAATATTTATAAAACTCCTAAAAGTCCTAAAACTAAAATCAATTTGTTTTTTGACATAAATTAGTTTTTTCTTCAGCATTGTCCATCCACCGCTAGATATATGTAGTATTCTTCGTATGCACAACACTCAAATAATATGTCTTTTGCTGACGCCTTCCACTTGGTCATCTCTATCTCCTTTACATCCTCGTTCTGTCTTGTCTGCTGTGTCACCACATTCCCTCTTATCGTAGTCGGTCTGCTCTCCATTAATTTGCAGCATATTTTTAGTTCCACAGTTCTCAATCTTTCCATCTATCATTGTACATTCACAAGACATTGTTTTTTTTATAACGAAGTAAATAAATAAAAATAAATATTGTTTTCAAAATATACAGTTTCAAGCATATACAAAAGGTGGGCTATCGCATATGCGATTTCTTTCAGCCAACCCATAAAAATTAAAATAGTGTAATAAATAAATAAAAATAGATAATAATAATAATAAAACATACAAATAATATAAAAATAGAAGACATCGCCTTAAGGCAACGTGTACGCCTTTTGCACAAATTTATTTAATAAATAACTTATTCACTGTATCGGTAATAAATAACTCTTCTCCGTAAGTTTTCAAGTGTCCTGTAAAAGGCAGGTGTTCGAAAAAATTAAGACATTTTACATCTTAAATTCAGCGATGAGGTTTGCCACCCATCCTGAATGTCTTTATTTTATATTGGCACGGAGAGGACAGCTTGCATGTTTCTTACATGCGGATGATCTGCTGGCTACCCCACTTGTGGGATATGCAGTGATGGTATAGTAGTAGTAGTAGTATTTAATAAAGCGTTTATTACAGATACCGAATAAGATAAATAATAAATAAATAAAACACAGATATAATAAGAATAGGAAAGAGGAAGTGATGGGAGGAAATGGAGAGGATCTACTGGGCGTAATTATTAAAGTGAAAGAACAAATAGAGAAAAAAAGCAGGAAGAAATAATATAAAAAATAGGACTCCCCTAACGTTTGTGCCATTTAAGTGTGTGGTGGAAGTCTTCAATTACATTACTTCATTAAATCTCTGCATTATTCACTGTACAAGTATTTTACTGAAAGAAACGTTAATCTGAGAATAAGTGTGTTCAGATGAACATCTGAAATGACAAATCATACTAACTCAGTTTATATAATGTAATATGTAATGTCATCGTTATATGTAGGTATATAATCGCCATAAAATTTACATTTATATTTTAGTCGGTTCGTAGGTTTTTATATATTTATAATTATGTCCTTAATAGTCTCCGTAATTAGGAAAGGCAGAGTTAAAATAATACACCCTATACGAGGTCTCATTCTTTAAGCAAGCTTTGGGGTAAACACATTACAAATATTTAGTTAATTTGTAGATATATTGTATTTAATGTGATACCATGCATATATTGAAATTAAATAATATTTCATCGTTTTTCGTGTAGTGTGTTGTTACTGATGATGACTGCATTGTAGTCGAAAACGTTGTAACAAATAAACAATTCTCGTAGTGGAATAAAATAGTGTTTTAATTTTATTAATAATCTCATCAAATAATTAATTGTAAAAAAACTCACAGTATTTATTTATTTATTTATTAACAATCCACGGCACTAGCCTTAAACATGTTATATATTTACATACATAGTTCATATTATGATGTACACACAAGTAAAGAAAATTAAGACACAACAATCATAATAAAAAGTAAACAAAACACAAAAAAATAACAATACAATTATCAGTATCACAGCACAAGTTATGAATAGAGAAAAAAAGTCAATGGATCACAAGTCAATTCGATAGTAGGTTATCTTGTCAAATGTAATGTTATTGTTTTTTTATTATTATTATTGAGTGTCTATTCATATATATATGGACAATTTGTAAAGCGCCGTTTACTCATAACATGACCTCAAGGGCGCTGTATATCGTATCCATCACCCGAAACTCCCAGCAAAAAGGTGTGTCTTCAGCCCTCTTTTAAAACTCTCTCCATTCACCTCCTCTCGCAGACACAGAGGCAGCTTGTTCCAACATCTGCCATTTATCAATGTAATGTTTATTTCCTGGGCGACACCGTCGTGTTTGACACTAGTATTAATAACATTTCAGTCTGTTGAATTTCAACATCTATCTGATTGAGCATCGTTTCAGTATAGTTCTCCAGGAGATGTCTCGTAGGATTGACATCTCTATATAAAAAAATTATTAACCGCTTCCTGTCAAATTATTCCATAAACAAATTATTATTAACACAATAATAATACAGTGTAATGTTACGGTTTATATTATTTTAACCGCATGTGTAATATTGTTCAATTTATTAATATTATTACTTATTATTATTATACAGTGTTTTAACATTCTAGGAGAAAAGTTAACATAGAATTTATTTTTATTATAAATTAACCTCAATAGTGAGTTCCTGCATTACTTTGTTAGGTTAAGTCAGTGTTGTTTTTGTACATTTCAGTGGTAATGTATTGTGTGTTGTAACATTGTGGAACAAGTGTAAAAGGAATCTCAACGCTTACGAATTGGCTCTAGGCTGGTTTAAGTGATCACTTTAGGTATCCATGGACAACGTACATCAATTCCGCTATTCTCACTATCATCGCCCGTTTACCAATTTCGGCATTTTCTCAATCATCATCAGGCTAACGTGAAGTGAAGAAATTACATTAAAAAACAATTCGTTAATGCATAAAAAAAGATAATGGTAGGGATATTGTACTAACATTACAATAAATTTAAAGTCTGTACGTTCACAGAGTGAAAATTATTACTGATGATATTTTATTTTTATTACAAAACACAGTTACAAACACAGTTTTTTTGTCAATCTATATACATTGACGAAAATACTGGAGATTTCAGATCAATTTAAGAGAAAAATTAACTGTGTTTTGTAATAAAAATAAAATATCATACTTACATTACGGTGGTATAGTGAACAGTGAATAAATTAATGATAGCATTTATTTTTATTGCAAAACACGGTTAATTTTTCACTTTAGTTTATTTGAAATATCGATTGACATTTTCGATATATATTGACGAAAGTACTCGAGGTATTACAAAACACAGTTATTTTTTCATTTTAATTTATTTGAAATATCGATTGACATTTTCGATGTATATTGACGAGAGTAGGTACTCGAGGTATTACAAAACACAGTTAATTTTTCACTTTAATTTATTTGAAACCTCGAGTACTTTCGTCAATATAGGTATATCGTAGCGCATGGTGTTGGATAATAGCTGATCTGTGAAAGATTAACCTATTTTCTAACTTTATATATGTAGTAATTGTCTGTTTTGTGCTTTTAACATTCATAAAATAAAAAAATAATAAAAAATGTCAATCGATATTTCAAATAAATTAAAGTGAAAAATAAACTGTGTTTTGTAATAAAAATTAATACTATCATCAGTATGAATTTTCACTCTGTGAACGTACAAACTTTGGAGTTAATGAATAAATTAATATTAATACTTCCGCTCTCTCTCTCTCTCTCTTTTCTGGCATTGCACCCATTATATGAGTGATGCTGCCATTATCTTTCTTTATATGTGTTTAAATCGAAATCAAAAGTTTTCCAATAATAGAATATGTAATAAATCGTATTCTATCAACTATTTACTATTTGTTTTCGTAATAATTCTCCTCATCATGTAAATACAAAATACATCATTGTACACAAGTCATGAAACAAACATAACAGTCACACTACCCTCTCACCACACGCAGTGGAAGGGAATATTGTTGCAACATTATTAATCGTCAACATAGTTAACAACATAGTTAGGTACCTATCCATTGTAATATAAGTAGGTTGGATTAATAATTATTAATACTACTGTGGGCAGATTTAAAGCAAACGTCTTCAGCATTTGCCTTTATGCGATATCTGGAAAAACACAAAAAAAAAACATATCAGAGATGAACAGTATTTTTTAAGAGGCTGCCATCGTCTATAAGAATGAAATAATTGGTATTAAAAGTTGAACATGAAGAATTTTTTTTATTAAAATCGCCTGGTTAGAAAAGAATTTATATTTTATGCGGAAATTATTAAGAAAACTTGGTTTTATAACGTGGAATAAGAATTTTCTGATGAAGTCACTTATTTGATGTGTAATTTACTCCCTAACTTTTATATTTTGTTTGGCCACAATTTACACATTTACGACCTTTGATTAGAAAATTGAAATAGGTGCTATCATTTCATGCGTCCATATTTTCCATATCTTATTATTGTATATTTTTGTAATGATGTTTGTGGATAAAATAATATTAGTAACAACTTCATAGAGTTTGTAACCCGTCCTTAAACTGCCGATATCCTTGTACATACAAACAAATGCGCCGTCCTTAAAAACGGTAAGCGGTATTTAAAAAATATTTCACCAAAAATCATATTTTTTTGCTTATTCATTGTAGGTACATAATATAAAAAAATATTCCAATGCTCTTCAATTTAATTTGGTAGTGAGAGAGTTTTTATTATATCGGCATTAATTTTGTAACACTTCATTTTTATATAGAGCAGCAGCCGATGATGCGAACTCGAAGTCTGCGAACCCGGTCGTGTGTTAGTTTCACTTTGTAGCAAATCCAAACAATAATAATAAATATTATTAATTTTATTATTGTAATTTAAATATTTATTTAATTTAAATTTGTTTGAGTGAACACATCCCAAATAAGGTTAAAACAACAGCATTATCTTCTGAATTTATTAAAATAAATATAGCGAACTAGTTAATATTTACTTTTAGAGATGCGAGATGTTTATATTATAATTTAAGTGTTTTATCAAAAACCTTTAAATTCAAAGAAAATAAACATTCATATCTAATGTAATATATAAAATTCTCGTGTGACGGTGTTTATTAATATCATACTCCTCCAAAACGCTTGGATCGATTATGATGAAATGTTGTGTGTTTATCGAGTAGGTCTGAAAATCAGCCAACTTTCATTCCCCTAAAAGGTAAGGATGGACCACTCCGAATTTTTATTTTTTGGGCAATTTATTTTAATTTTTTTATGGTGAGGCATTAGAAAATACATACAGCCCTAAATTTTCACCCTTTTACCATTAAACCCCATTTTTTAAATAGCGATATAAGTAATTCAACCATTTTCAACTCCGGTCAATATATTAATGTATATGACAAAACAACGATTGCCGAGTCAGCTATTATATTATAAAGCTAACATTTCTGTCTAAATCTATTCTAAATCTATTCAGTTTTCCTGCAAAATTGTTATTGTGTTTTATTATGGATAACTATAGGTACTATTTAAACAATTAGCGACAGAGAATTCCTGTTATAGGTTACGAAAAATACGGAGCACACGGCAAAGAATTGGTCTCGCATTAATTTCTATAAGTTTTCGAGTGTCCTGTAAAAGGCAGGTTTTTGAAAAAAATAAAGACATTCTACTTCTTAAACTCAGCGAAGAGGTTTGCCACCCATCCTGAATGTTTTAATTTTTTATTGGCACGGAGAGTAGGTAGGTACAGATGCATGTTTATTACATACAACTGTTTTTTTTTTTATATTTTTTTTTATTTATTTAATTTATATTTTTTTTTTTATTTTTTTTTATTATTTTTATTTATTTTATTTATTTTATTTATTTTATTTATTTTATTTATTTTATTTATTTTATTTATTTTATTTATTTTATTTATTTTATTATTTTATTTATTTTATTTATTTTATTTATTTTATTTATTTTATTTATTTAGTTTATTTTATTTATTTTATATATCAATTAATTTATTTATTTATTTCCAAAATATTACATACTTAAATAACATGAAAACATCATAATGGAGTATATTGCCCCACTAGATCGAGATCTGCTCTGGGGCAATACTAAGAAAATACTAAAAAATTAATACAATTAAACAACACAATTAAATGACAAGAAAAATAAGACTAACAATAATTAAGTAAAAATAAATTATTATTAAATTATTAAACTGATATTGATAATTATTAAATTCTATTATTTTTATTGACGAATTCCATTGGTTTATTAGTTTTTTGCTCCAAAATATAATAGGTATGTTAATTTGTAAATTTTATATGTTCTTTTTCTTTTTATTTATAGTTTCAACTTAGGTTAAAAAAAATACTTTTATTATTATCGTTTTTTTTCTTGTATATATAATATATTAATATACTATTATTTTGTTGGCTTTTTCTCGGCTAGAGGGACATCGAAGGAGTGTAGTCAAAAGATTCTACACACGGGGTTGTTTTGGCCGGCCATGACGCCTCCGGTGTGGACAAGATTTGTTGAGTGTAGAATTTCGGATAATCGGAAGTCCCCAAACTTCTGCGAGATCCGGTTGGACGGTGGGCCTCCTTCAATGTTCTTATTATTTATTTATTTTACCATACATACGGCTTACGCCTTTTTCCAAAAATATCTAAACTTAAAAAAACATACGTATTTTACATCTGGTTAACATATATAGTAACAATATAATTATATTAACAACAAGCAAGTAACAAAAAAATATATAATTCTTGTAATTACAGTTATTTATGTAGTTAGATACCTACAAATGTGTATCAATTCATTTTAAACCTAAAAAATGCAATCATATTTGTTAAGTATCCATAACATCCCACATGCATACATTACACAATAAATATATACCTACTTGAACACCCATACAAACATACACACATAATAATATATACAATTAATTATACAAAGGTACATTTTAAATTCTATATTTAAATTCGTTGCTAAAATAAATTTATTAGTAAGTAATAATACAAATTGTAACACTAAATATTTCTTGTATTCCCTGAAGGGGAATACGGAGAGTCAACACTTAAATACTAATTGGGCGCCAGGTGTACTCCTGAAGGGGTACACCGAGAGAGAGTTCAAAACACTGTTAGAAAGTTCACAATTTATTATTATCACTTGACAACTGGTACAATACTGTATAAAGAAAGTAACACTATTATTAAAACAATACGAAGACACCTCCAGGCTAGGTTAGATAGAATTTGAGGTAGTCGGAGAGAGAGTAGGTAAGAAGGGTCGCTACTACTGTATGGCACCAAGAGTAGGCACATCTCGGACTGCCAGGGAGTAGCGGGTAGGTAAGGAGAGTTACCTCATAGCAACAAGAGTAGGTACATCTTGGACAGCTAGAGAATAACGGGTAGGTAGGAAACCTTGGCCCTGGAAGAACCACCGCGATTCTCCCTTTCAGTATGACGGGCTCCGTCTTTTATACCCTTGACTCAGTACTGGACAGCTGATTGAAACCTTGGAAGTGGACGGTGTGGTGGTGGGAGATGTACCTTGGCCTTGGACTCCACCTTCCTATTTCCGTTCGGAATGTTCTCGAAGGTTCTAGAAAGTTCGGGAACATTCTGGAGGCTTCCATCAGTGAGACATCTATCGATGAGCCTGGCAACTAATCAGGCACTTCCTGTGTTTTGACAGCGGCTGTCAGTCATGATTGGCAGGTTATGTTATTATTATCTTATGTTGAAATTACATGGTGATACAAAATTATAATTTTAGCCTACCCATCAAATGACAATAATACAGAGAAAATTATTACCTACCTGTTTACAAGTCCAGCTGTTGAAAAATGAAATTGCGTCATTTGCTAAGCGCTCATGCGTTAAAAAGCATACCAATTATCAAATTAAAATATAGGGACTAGACATGAAATCATCTTTTGCAAATTTTCATGGATATTAAACATAAAAAGTACAAAATCTTATAAAATAAAATTGAATATAAAGTAGAGAAACAAGGATGAATGCAAAATTAGTTACGATGGTTTGGGCATGTGCAAAGAATGAATGAGGACAGAATGACCAAGAAGATAAATTTTGGCTGAGAAGAATGGTGTTCCGAGACGTGTACGGCCGAGGAACAATTAATGGCAAGATCATCTAAAGCCAATCCTACAGGACGGCCACGTGTTCAGTATATTGAACAGGAGAACATGCATGAGAAATTGTATAGGTATATTTTTAACGGTATACAGTGAAAGATAATAATAATAAATACAATGATCATCAATATATTTTTTCTTACTTGATACTATTGGTAGTCATAGTAGAAATTGACCCAAAGTTCGTCGGTAGCCTAGAGTTAAAGTCTCTGCGCATGTCGATTCCAGGTGCTGGCAAACTCCCCATTCCCGACACAAGTTTTTTGTTCATAGTTCTGTGGTATTATGCCAAAAGTTATGTCTGATTTTATGAAAATCAGATATTTCACTGGACATATTGTATATTTAAAGCGAGGGTTTAAATCTCGGATTGAACAGAATGTTTCTGCTCGTTTGTAAAGTTTGAATTTATTGGAGTGATTATATATAATCTATAATGATTTAAAATCAAAAATGTGATTGACATCTACATTTCTTAGTAAGTAAATCAAGTCTTCGGCACCCGATTGAGTCAAAAATTGAAAAACTTATAATCGATCTATTTACTGATGTTTTTTATTGGATCAAAAAAATATAAAAAAACAATGTTATTTTAAATGAAAAAAAAAGTTACGAATATTAATATGAACAGCCAATGAATTATATGCTGACAGTGTTAAATGCTCTTTGAAATGTGTTTTTGTAAAGTTTGTTAAAGATGGATCTAGTGGGCGTTCCGTTTTCTCTGCCTACCCCATTTGGGACACGGCGTGAGGGTATAGTATAGTAAAGTTTTTTTCTCGGACATATAACATTCTGACATTAATTTTGGTTCCAACAGAGTTGTATATTTCTGAAAACTAATTTGATGTGTCATCGCATGTAGACAGCTCAATTGTGTGAATATTTTTAATTTAATCATATTTGATTGGTACATACGGCGGACGAAGCGAGCAATTGCCCGGGGCTCCGCGCATTAAGTGCGCTTTCTAGAAAAAACGATAAAATATTGAATTTTCAACAAGTTTGGCAGAAAAACTCTCAAAAGCTTTTTTTTTATAAAAAGTGAAAGGGGAGTTTGCCGGCGCCTGGTATCGAACCACGGACTCCTTGTACACGAGGCCGAAACTCTACCTCTAGGCTACCGACGAACTCAAATGGCATAGCCAGCAGAACAGCTGCATGTATTAGACATGCAAGCTGCAAACAAAAAATATGACATCCAAGATTGGTCCCAAATTCAACGCTGAATTTAACATGTAATAAAATATCGTTATTTTTTCAAACTCTTTGTAGTACACTCGAAAACTTACGCAAAAGAGTGGGAGATCAATTCTTTGCCGGGTGCTCCACGGAACTCAAGTTGATATAAAATAGGTACCAAAGTGAAAATGTGTGTGTGTGGGGGGGGGATAAACATATTAACAGCTGGGTATTTTCTGAAATACCTACTTGTCTCAGGAGGCCCTTGAAACGGCTTCACCTGGGGGCCCGCAAAATCTGGGACCGTCACTGAGTACATATTAATAATAATAATTATCGCTTGCGTAGTACAAAAATATTAATAAATGTATAATGCTGACAATTATTTAAATTCGATATCTCAATTTGTTTATAATTCAATAATCGTTTAAATATTTTAGTCCGTTCGTAAATATGAATGTTTGTTTATAGTTTTTTTTTTACCTTCCTAATACAAATTTTGTCTAGTGAGGAGATAATGGTATGTATCACTTTGTATTGTATTCACATAACCAACTTGTTTGCTTCCTTGGAAAACTTTCCACGTGAGAGGAAAAGTGTCAAGGCGGTGTCCTTTTCTAACACATTGTCAGTATTACGTAGTGTTAGAAAACGACACTACCCTAATACTTCCCTTTTACGTGGTATGCTTTGTTTTTTCATAAAATTATATAGAACTTACAGACTTTTGTTTAATCTTTGGATGGTTGAGTAAAAAAAATTGGTCAAGTTGGTAAGAACAATTTTTTAATCGCGTTCAGTGGTATTCGGGATCTCCGTGTGGTAATTTTTAACTCTGGCTTTCAGCAAACGTGCTGTCGCCATTTTCAGTAGTGTGAAGTAATAAGTTAGAACTTCACACTCCTGCAGATGGCGACAGCAAGTTTGCCGAAAGCTAGAGTACGAAATTACCACACGTAGATCCCGAAAACCACCGAACACGATGTTAAAGACCGTGACCTAACCTAGAGAATTATTTTTTGTATTCGTTTGTGTTGGTGGTCCACACATTGGTCTACATTTAATTGAGAATTACTACTTCCCCTAATTAATAAAAGGTTTAGTTGTATTGGAATTTTCTCTGAGGGAAGCCGAGTTAAAGACTAGTCTAAAATAAAATGCATTTCATTAAGTCATTAAACTGAAATCGGGGCATAATTCGTGCGTACGTAATAAAATATATTATAAATATGGAATAATTTTATCGTGAAATGAATAATAGTCGTAAAAATGGAATTATCAGCAAAATTCAGTTAAAAATATATTGAATAACAGTTTAAATAATATTTAAGTTAGACACAACAACAATTTTAAGTTAATTTTTGTAATGAAGTGTTTATTAACATAACCAAAATCATTCGTTTCGGGTGGATTACTGTTCGTTTAAATTTTTTTTTATATTAATCCTTTCTGGCATTTCAATAAGAACTATGCTTACATACGTAATGTAAAATTGTGCAGAAGGAAAAGTGAAAATTGGTGACCTCATAATATCGTGACAGTGAGAGAAGTGGAATTGGTGAACGTTTTCTGTGAACATTGAAATTGATAGCTTAAACCAGCCCTAACCAATTTGTTAGCGTTGGGACGCCTTTCTCACATCTTCCTATTGAATTTTGCTCAATGGTTCTTCAATTGAAATATATGATTAATTTTGTCATTTTCGCTTTGTGCCCAAGCCCAGTAAAATAAAAATTAGTAGATATTTTTTCTTTTTACAGATTGCAGTAGGTATACCTGTGCAGAGTTTGTGGAAACGAAAACCATAATGATAGAATACCAAAAAATTAAAAATATTATACAGTGTTAAATAAGTTAGTTACTAAAATTTATATAATATGAAATTGTATTTGACTACGGTGCAGTGTTTTTATACCAAAGAAATATACCACCAAAAAGACAGTAAAGTGATATTTTTAACCAATAAATTATTTTCTTTACTATTTAGTCTCTTATATAAATTACAGATAAGAGCAATTTTTAATATATTTTTAGACCAAAATAATAACATATAAACAAATAATTTTTTGATTATGATATTTTTTAATTTTTAATTAAGGCTTAAGCATGCAAAAAGACTTACATACCAAATTAATATAAAAAGAAAGAATTATATGTGATATTCTATCTAT